>VZSR01000479.1:2592957-2817649 GCA_013398615.1 Brachypodius melanocephalos
TCCCTTTACCTCACGAAAGTCCCTGGGAAATTCCATTGTGGCTCCTGCAGTTGGGGGGCGTCTTCTTTCTCCTTTCCGTTTCTTTCAGGCTATGGCGAGTAAGGAGGAAGCCCTGACAGATGGCTGGACGTTCTCCTTGCTCAGTGATGTCGTTTGGAGTCCTGTTTGGGCCGTGGCTCGTTCGTTTTTGGGGGTTTTGTGGTGTTAATCCACTTCCGGCTGGGCCCTGAGGCCCCTGGGACTCTTCTTCATTTCCATGCAGGCGGGGTCATGCAGCAGAGGTTGAGGCGATACCTGATATCCACCCCCGACACAGGAGGGAGTTAATTAGCATTTAACAGAGAGAACACTTAGGCGCAATTACCATACCAATGGGCATGGGCTAAGCAGTACTTAACAATTTTACTGAGAAGGTACTGAATTCAGAGATTTTTATTTCTTACACAGCCACCAGACCCTGTCCGTCCTTTGTACAGTGGCTCACCTTATCTGTCCCTTATCTGACCTCCTGTCCCTTCATCCTCACAGCACGGCCAGCAGACTCCAAATGATCCTCCACCAGCTCTCTCACTCTTTATCACATCCATGGCTGTGAGGGCAAGGCTGTTCCACTGCGGTAATTAACACAGCCGCAATGTATTGGAGGCAGGACTGCCTTCAGCACTGTTTCTGTCTTCCCACAGGTGGGCAGGGGCACAGCCGTGCCAGCCCTGTCTATGAGAGAGCGGCTCAGTGCTGCAGCACTGGGGGTGACACTTTCAAGCCTCTCATGATTGACTGAAACTTCTGCAAATCTTTTTTTACAGAGCATCTGAATGTGATCTGGGCGAGGCTCGAAGTACTGAGAGTGATAAGACACTGTGGTGACAAGCGAGTCATAAAACTGAGTAATGTTTAAGTGCTTAGTTCCTTTGAATTTGTCTGCAAGTCCCAGATGAAATGCAGTTAATTTTGTCTTTGCTTATGGTGAAGTCCAAAATTTAATCAAAAGTAACTCACTGGAATTAACTATATAGGATTTTTGCTCTCAATTGGATGTCAACACCACTGGTTATAAAGAGAGAAAAATGAAATGGCATCATGAAGGAGACAAAGTGGTTATGGCCTACCAAAGAATGATGGATGAAGAATTAAAATCATCATGAAAAATCTTCATTTCTTAGTAAAAAATAATGTCTTCTTTCAATGAAGGTCAGTATGTATGAGAAGTCTATACTGATGCAAAGGCAAAGCCATAAAAATAATTTGCAGTTCATGGAATGATGTGAACAAAGTGTTCTGGAAGCTGAAAAAACATCTCAAGTAATAATGACAAATATGCCAAATAAAGGTAGTATGATTAAAAAAGGATAAATAATGCCAAAATCAGCTATGACAGTTTTCTAATAAACTACTCTAATTACCTTTTTTTTTTAATATGGTGAGATGAGAAAACTGAAGTGTCAGTGTTAACAGCTGTTAAGTGGTTTATTTCATTAGAATATAAGGCCTGCACAATTTTACTGAAACCACAGTGAAATGAAGATCAATTAAGTTGCAATCACATTTTTTTATTTGAGTTTCATTAGATGAAGTAGACAGTATTGTAAATAGTGTGGTTTTGGTTTTATTTCTGAAGGCAGATGCATTCTGTTGTTTTCAATATGGTTATTTCAGTGCCTGAGACAGATGTTGTGTAGGCACAGAAAGCTACACTTGCTGTTCCAATGTCAGCATAATGATCCTGCAAGAAGACATTGTATTCTTTTTAAAATAATTTCCATATATCTGCAGTAATCTGCAGAACTTCCCCTGTCCTTCAGATTTGTAAGAATAATCTTCTCTCAAAGTAAATCTTGCTTCTCTTTCTTTGGGTTAGTCTATTTTTTTAATAGAAAAAGCCTGCTTTTCTAATGCAATTGTTAATGAATTTTAATGTTAATGAAACTGCTTTTAAGTAAGTTCTCTTTTGTAACTTTGGATGTTTCCATATGTAGTAGATGTCTGAGACTTTTTGAACACAATTCTTTCAAACCAATGAGGAACAGAATTCCAGGTCTGAAAGTGCCTCTTGTCAATACTTGACTGAATCTTAACAAGCATTAAAAAACACTGGCACTAGTGTTTGTTTGGATGGCTAGTGTGAGACAAGGTAAGCTGTAAAAACCCCTTCTTTAGCATGTGGAGGCCCAAGGCACCCATAAAAATGATCTGGAGGCCTTGAGCCAGAAAATCTTTGAACATAAACCTAAGTTTACCCCAGTGACTTTAATTGCATCCTCTGAGCTCAAGTGAAGCAAATCCTTTGCATTTTTCCCAAGAAAATTTTACAGCACTTAGTTTTATACAATGATTGATCAGTAAATGCTTTACCACTTCTTGCTCTACATCCTTATTGGTGTAAGGAACAGTACAGCTCCTCCTTGGTCCTTCATCCCCATCTCCACACAAGACCATCAGTTAAACTTGCACAGTGCAAGCTTTCATCTGTCTGATTTACACATGAAGGTGATCTCTGAGGATGGCAGCTAAATGAGGACAGGCTTTGTTGCTAGTGCTGTCAGCAGCCAGACAATTTTGAATTAAATCTGAATTATCAGTAGTGCTATATCCTAACTATTACTCACTGAATTAATGCTTGGGTAGAATACATGTTAATCACAGTTTTCCTACAGGATATGTCCTTGCAACTCCATTTTCAGCTTTTGTCACAATCAGAATGTATCCCTCATAGTGCCTAAGATAAAAATTAAGCATGTGTATTACAAATATTCTGTGCAATATTATGTAATTTTTATTAGACAATTTTACTCTCTGCACCTAAATAAGAAAATGAAAAAAAAAGTGCAGAAATATTTTGGTATTATAAATTCTTACATTAAACACTAAAAGTAAAAACACATAAATAAAGAAAATGTAGTGCTATCCTGTGTTTTAAGACTATTACTCCTGTTATTTCATTATCATAGCTATCAGATTAAATTACCAGAATATTGCCTTTGCTATTTGGAAGTCCCATGGGTCCTAGATTAACTTCAGAGATGAGGGTCGTAGTCCCTTAACTTCCACTAGAAATTATTTAAACAGCTACAAGATATTGCTTTGAATTCTCAATAAGTTTCTTCTTTCTGGTTTTGCTTGCTGATTATGCTTGCTGTTGTATTATTTTTTTTCCTGAGGAGTCATAATATAAATTGAATTCTGACATTTTCACTAGCATAGACATGTTTACAACTGTTGCCTAATGAAATCTAGGACAAAATATGAAGAAAAATAATTATCCACTAATGTGAACTATCTGCAGCTAATTCAAATTACTTCTTTCATCCATTCCTTCTAGACCTTCTAAAGAACAAATACTAATTTTTCTAGACATCAGGTGTCTAGCACAAAAGGCTTTCTAATTAATTAATCCTTTCTTTAACGTTTGCATCTGAGATAATTAAAGAATAATGTCATAAAGAATATCCAGGAAGACAAAGAGCTTTTCTAAAGAAGTACTTTTTTCCAGACAGTAACATAAATTGAAGAGTTTTCTGCATACATTGGCTTGAAATGAGGCCCTTTTGTTTTTACGTAAAGGAATCCACAGCCATGAGGTGTTAAAATGCTGATCAGAAGTGTGTTACTACAACAAATAATGCCTTTCTCTTTGTGTCAGTGTTGTAGGACATATTCATATTCTTTTATTTATAACTTCAAAGACTGTTGGAGTAGCACTTCTATTGGAAACTCAATACCATTTACCTGGGCCAGAAAACACCATGAGGAACTCCAGTGTCTGGTGCTCCCTCCCATGTAAGGCCAGCGAGCACAGACTGGTCCTGCCAGCCTGGTTTGGCTTCTGTGCCTCTCCACAGGTGCTCTGTGTGCAGGGATAGAAGATGAGTGAGCAGAGGCAAGCTGGAATGATGACATTTTACCATATTTCCACCATGGAGATGTGCACAGTCGTAAGAGCAGAGCCTGGAGAACATTGGAGCTGTCACAGTGCCTGTTGCCACTGCCTGTGTCCTGCTCCCAGGGCATAGCACAGTCCTTGTCACTGACAAGGAAAGTAGTGAATCATGTCAGTAAAAATACCTTTGGAGCTAAAAAATAATATAACTACGGAAGAATAAAGTGTTCAATAACCCGGAGATGTGAAGAGAAATAAAAAAAGTACTTGTGCTTAAGGGAAATTTTGGAAGAATTGTGGGAGAATGGATTGTAAAAGAGTAGAGATAGTGCTGCAGGCAATCTGGCCCCTCATAGGGTGCAGGTGTGTAAGAGAGGTGACCAGCACTAAAGGAAAAAGGATCATGGAATGTTGATGGGTATTGAGCCATCACAAAAGGGTAAAAGGGCGCCCAGATGTTATGCATGTGAGAAGGTATTAAAGGTTGTAAAGCTTGAAACCAGTCTTGGTGTCAATTGTGAGTCCTCTGTCAAAGAATAATCTAAAAAAAGTAGTAATCAACTCTTATGACTGAAGCTAATGAAACCACTAAAAAGTAATCACTGCCTAGGGAAGCAAAATTATGCTGTGTGAAATCAGAGTAGGGTGTTTCTAATTGTCTTTGTGTTGCATGCCTTCATAAATTACATATTTTCTATATTATATGATTTGCTATTATTCAATTTTAGATAAAAACACAAAGCATATAATTTTAAATTCTGATTGTATATATGGTGAGAAGAGATACCCAATTAATTAAGATGCTACTTTGAGTTACATGTATTGTAAAAAAAGATTCTTTCTGCTGGCTGTAGCTATTTACAGCATATGGAGATGACAGCATATTTGTAAGATTAATCAGTAAGGAGTTACTTTGAAAACTACCTCAAGTTTCTATGATTGTTTTCATTACAATATGAAATATGAAAAAATTGTCCTGTAATATCTTTACAATGTTCATAGTTCTACAGAAAAAGGGATTTTTACTTTGTTTAATATTTTCAGGGAAGATTGTCCTGTATCTTAGTTGTATTTAAAAGTTTATCTCAGCACTGATTGAACTGCAAAACTATTCTTTCAAGATTCCCATTAATTTTCTGACTTAGACTGCCAAAGACAGAACCTGAAGATAAAATTGTTTGTTTTCATATTTGAATCTGTCTACATTTTCCTTTTAAAAATCACTTTTAAAGGATTATTGAAGTTTTTCCTGTATTCACTTAATGATTTTCTCGTGTAGAATTGCTATAGTAAAATTCTACAGTACAGGATTTTTGGTGCATTGACATTTGGTGCTCTCATATTACCACTGATGTGGCACTGCCATGAGTTGTTCCCTTCATCATTCCTTACTAAACCCCCTGCAGAGGCAGTGATTACATTTTAGTGGTTTCATTGGCATCACTCTATGTGCTGGATTTGTCTTTCCTCATCACTTTGGAATAATCCCATTCTCCTTCCTCTCTCAGCCTCCATATCCTGTCCCTCAGCAAGCCTGTTGATGGCATCCCCTTTGCAGCAGGGAAGAGGAACAGCCTGTCCTAGGAATTGCAGCTCAGGAATTCATCTGCAGGATCCAGCCCAGCCATTCCTGCAGAGCAGCAAGGCCTGGACACATCAAACATCCCAGAGCTTGCAATGCTGCCATTCCCAGAGAACTTAAAATAATGGAAGCCTCGAAGCTGTTTCTATTCAAAGCCATGTGCTCTTAGCTAAAGGGTGGAATGACATTGCTAGGTGTGCTCAGAATATGGGGATCAGGGAAAAGTTTTACATCACATGAATAATAGAGAAGGCTTGCTTGAAGTAATGAGGGCTTTGAGCTTACGGTTGTTGTTGTTTTGGGTTTTTTTAATATATCTGCTTTGTTGGCTTGAGAACACAAAGTGAAATTATGGTATTTTGGAGTTTGGATTGAAATCATATTACTTGGGAAAAGACTGCATTAAACCTCAAAGGAGCTTATGCCTTTAAAAGCATTGCTGAACTTTGCAGTTTGGCAAAATGTGCTTACTCACACACTTCAGTTAAAAGACAGCTAAAAATAGCTAATACAATCAGAATATGCATAAAATAACTTTTAGGTGTCAAGCTATCATCTCTGTTGGATGAGAGCTGAAATGGAAGCTAAAAATGTTAAAGGTCAGACTGTGAAGCTCCTAATTTTGCAAGATGATGTAGGTAAGCATTTTTTGAATTTGGGGATTTGTCCCACCTATGTGCAGCTATATCAAAGTTAGTGTGTAAAGTCCAAGAAAATTGGCTAAACTCTGAACATACCAACTGAGATGCTTGCCCCATCCCAAGAGATTCAAATGAATGCAGGAAGCTGCATAAAATCAAGTAGGAAAGAATTACAGCCTGAATAGTTTTAACTGCGGAAAAATTGATTAACTACAAGAATGTGCACAAAATTCATATCAGTCTGTTTTCTTTTAGATGCAGAAATTTCCTGTGGGTAAGCAAATAAGAGAACACCTGAGATTCCCAGTACGACAGTAATTCAGGAGTTGGAGCATCTGTGTCAGATGAGATGAGCAGCATTCGAGTCAGGGGCCAAAGCTCTTGTTAAATATTTACTCATCTAGATAGGAGCAGAGACTTCAGAACACCTTTATTTTGTGTACCTTATCTGTTAAATTAATGACTGTTCTGGATGGCAGAATCTTGGAAAAAGAAATCAGGAAGACCCTCAAGGCAGAATAAATTGCAGCTGTGTACCTCCTGACAAATGTTTGTATAATTGTTTATAAAATCCTCCAGTGATAACTATGCCATGGCTACCCCAGGCAATTAATTTCAGTGTTTCTTCCTTAGTGCCAGAGATTTTTCTGTGTGTCTTAACTGGTGTGTTAGTGTAGTTTAAGCCCTTTAGTCTTTCACTTATCTACTGTAACTATCAAATTGAAGCATTCTCTTCTCTTTTTGCTCTTTCTTTTGTTATGCTTCCTAAATCTCTGATTATCTACCTCAGTTTGTCCATGTCTTTGCTAAAGCACAGTTGACAGCTTCATTTGTTTCACAGAGGCAATACTTGCTGAAGCCTTGCCCAAGGTGACTGGAGAACCATTGTGACAGGGATTTTTCTCGTTATTTATTGGGTGTATGCATGTTTTTATGCACATGCACTGTGGTTTGTATGTTTTTTATGTTATATATGTTTACTAAATGGGCACAAACATTTATAACATTAATTTTGTTATGTTTATAATGGTGTGACATTCCTGCCTTGTGCTTCGCTTAGGAAGGAATTTAAGTATGTTTATAATCTTTACCAATTTAGTGCCTGATTTTATTTTTTTTTGCAGTTTGTCAAGACCACTGTGAATTCTAGACCTCTGCCCCAATGTACGTGGGGCATGTCTTATTTTGGTGGGAGGTGCATATTTAATAAAAGTATTCTCTCTTCTTTTCTTAAGGTTAGTAATGAAAATACTGAATAGAACACACTTATGAATCAGACTCTGTAACTTTGGTGAGTAACTTTTACCATTTCATAGTAAACCACTGTTAATAATTCCGTAAGCCCAGTTATCCCAAACATTTTTGTACCTATTCTTCATTACTTTTCTGATGATTGTCCTTCCCTGGTTCACCTAATAGAATATGTTGTGTCAAAAGCTCTATAGAAATTGATATACAGTTATTTTTTCCTCCTTCAAATGACCTGTTGCCCTGTTGGAGAAGAAAGTTAGAAAATTAGTTTGACATGAGATGTCCTAGACTGAGACATACCAGATCTTGGGCATAACCATATTTTTCAGATTCCTTGTTATTTGTTTGGCGGTGAAGGGAAATTTAATAATTCATGTATGCTTCCAAATCTGTGGTTTCTGGTTCCCATATTCATTTTAATGACAGATAGTGCAAATTACATTTTTGGCTTTGCAGTTCCTCACAGATACCTTATGAGTTTTAATATGTCTGATTTGTAGCAGCTAGTTCAGTGAGCTCATCAGTCAGTATGTGTAGCTTGTTTTCATCTGGTTTTCTTTATTCCAGACTTTTTTCTCTGGTGTTAATTGTTCTACCCACCTGCTTGCAGTTAATGTTTTAAGGCAAGAACACCTTTCAGCATGTGAGCTGTCCTGGCATTCTTAACATTTCCTTCTACAGTCAGTACTAGGCTGCCACATAATTCTCTTACTCCTGACATCTGCAATGATCTCTTGTTGTCTTTGAATTCTTTGCTGGCTTCTTTCTATCTTATGCTTTGACATTTCTAATTTTCTTTTACATACTCCCTCCTACATTTTTAGGATAACCTATTTCCACTTTCTCTGTGCTTCCTGCTTTGGCTTGACACTGATTAGGAGCTTCTGATCTAGTTATTTTCAACTTCTACATTGGGATAGGTAATTTTTGTGGAACTGCCACTCTTCATAATTTTTTTTTCCAGTCGTTGCTTACTTTCCCAAATAATTTGGTGAATCTATTGAACTTTCTTTTCTTTAAGCCTGTCTCTTCCTATTCTGCTGTCCAGCCCCCTTTCTTTCCTGGGTTTTATTAGCTTTTACCATATCATGGTCATTTTCATCCAAACTGTGTTTCTCTTCCTTTCTTTTTGATTAAGTATACAACTGTCTTTGCACAGACTTTTTTCCTGCCTTCTGGATGTGCATCTGCATCTCTAAAATTTATCAGCACCATATTTTACCGATTAATCCATGTTGTACTGTATTCATTCTGATTTTAAAGCTTTTCTGGGTAACGTAAATTAATACCTTGTATTGTGCCTTGGTAGTTGTGCTATTTGATCACAAAAGTTCTTTCCACTGCATTTTCATGATTTAGTCATCTGCAATGGGCATCAACATGTTTCCAGACTTTCAGCAAGGGTAATTTTCCAAATTTAGATCTCAAGTGTCATGCGTGAACATGGTGGTCTTTTCTAATGCAGTAACATGTCTAATTTGCTAAGCTTCTGTACAGTTAGTCATTAAATGTTCATTTTTAAGTATTCCTCTTCAGCTTCTCTTGTTCATTCCCCACACTTCTTGCATTAATGTATAGGTTTCTCAAGCATGGGGTAGGTTGAGCCAATATTTGACTCATTTCCTTCATACAGCATGTCCAAGCTGTTGGATTTTATGCTTATATGTGTTTTACTCTTCATTATTACAATCTAGAACCAAATATTATTTGAGAAGACTTGTGATTCAAATCTCTGTAAGAAGTTACTGATCAAAATGTAAAAAAAGTCACAAATCTGCTATTTGTTATATTGACTTGTGACTTCACTAGCAGAGGGGAGTGTTCAGAAGCATGTTCAATATTTATTGAAACAAAAAAGAGGGAAAGGCTGTTAATGCATAACAATATTACATGACGTGAGACTATACCTTGTGCTAACTGAATTTACGTGGTGGTGGTGGGAGGGAAGAGGAAGATTTTAGTCATGGTTTTTAGACTGCTGCATTAAGTTTGTTCCTGCCTCCTTGGTCTTTCAGAACCAGCACTGCTTTTAGTGCTGTTTTTAGTTACATTATGTTATCATTGAAAGTGAAGTAGACATTTTCTAAAGGAAAGGAAAAACATTCTTAAACTTACACAGTGCTCGGTTTATCTTTACAGATACATGCATGAATTTTGATTTTACTGTATGTGCAAGCTTATTTAATCACCAGTTATACTATGTGTTGTCACACATAGGCTTCTATTAACATGATTTTTATCTTGCAAATATGTGCTTTTCTTTTCTGCTCCAGCTCAGAAAAAGTAGTCATCTTAGCACTTTCTGCAGTGAACATCACCAATTTAAAATAGTTACTTAGTGCATGGCAGTGTGACAAATGCAATATTGCTTGACTTCAACAAAGACATTAATCATCTTAGAAAATATGGGGTATGAACAGCAAGGAAAATTCTGTAATTTTGAAGATACAAGTAAACTTCAACTGAGCTATGTCCCTAAATATTTATGCTCCAAGGAAGTATGAGAGCCAAAAGGCTGGCTGGTGTTACAAAGATGAGGAAAACACTTGGGACCATGGTATCCAAGAGGGGTGAGTTTGACTGGGACCTCTGAAGATTATCTTGTTGAAATCCCTGCTCAAGGCAAAATCAATTAAGCAGGTTGCCCATGACTGTGTCCAGTTGGGTTGAGAATACTAGCAGTGGCAGAGAAGCCACATTCTATGGTTGGTTGTGGTATCTGAGCAGTTTTACAGTAAGACACTTCCTTATGTTTAACTAGATTATTTTGTTTCCATTGGTGTGCTTTTTCTGTTGTCCTATCACTGGATACTGATATAAGAAACAAATTTTTAGTCATGAAGATGGCAAAACACTGGAACAGGATGCCCAGATGCATTGTGGATGCTCCATCCCTGGAAACACTGAAGATCAGGTTGGATGGGGCTCTGAGAACCTGATCTGGTTAAGAATCCCTCTTTGCAGAGGAGTTGGACCAGTTGACCTTCAGAGGTCCTTCCCACCCAAATTATTCTATGATTCCTGCTGGAAATTCCATTAATTGCTTCTCAGCGGGTCGATATAAATTCTGCAATGTTTCTAGTGCTGATCATATTTAGGCAGTGTGGGATGTAATATGTCCAACATGACACCATGATCCTGATTATGATGATGCTGGGTATTGATTGCCAGCATATCTGCTTTATTGCCATTTAATTCTCATTCAGGAGAGACTGTGATGTTCCCCGGTAATTTCAGTGTGCAGCTTTTGTCAAGACAGGTATGTACTGTAAACTCAGCAGGCAGTGTTAGAGTCATAGGGAGTTCCACTCATGGAGAACAGAGAGGCTCTTGTCAAAAACTGTTTCCAGGTAACAACTGCTGTGGCTGGTATAAGTGAAATAAGAGAGAAGAGAGGAAAGGGTGTTCTGAAAGGGAGTGCTTTTTGTCGTAAACTTAAGTTGAGAAATTCATTTATTTTCTTGTGAAATTAAAACCAGAAAAATACAGGCAGACAAGTTGATACAATTTGTAGGTTACAGACAGCCTTTCATGTTCAAGCACTGAACACATCTAAATAGCATTAAGAACACTGAGTTAGGGCGTATGCACACAGTATTTACCTACCATGATGATTGCACTTCTGCTTAAATGGGATATTTAACTAACAGAAATAATTTTCCCATTTATTCACAGGTGCATGAAGAAAAGGACACACAGAATTAAATCTGAAGGAATGTTCATCAGGTCCGGTCTTGAGCCTTCAGCTTCATTGTGAGTACTGGCCTGTCTGAATTTCCTGACTGCTTGTGGTCCTGGTTTATTCTGACCATTAAATCGAGAGAATTCTTTGTGGCTTTCCATGATACAGCAAGAAATAGAAGCCTTGGCAACTCAGACTTAATAGGATTGTGTTTGTGTTTTGTTCTAGATGAGTAATATTTTCATTTGCATTAGATTTTTGACAGCTGCTTTAACAGCAACCCTTTGACATATATTTTAAGTAAAATGAATACTTGAAATCATAGCTGTAAAGCATGAAGGTTTTATAATTTTTAAGTACATATAGCAGACAAAATTATCATTATCTAACAATTAAGTTGCATGAATTATTAATTTTTAATAAAAAAATAAACTACTTGCTCTCTAATTAACTCTGCAATCAAGATTGTTCCAGTATATCATTATATCTCTTAAGATTTCAAATCCTAACTGGGTATCAATTGGCATCGTATTGAAATTTTTTTTTCTTCTGGAATGTATAATTAATGTATGTGCAAGTTGCTAACGTGATTGTTTTCCATTAGCTAACTATACAAAAAGAATATGCCAAGGTATATGAAAAGCTGATTTCTTTATATTTTTAAATTTGTGGAACTGTCTCTAGTGCTCACTGAAAACCAGACCCTATATCATGCTTTAGTCCCATTGGTATGCATGAGCTGCTATGGAACTTTGAAGAGATTTACCCCTTGGCCAAGGCATTATTAAGTTCTCCACTGAGATTTCTTTAGAAGAACAGCCTTGTATGAATCCTGGCAGAGGGATTTTTCCATGGAGCTTGATGGACTTAATCCTCTAAACCCCAATGAATATCAAACGAGTACAATGGATGCATAATTCCATAGGTGTTTTTGGAAACTTCCTTGAATAAACTCTAAATGATATAGGAGTGATAAAAACCTGTGGTGAGTCCACAGATTCACGTTCACACTGATTCTTTCCCATTTCCAAACTTCACTCTGCTGGCCAGTGGTCTACAAAATCTGTGTGTGTGTATATTAATATACTAAAATATGCATGTGTGTGAATCTATGTGTGTTTATACATACAGGTGTAGATGTACACATGAGCCTGGCTGGATAGTTACCTCCCACATCACTGCACACCAGTCACCAAAGGAGCATTTCTTGCAGAGACTTTGCTAGAAACTCCTTTGTAGCTAGACCATTTTAAATTGCAGTCAGGGGAAATTATCAGACATGCAGATAGAGAAATGTAATTACTGATAGACACTCTGAAGTCCGCATAAATTAGACAACATGGTTTCAAAAAGTGTTTTAGGACAGCTCTAAGGAATTTTGAATGGTTGGTTCCTCCAAAAGCCTAAATTTAAAAGAAAAAAGAGGAAAAAAAAAAAAAAAGCTCTTAAGTGTAAAAGTCTTGGTGACATATTTGACCTGATATAAACATACCATCCACTGTGAGCAGACTAAATTCACCACAGCAGGAGGCATCCTGATGGCTATCCATGTGTTTTTATGCCACTTATCAGAGTCCATATGAGTAGTGATTATGAATAGAACTAATCTCTCAAAGACACCTATCTCTTGCAATTTATGTGGCCAACCAACCAAAAACCAAATGGGCTACCTGTTAAGTGCACTTCACAGAACAGAAAAAACCTTAAATTATGAACAGAAACTGGATATCCAAAATTTTAAATGCTGAGAATTATGACAATTTCTTGAACATTCAGTGTTGTGGATATTGAAATGAAATGCATATAAAATTCAAATTTTATTTTATATCTACTCAATTAGATTAAGTTCATATCATACCATCTACAGGCAAAGTTGATCATAACTCCCTGTATATACATACATATATTTCCTCTGCTTTCATGGATAGTAAAACCTATTGAATGAAGATAATCAGAATCTGGCACTTGAAAACAGGAGACATAATATAGAGCATTATTGTTCAAACACATAGTGTTATACTGTTTTCCCTGGAGTTGTTTTTGCATGAGTGTCTTATCCTGATGTCAGTGTCAGCTGTTTGCCAAGAGGCAACATAAATCTGGTATTCTGAAGGCTGGCTTCTCCATGGGCAGGAAATCAGTGACATGAAATCTCTGTGTATTTCAAGTATAAATTACTTAATTAATATCTCTTGAGAGAAGACCCTCAGAAATACCTAAGATATTTTCTTCAGAAAGCTCAGTCTCAAAGGAGTGATAGACTCCCGGTGAGAGATTCTTCATTAAGCTGTGAATAAAAACTGCACAGCAGTAGTTGCAAAGTTGAATATTTGGCTTCAATGAAGAAAAAATGTGGAGAGAGATGTGCAGCAGCACTTTACTGTGACACCAGTGGTACAGCTGTATATCGTAGAAAGAACATGTATGAAGTGTGGTTTGGAATAAACTTTGGGCTTTGAAAAGGGAATAACCCCAGCACAGTTCTCACTGTCTGGGGCAAACCTGTGAGGAGAGGCAGATGACTGAAGATTGCTTAGTTTATTTGTAACTTCTGCTTAAGGTGACTTTCTGCCCTGGTATTTTATTATATTAAGGCAGAACTATGACCCTCAATGTCATCACATGGAACCAAATCCATGGCACAAATTCTGTCTCTGAGTTTTCCAGAGTGCTGGAGACGTTTTGAGGAAACTGCTGTGGATGAACCAGTTACAGGAACCTGTGCCCCCAGCCTCACAGACTGGGCTGTGAGTCAGCTTAGGGCTTATCTCAGGTTGATTTGTGCTACCTCTCATTCTGTCTTTACACTTTGTACCCTACTCCTATATTTTATTGCACAGGTTACCTAATAAAAGGGTGGAGTGTTTCCCATAGTGAGGAATTTTTGAGTTATTTCTGTAGGTTACTAAATTGAAAGGTTTTTTTATGTAACTGCTGCGCCTCATTTCATTGAGGTTAAAATACAAGTTTCTCTTTCAACCAATTTTTTTTTTGCTTAAGCTTTGTACATAACACCATGTTAATATTTGTACCACAGTGTAGACTTGTTGCAGAAGATTTATCATTCTTCTTGCCCCTTGCTTCTATGGTTTGTAAATCAGTGTCAGTTTATCATTTCATAAATAAACAAACAGACTTTATGTAGATACATAGATATGTAGACATAGAGATATATAGACATATATATCTGTCTCTATCTCAAAACACTTTGACAGCAGTGGTTACTACATTATGCTTTGGTTTCTCCCACCAGAGCTACGCTTTGCAAGTCTGTTGATCTCTACTTCCTGTAATGAGGATTTCCTCTGTGTGACCACTCTGTTTCAGTAATGACATACATAACCAGAAATAATCTCCATATGGATGTTTTCTGTTTTTCTTAGAAGCTCAGCTTGAAACCACTAATACTTGAAGAAATATTGTGTTGGCAGTACTACACTAATTTGTTCATGAAACATGTAGCCTCAGAACCAAAATGAAAATGGTATATAATCAGGATTCTTAGTGAAAGAACATTCTCTTTTACCTGTATTCATATATCATACAAAATTATTAAGAACTACTTGAAAATTTAAAACTATACAAAATGACTCTTTATTCTTTCTCACTTCAAAGTTTAAATAAGGCCATTCTTATTTAGGAATTTAGGACTAGATCTTTCACTAAAAAATGGGTGAATCAATTTTTAATCAGCTCCAGTAAATTCGTATTGTGCTGTAATTAAAAAGTAAAATTAGTGAAGACAATTTAAAATTCATTAACATTCAATGAAAAAATTCAATATAATCACAAGTAAAATTGCTCTTTTGTTTGTGGAGTTGTGTAAAACTGCATTTTGGAAAAACACTTTTCTGCTTATACGGGAGAAGATCTTAAATCTTTGCACACCCTCTTACTACAATGTAGATGAATCAGCTGGCATTAATTACTATGCTTGAATGCTTTTAATCCACGAGAGTAAAAATGTTATATAAATCATGTTTTGCATGAAACAAAATTGTTTTGACTCAGTGAATTTTGTGTTTGCATCATTGTCCTGGTAAGTGCACATTGTGTGTACCTCTAGGTAGTCACACTTGTAAAAGATTAGAAAGCTCAATTCTAAAGTGTAGTACTCAAGGTTTTTATTACAGTTCTTGAGATTTCAGAGTATAAGGCAATCCATTTCATAATTTGCTATTTCAGCCTCTATGCAATGGATAGAGTTGACAGTGAAACATGTAAAACTCCTATTATATCCTCTGTCCTAGAAAAAACTGTATTCAGACAGCCCAAACTTTAGCAGGACTTTATTAGTTTACTGTTAACAAGTTAGAAAGTTATCAGAAGCTATGACATGAAATACTAGTAAGTTTTCTGCCTACTTTTCCTTTTTGAGAGAAAAAAATAAAGAAAACCGAATGAAACCATAGGGGTGAATACATATGCTAAGACTTCTTCAGGGTCTATGTGAAAAGGACATTTTTTTAGGGAATGTGATGCTAAGCAAAAAGACTAGATATTCTTATTCTTGGATAATGCTAGTTAGGTAAGATTTTACACATCTCTCAGAAATAGAAAAAGGTTTCCTTTACTCTGCTTTTATGATTAACTCTGAGATTTTAGTCTTGCTAGTGGCGGCTCTTCCATAAATTCATGTTCTCTTTTGCTTTGAACTTTTTAACATCTTTTTCACTAACAAGGTGAAAAGCTTCCTCAAAGTTCTTTAGCAGTCAGAACTTTTTGACCTTTTAACCTAAGATGAGTCAGTGCTAAAGGAAACCAGCACAAAACAGTAAGCTGACATGGTAACTTATGCTTTATCTCAGATTTTGATTGACTATGTTAATTCAAGGTCAATATAGACTATTAGTGCTTTCAAGTCAATAAAATTTGACCTGTTCAACATGTACATAAAGGATTTTCTATTACACTGAAAATTCAAAGTGTCTGTATGAATCAGTGGTTTTTAGCAGCTTTTAAACAGAAGATTAAACAACCCACACTGATACTGATCTAACTAGGAAAATTAGTTGGAGTGGAATTTTTAAAGTCTCAGGAAACATGAAATTTGCATGTGTAAACTGAGTGTTTATTGGTAACTGTTTTGAAGACATTCAGTCACCAATACCACATTCCAAACATATTTAAAGCCCTCCTAAGATTTAGTATCTCTATAAGATGTTTCATGTGTTGACTTGTGCATGTTCTATATGTAACTCTAGTGACAAGTGGTAAAGGACTGTTCAGTTTATAAATTCTAATACTTTCTCATGGGAAGCAGAGTCAGTGCAGTTTATTCCAGGTGTATCAATGTAAAAACCCCACCATATGATACTAAACCTGTGATATCAATGTAATAGAAAAGTTGAAAGCTCTAACCCTCTGGTGCTCATGTATATCTTCCTTTAATTTGCTCTTTCTGTCACTTCTATTTTGTACTCTGAGAAGATTCTCTGTCCCACTCTGGATTATTCCCCAGTGTCTGTAGCTGTGCTCTCCACTTGGACTCTCATTACCTGCTAGAATTTGGATGCAGCAAGTCTACTTAGATTAGGGCAGTACTCTGTGAACACAAGGGTAACCACTGTCTTTGAAAGAATGGATGATTCCCTTAATATAAGGGTCAAGACAACACAGAGCAATTAAAAGGGCATATTCATTATATGAGTCATTGAGAATGTAATGAGCTGCAAAGTCATGGTGCCTTGGAAGACAAATCTCTCAAATTCATGTCTGGTAATTAGAGAACAAGTCCCTTCTTCTATTATTATTACCAGCCAGCATTTCTGATTCCACAAGATCTTTTCATAGTGCTTAAATTCCCTGAGTAATACTCAAAACTCACACCAGATTAGCATTCTGTGTTTTGTTCTTCATAACATTTGTCTCGGCAGGATAACAAATAACCAAAATAATTAGTGACTCCTTTTGCCTTTGTAGTAAAAGCAACACCATCTCTACCCCGTGTACAAAAAATATCCATCAAAATGAATGCAATGGCCTTGACAGAAAGAAAGGCCAACAGCAGCCTTGCATGTCCAGCCTTTCTGCCCTGTCAGCTACATAGCAAAGTGAATATTTCTGGAAATGATCCACAGGAGACAGATTTGTGGCTCCCCAGCCTTCAACTGCAGGCTAAAGCCTTGTTAAAGGGGTGTCTGGGCTCCCTGGGGTGACACAGTTAATGCCGGTCACTGGGTGGGACAGGTACCCCCATAAACACATCTGCAGAACAAGTAGCTGTCTCTGAAGCATTTGCAAATGAAAAAACATTCTGGTATATTACATGGTGATATGTTAGGAGTAATTCCGATATTAAAGCAGTATCTGAAAAAAAAAAGCAGGGGAAAAGAAAACCCCAAGCCTGAGGCTGTTCTATTAGAGATTTTTCTCAAGAACGTCCATTCTGGAGCAGACCACTCAAAGAATCTAACTGATATAAATGAAGTACAAGATAAAGTACCATTGGGCAGTAATCTATGATAAAATTAATACTTAATGGGAGGTATGTTGGGATTAATGCTTAGAAATTGGGAGAGCTGCCTGGATCATTTGGCAAATTTGGAATGCCTCATTTTGTGGAAGTGTATGACAAGATATATTTAAAGAGTTCAAGTGACAGGTTTCTTTATTCTCATTATGACATTCTTTTTGTGTTAATATCTTCCTGTGTAGTATTTAAGCTAGTATTTATGCATTTTGGAACGAATCTAAAGCTAGGCAATTAACTGATGGTTTGATTAACTAGCAGTTAGTGCTGGGGGTGAGAAGTTCTTGGCATGGTAAGAGACTTTCAAGTTCTTCTACTTTCATAGGTAAATGTATTCTTGCATGAACTAACACTTTCTCAGAAAGAGTCTAATTCTCTGTATCCACCTGGACCAGTTTGGGGTTTTTTTATTACTAATCATTGAATATCAAATTACTTGAAAAGCTGTAAAACTTGCTCTGGAAAGACCTGTTTTCTCCCTACAGTTTGGTTTGGGCTTTTTTGAGGGGATTATTCTTTCATTGCATCCATCTCCTCAAGGTCATTCTTTCAGGAATCTGTGTACCAAAAAATAAAAGCCTTCATGGAAGGTTGTTGAGAAGAGAAATAGAGGCAGATGTTTTGCAGCATGAGATTTGGGAAGCAAATACAGGTGAACAGGCAGGCCATATTCTGCCCCATGCAGATATCTCCTTAATGGAGAGCTGTTTTCCTGGGATATGATGAATAATATGAGCTATAGATTAATTCAGTGGTCAAGGAAAATATTTCCTTATCCCACTGCCAGATTAGTGGACCACTGCCTCTGAAACAGTGCTCTAAAGCTTTTTGATCTGAAAAGATCTTATTATTTGTGTTCCTCGGGTGGAAGAGGATTCTCCATCACTGCTGCCAATGTATTCATGCATTATTTCATTCACTACTGCTCCTGCCTATTTTATTCACTGTGGCTCCTGCCATATTGCCCTTCTGTCCATGAATTCTCACCTGATCCCTCAGGGATGGGCTGGCACCCAAACATCTGTGTATGTCTCTCACAAGCCTCGGGTTTGGGTGTTGCAGAAATCAATATTATTATACAAATTGAGTACCACTACACTTTGTATGTATAGGTCCTGAAAGAAAACTTAACAGACAGAATAGCATCTTGGACAAAGTGTAGTGGAGTGGCTCAAGTATTTTCAGTATCAATGGTAACAGATCTATGTACCATCTCTTACTGAGGCAGGGCATAATGGGAAGAGTTAAACAGGAATTAACATGTTAGAAATGGGTCTGAAAGACAGTGGTGGCTAAAATCAAGTGAACATGTCATTATGTTTAAATGGTGCTTCAGAGATGTTCCTTGTGCTAAGGTGGGTAGGTTGGAAGGTTCCTCATAGCTTTCTCATAAAGTTGAGGTTTTTTTGTAATGGCGTTCTTGTCCTGGAGTTGAGAAGGAAGAGAGTGGAGTACCTGCAGCAGAGAGATGGATGAAAGCTGTAAAGACTGGTGGCTCCAGCCCTCTGACTCAGATGCTCTGTGGAACTGGTGGCTGAAAAGGTGGCAGTCCATTACCCACTTCTTTTATCCACCATCATAAATGTATCAAAAGTCTTCAGTCAAGCAACAGGTAACAGAATTTTTGAGAAAGAGTCACAACTTCTGATAGGAGATGTGTTCATCTGAATAAATAAATGGCAGATTCCAGAGAAATAAGCTCAGAGTATTTCAGAGTACAACACTACAATAACCAGACTGCCTGAGAATGTATGGGGAAATGAATGGGAGCCACCATTTCTGCATCAGGGAGTTTGTTTCTGTTAAAGTGAAAATACTGTTAATTGACAGTTCTTTTAATAACAATTTGTATCTCCTTTGTGGTTTATTTATATGCTTACATTTTTAAACTGATGAATCTATATTTTTAAAAATTTTGTTATTCTCTCTGACTGCAAATATACTGTATAAGGTACTCACTTCAGGCTGGTAAAAAGCAGGTTGGCACTGTGTAAAAGGTGCAAAATTTTGCTTAGGAGTATCATGAAGTGTGAGAAAGGGTCTCCAATAGGAAAAATAATACCTGGGAAACATATGTTTGTGCTTGATAAGTAAAAAGGAATTATTTCCTCAGTGAGTCACTCTTCTTCACAAGAATGTGGGTGACGGAGGTTTCACAGTTATGATGTAAAATCCAGAAGCTTTCAAACTATTTGTTACAAAAGAGGAAATTCTGCAATTCAGGTTTTTTTGTTTGTTTGTTTTGTTTTGTTTTGTTTTGTTTTGTTTTGTTTTGTTGTTTTTTTTTTTTCCCCAGTATAGTTATCAGCAGCACACAGTTCAATTATCATGGGCAAGATATAAAACAATTCCTTTCTTGGAACTATTTTGAGTACAAATGTAATAATGCCTCTGGAAAGAAATTACACTTTCTCAGGATCAAATCATTCTATTTTCTAAACAAGAAGCAACTTGTGAAGTAAAAACACCTCTGAAAGAGATGGTCTCAAATCTATTCATATGGCTTGGTCCAACCCCAAGTGAAGTCAGTGAGAAGTCTCTGGTTGAGACTCAGAGAACTGGATACAACAATCTACATCTCAAATTTGTGTGAAGAAAAAGGCAATGGGTGCTATAGAAGACAATGAGTTGATAAAGAGCATAATGTAATAAGAGTGGAACACCAAAACAATTCCAGCATTTCTGGCCTATGGAGCAGGACACTGCATCCTGTCTATGCCTTTCAGGCTGCTTTGGCCTCACCTAGTCATCTGTTCCATTTAACTTGGTGGCACCTGACATCCGCTCTCTTGTGGTTTGGTCACTTTTTCTGTTTCACAATATCCAAGCAATTTTTCTTAAGGGTTGATAGGATATTTTGCAGGTGCTGAGCCAAGCACAACCTATCCTTAGAGCAGGTATGGATACTGTCCCCAGCACACACTGCATAATTACTCTAAGGGATGTTGTAGACATTCCATGTTGTGGATGGAAAGGAAATTTGGCCTCAGACACAGGCTAAAGGATGTATTAATCAAGGGGTACAAAAATGTCATGTAAATTCTGTGTTGGCAAAGTGATTTCAGGGACTTGTGTGTTGCCCACTTTACCTGTATGAGTTTGCCACATGCCTCAGGCTCATCCTGCCTTCTTTGAACAGCAGCTCCTATTTAGGCACCACAATGGTTTTATTTCCTGATGTTCCTAGGAAAGATGATTAACTCACATCCCTGAGTGGGAGTCTTTGGACAGTTCAGACCTGTGTGCTTGCTTTCCTAATTGTTAATCTGGCTGAATGACAGGCAGTAAAAAGATTTAAACTGTCCTGCCCTTATTTCTTACATTTTAGCAAACCTGAAGATGGAGATGTTTTCTATTTTCAGCTTCGAAGATCAAATTACCTGTTCAATAACTAGAAGTTCTGCCATCTCTTTTTGGTCTGTTATCCCTTAGTTGCCTTGAAGGTAATCAATACTCATCATAGAAGCCCCAGTCTTAGTGTGATGACTGACATTGTGAAATTGCTTAGCAAAATTACTGAACTCAATGGGCTCTATTTCTGTTGTCCTTTACACAGGTAAATGCTGTTGGCCCACTAATCTGGATGTACTCAGGAAAGGGAAAGCTTCTTTATCTTCCTGAGTACACATCCTGTGCAATCATTTAATGGAGATTTTTACCTGCTTTCCCAATGGTTACATATGAAAGCTATTGCTTTATCATTTCTTTGCTGCCACAAAATACATCTTTAGGATCTTAAGATACAACTTTGAACATTTCAGGTTAGTAAAAAAAACATATTCTGGGACATGTTGATGAACTAGAAAATTGAGATAAATGGTGTCACCTTTAACAAATGCATTCCAAGATGTAAAGGATTCCAAAAGGTAAAAGCTACAGAGTTGATGCAATCAAGCTTTTCCAATGTAACAGTGTTTTAAACAAGATTTGGGGCCTAAAATTTACATAGCTGTAATTAAAGTTCTGTGGCTCATCTACCATGGCATTCACACATCTGTTATTAAGTCTGCTCTACAAACAAGCTGAAGAAATACACTCTGAAATGTATCTCTTTTTAGAGTCAAATGTATTTATTCTAAGTAGGGAATATCAGACAGCTCCTGCAGGGAATGTGACTGGAATTGGCAAATTAAACAATGTACCTGAAACTTTTATTTCATTTGTTACCTATTGGTGATCATTCAGCAGTACTTTTTTTTTCCTGTTGCATTTATAAAACTGTGATTAATATAATATGAAGTTTTATTCTGCTTATGATATCTGAAAGAAAATAGTGCTTATAGTTTGAATGCATTTCTGTATGCAATCTTTCTGTAACTTTCTACCCTCTTACTTCATTCCCTAGTTTGCAGAAATGTATTTTCTGTTCTATCCCCTTCCATTTAATTTTGCTATGCCTGCTTTCTTATTCAGCATAAATAACCATTATGCTCTGCAGTCATCTAACTTCATTTATATTAGGAATTAATACAATATACCTCCAGGCTGTCTTCTCACTAGCCAGAACAAAAAAGGAGCCTGGCTTCAGGTCCTAATGAATCATTCCTTTTTGGGGGAAATACGAAGTGCAGTTCACTGAAATTCCATTAAAATCTTAGATATCCATTAAAAGTGCAAGTGCAAGTGTAATACATTTAAATGCAGGATGGAAGACAGACTGGGCATATGAAAAATGAATGAGCACTTACAGAAATGATTGTGCTCATTTTAAAAGCACTGAAGGTTACTCTGGAAGAACTCCAAATGTTGTGACCACAACCAACTCTCAGTATTCAATACTACGCCCTGTCACAGTCATGAACTGGAAATGAGGAAACTCACTTTTAGAATGGCCCCATTGTAGTCTGAATATTGCATCACCCCTGGTCCTTCTGCATGGTCAGCTTTGCTCTGGGTTGGTCCCTTTAGTGTTACCTCCACTCCTTCTTTGTACTAGGGACGCTATCTTAATATAGTTTTAAGATTTCAAGATTGTTTTTAGCTAAAAAAAAAAAAAAATCTGAAATATAATTCTATTTTCTTCCCCATCTGTGAGCATCAGACCAGTTATATTTCTCTGCATTCATTTCTGTTTTTCCCCCTTTATAAAGATGGTACAGTTGTGTAAGTGCTCTAGTAGAACCTCTCCAGGATGTACCAGTGAGATTTCAGCTTCCCCTTCCATACAGTTGATAAATTTGTTTTTACAAGTGGAATTTTTGTCTTTTGTTCAAAGTGGAGCTTTCAATATTCTACCTAATTTAACCAATAATAGACTCTACTATTGTCTTTTCTAGTCCCGTATATTTGGTAAGGAAATTTTTGATGACTCTGAGGCAAGGAAAGTGAAGAGACAGAATGCTGATCATTTAGAGGAAAAAAATATGCCCCACAAAACAAGTTTTGATGAATTTTTCACCTGAAAAAAACAAAAAAACAAACAAAAACAAACAAACAAACAAAAAAAAAAAAACCAAAAAAACAAACCCAAGGAAGAAAAAGGGTTTTTCTTCTTTCAATTTTGAAACATTTAGACCAAAAATATCAAACAGATTTATTTCTGTCCTGTCAATGGCAAGTGTCTGGAAGTGACTGGAGGTTGGCAGTCATTATGTCTACAGAAGTTTCTACTATAAATATATGTATATATATAGAGAGAGCTATATGCAATATATTATTCAACATTCATTTGTATAATTTTAAATTGCAAGGTGAAATACTCTTATTTGTCAAAATAAAGGCACCTCTCTAGTGCTAAAGTACAAAAGAAAATCAGTGTTTCTAAGCCTGGATTTACCCCATGGAGATCTAAAATAGTTAGATAGTCAGATAGTTAGATATCTAAAATAGTCAGAAAAAATCATGACAACTAGAAGATAGAGCACATGAATCCCTCATGGTATCTTTCAGTAGCAGATTGCATACAACTAAATTTAGGTGTCTAAATGTAGGAAAGCGTTTCAAATGCCCTGCCATGTCTCCAGCCTGTCTCTCCTTTGCTGCAGAGAGGCAGCAATTTGCTGCTGCACCATACAGAGATGGTGTTCTGCTCACTGCCCAGTGACAGGACCTGAGGGGATGGCCTGAGGCTGTGTCAGGGGAGGAATAGCCTGGATAACAGGAAAAGGTTCTTCACCCAGAGGGTGGCTGGGCATGGAACAGCTCCCCAGGGAGGAGGGCACAGCAGCAGCCTGACAGAGCTCAGGGAGTGTTTGGACAAGGCTCTCAGACACACAGGGTGACCCTTGGGATGTCCGGTGCAGGGTCAGCAGCTGGACTTGAGGATCCAACTCAGCTCATTCTGTGATTCTGTGAATACCTGCTGGATGGTGTGAGAAGGAAAGAAACAACAGACAGCAGCTCCTCCCCAGCTCAAAGTTACTTCAAAGAAATTATCACCTATAAGTGACACACTAGAACAGAAAGTAATAAAATAAACCTCTCCTTGTTCTGTGTTCTGGAGACAAGCTTTGGTTGTAATATTGAAATAATGCTTTATTTAATACAGGACCTTGTTATTTTATGTGACATTTTAATCAAACATGCTAAGATGGAAATGGAAAGGTTTTAAACAATTATGCTTAATTACTTAATCATCATTTAATCAAAATCAACTTCAATGGTAATGATTATCATTGTCAGTCCTTTTCTCACACATACTTATATATATCATATTAGTGTGAACCTTGATTACTATGCCCATTGAAAACCACATTCTAATTTTCTCTTTTAAATCAGCACTATGCCCCAAGTAAGTGAAGAAGCATCTCAAATCCTTTATATTTACTGATTATACCTTCAACAAATGTTATAAACAATCATAAACCCTCTAGCTTTTAAAATCAATTCTGTGTATTAACCCGTTGTTGATGATCTAATGGCCAGTCATTCATCAATATATTCATGTATACACATTAATCTCTAGCACATACTGTCTTTTTAGTTAGAAGTATTTAAACCCAACACAGTCCATGTGAAAGGCTTCGAGGGGTTTGAGTGCCCATTTAAATATTGGCTGAGTCTGCATGCTCAGGTTGTGATTGCATTGCATCTGCTGGAGCAATGCTGTCTGAGCAGCTGGAATTGGGCACTGGAAGCCAGCGAGCTGCTGGATCCTGGTGGTTTGTTTGGGTTGAGAGAAGCTGCTCAGTGAGAAATTGGTCCCTGCAGCATTCTGTGCCATCTCAGTTTAGCTGCTCCAGGAACCTGAGCTGGGGTAGTTTAAGTTATCTTGGCAAGGTACACCCATAATGTATCTTACTAATTCCAAGTCTGGAATAATTCCTCAAGCAGAGATGTTCAGGTGAAAAAGACAAACAATGGCACTGATGAACCCCTTCAGTTTTATTCAGTTTCTCAGGCATGATTGTTGAAAAATCTCTTAGGCAGCACAGCTGAGGTTCAACTTCAAGAGAGAAGCAGCGTTTGGGTCATGACACTTCCTATATTTCCTGCTTCAATCCCATTCTGAGCCCTACAGCTGGAGTGGCTCTGAAACCTTGAAAAAAGGGCCCCAGTGTCCCTTGGAGCCCAGACACAAAACTGAATTCTCATTTCCATAATACTGATACAAATCATTATTAAGATGGCACAAAGACACAAGTTATCATGGTTAAAAGTTTGGCATACCAACAAACAAAACTTGATTTTATAGTTTTCCAACATGGAAAAAAACCTTAGGGCAAGCATGGACAGTCTCAGAGTGAAAACTGAGGAAGAGGAAGGCAGAGTGATGGGGAAACAGCAATGGTCATTTGCTGGAATTCTCAGTGATTGCATAACCATGGAAAAAGCTCTTCTTATGGTGCTGAAGCTGAAATTCTTACGCTTATACAACAGCATAAACAGATTTGGGGAACAGCAGACCTTGGATTCCACCAAGATGCCTCAGGAGTAAGAACCACAGACTTGGAGATAGAGAGGGAGCCCAAGGGAAGCAGCTGTCATCTGCCTTGATCATCTGCCTTGGTGCAGAGCGAGCTGGTCCTGTTAGTTCCTGACCTACCTGCATGGCACAAAGCCTTACATCCCTTCTGAGCAGGTGCCCAAGTCCCCCCCATCTCTATTTCTCCTCACTATTCCATGCTCGCTCAATATTTGAACCAGTACTAAATATTAGGGCAGGGGGGCAGGTTAAGCCTGCATTATGCTCTTTCCTAGCAGCTTTGCCAGGTTGGTACTTGATTTCAGAAAGTTCTCATAAAAATATCACAATACAAGGTTGTAGTCATTCAACAGGGAAAGAAAAATGTGCATTCAATTCCTTGGAGCAGCTTTTTATATTAGAGCTGTCAGGATTCATTGGCATGAATGGAATTCTGGAGGTTCAGGCCTCCACTAGAAGAGAATAAGTAATAGCAGCAGCAGAACAAGTTATACCTCTCTTTACCTTTGTGTGTATTTTAAAGAAAAGAGAAGAGAAGAGAAATAAAATAATGCTAACACTTTGAAATGGTCCATACTTGGATGCTTTTCACCTCTACCCAGACTGTATTTATGGTCAACAAATCCACAATAATATTAGTTCAGAGAAAACAAAAACCTGATGTAATCTCCCTATCAGTTCCATGACTATATTTTTGTTTTATTCTTCTCTGTAGATTTTGTGCTGTTTGTATTCTAGTCAATAGAAAGAAGGAAATAGAAAGATTAAAAAAAGAAATTGTCACACCCAAGAGATTCATTCCTGTACCAAAAATCCTTGATAATTCCAGTCACATTGGGTCCCTTTTAGAGCTGCAAGGGCTGTCACTTATTCTGTGCTGTAACCTGGCATTTGAAAGCTTCCAGCTTCCCTCTTGACATCTCCCACTCTGTTTAACTTGTTCAGCTGCTCTTCTTTCACAATAATGTATGGCCCTGAGGAACTCATTCTTTTTATACCTGTATTTAACTTAAACCATTTGAGCTCTGGTTTTCTGTGAAATTTGCTGCTTTTTTCCCTCTGTGATCAAACATTATTTAATTAATGCTAAAAGTCTTAAAATATGTTAGTAAAATTCATTAGGATTCTCTCAATTTTCCCTGCAATGCCATATTAAATGGGAAGAGGTCTTATTATACAATCTTATTTAAAATATGCTAATGAAGATCACTTCTCAACTAAAATATGCATTTTCCAAATTATCAGGCAGAAGCATTCTGTAAGTTTGTTTTCTTTCACATTTTAAATTAAAATGTAATTGGAGCTTGGTCAAAAATGGCTGAAATTGAAGATTCTCTGCCCAGCAATAACTTAATTAAAAATAAATTAAGAGTGGGAGAATATATATGATGCAGAAATGGACAGAAAATGTTCCAGAAAGAAAAAAAATCTTCCAAAAAACATGGAAGATGTTCCTCCAGGAAAAGAAGAAAATTAGTCATATGCAGCAAGAAGGACAGGAAAAAAAAAATACGAGTGCTACTGTTTGGATATCTTTCCTTTTCTGATTGTTGATACAAGGTTTGACTTGCTTTAAAAAAAAAACAAAACAAACAAACAAAAAAAAAACAACCGAAAAACCAAACCTTTTCATTTCTGTTGGTGGCCTCTCCTTTTCATCCTTTGGAGGTTAAATACTTTTGGGCTGTAGTTCAGACAAGTGTTGACACATGATGGGCAAGGGCCCCCCAAAGCAGCAGCTACAGTGGACTCCAGCCAAGGAGGGCAGCAGCAGGACATAAAAAAGGTGTGAACTGAGCAGAGCAGGACATAAAGGAAAGCAGACAGTGGATTGTGTTGAGTTCTTAGGGAAAGAGCTGATCTGATGCCTCTTGCCTCCCAAGCAAGGAAAGGTTAGGATGGGTGACAAGGAACATCACAGGGCATCATGGACAGTCAATTAGAAAAATTAGAAGCATAGCTGCCTACACATCTCTGATATTCCATGAATACAGATGCTTTTCTAGAGGAAGACTCACAGTAGGGAAATTTTTCTCTCTTTGTCTCATGTATAAGAAATCTATGAAGACTCAGAGCCTGAGATTAGGTAGGTAGGATGGAGAGTTCCTGTAATCTCAGCATGGCTGTTGTGCTTTGCTTTTCTGACATCTCTATGAATTTTGGTGCTATTCTTTTCTTGTGAACACTCAGGTAATCATCACATTGGTAAATACAGACTGTAGTTATCAATTAGTACAGGGTTTGTTGAGCTTATCAGAATTTAATACATCACAGAGAATAAAAGAGAATTACTAGTCAGGCAATCAGGAAATAAATTCTTCTAGGTAGTTGACAGCAAACTCATGCTCTATAGATGCAGAGCCTACAGAAAGCTTTATGAACAAGATTTATATTTGAGTGTGAAGTCAAATAAAGCAATATAAATCTATTGGGCTGCTTAACAGATCAGCACAGATAGCTACTGTATATATTTATGCAGCCTGTTACCCTTTCCATTTGAACAGAGGGATTTAAGTTCCTCTTTTGATCACTTAAGGAGAAGTGCTTTCCCAGGAGGTCTCATTAAACTGGATTGTTTCAGCATTAGTCACATATTTCCTTAGCAGGTCTTTTGCTGGCTGTGGAAATCTCAGTGATGATAGACAGAGCAAACCAGAGGAGATTTCAGCAATATTGTGCCTACTTAATTAATCTTGGTGGTGTGCTGGAACTGCATAGCTGCAAGGGTAATAATAAAAATAAGCAGGAAGTGTTTGTGTAGAAAATGCCCATCCAGAAATATCTCAGGATATCTGGTGCAATATAATTAGACTCTGAAAAGGTTATGAATAGTGTGGTAATTGAGCAACTAGGAAAATAAAAAGGAAGAAAATTAAACTAAAAGATAATGATTTTGTGCCATCAAATGCAACATTTTGACACAAAATAGAACTCTGCTTTATAAAATTCTGTTTCCAAGGAAAACACCAGAGCCAGCAAAGATGCAGATGTGTGTGATAGCTCCAAGCCCTTGTATGACACCCATCCTAGAAGGCCCAACTGAGACAGATGCTGTGCTCTGCCAGGCACTGTCTGCACAAAACAAATGATCTATTTCTTTACAGAAGATGATGACCCCGGTTCTTTGAAATTTTCATCAAGAATTTATGTTATTATGTAAAGGCAGCAATCCTGTAACAGCTCAAAAGCGAATAATTGAAGAAGGAGGATCTGAAAGCACTCCTCTTTCCTACAAGCAATAGAGTGTAAACCTCACTCATTCATAAAGGCTGTGCCTGTCTGAACAAGATTTCTGCCTTTCTGTAATTGGGGGAGTACTACTTTTACTCACAGCTGGTAAGCTACCAAAAGCAATTTGAATCAATTAGTCTGCCTTTCTGTATGAGATATTTAAATTCCATGTGCTAGTTTCTGAACCAAAGCCAATCTATAATTTATTTGAACTAAATCACTGTTCCCTCAACTTCCTTTGTAGGCCCTTAAATAGTTTCCAGAGTAGCTGCTGACTCTTAAGTTGGAATTTAGGCTATGTCAATAAATCTTTCCTAGTTTAGAATGAACTTTTTTCTGTACCACAACTAGCAGAGCTGTGAAGGCCTAGGGAACAAAAGTGCTTTTTGGGTTTTTTGGTTTTTTTTGGTCAAGAATAGAATGAACTTTGCTGGTAATACTCAAGATGTTTCGGGGGAATATCCCCGCTTTGTTTCTAAAATGATGCTGGCAAAACACTGATTTGCTTTGAGACAGAAGAGAGACCTTCAGGTTATATTGTCACTGTAAACTGCTGGGAATATTTGTCAGAATACATCTGACAGAAGCTGGTCTGTGTTGCTGAGTTAGAGGCCAGAAGGATTTAGGGAATGGTAGGTGAGTAAACTGAAGACCGAGTAAGTGTTTCCAGCTGAGAGTTAATATTAGGTGAGGATCTTGTGCCATGAAAAACTAGAAAAATACAACACTCAAAGCAACAAAAGATAACACTTGAATTCAGTGAGGTGGATTCAGACATCATCTGATCTGGAAGCTCAGGAACATAAACTATTGGAGAGCGATGGAGCCTTCATGGAAAAGCAGGAAATCTTAAGGCACATGGGTGGAAGAAAAGTCTGGTAATGCTTCATCTAGCACTGAACCAGCTGGAATAATGAGAAAAGGTGAACTCACTGAAGAATCCTGCAGGAAACATGTCTGTCTTCTTTCATACGTGCATACATTATCTATTTCAAAAGATACAGTATATAGTGTAAAAGATATCTATCTTGTATCCCTGCGTGCTCTCACCTTTGCAGGTGATAGGCTGTACTGCAAGCAGGGCTGCTAACACAATGTTTCTCTCTGTAAAAGGGATACAACCTTTCCTAAGAACAGGAATTATGATCCTGAGCACAAACCTTCCTTTGCCTGAAGATAACAGTGTTGGTGGCTTTATTAGCAATAAATAAAAACTATATTACCTTTTCATTTGCACAGAAACATAAAATGTTATTTATATTACCCTGAGTATGGTAGGGAACAGCACATGGGCCAAGTCATGAAACTCTGATACAAAATGTTATCTATTGACATATTTAATAGCACAGTTTTATTTCTTATGTGCCAGATTCTTGTTTGCTAAAGAAAGACTGTTATCAGCCTCCATCCTGGTGTTAATTTGGAGGAAAATAACACCTTTAGAAATGTCAAGTAGATTCTAGTCAACGTGCATTGTTAATGGCTAAATAAATTCGAAAAGAACCAAGTGAAAGTGGTCCTCAAAGTGCTTTTCTAAGAATGTTACTATGTTCTTGTTCAAAATGGGGGTGCAAATACGCTTTTATTTCCTCTGGTCAGGGAGGTTTGAGAGGGAATTGGAACCGTATTTGTGACTAACACAGCAAAATGTTTCATTTTGTGACCATGTCTTTCCATGACCATGATTGTAATCTGTCACTATCAAAAGATATCAGCAGGGTATCCTTACAAAAGCTTTGACAGGAGCAGTAAAAATCATCTGCAATGAACTACAAGAACTTCTAATGCTGCTCATCCTTCCAGCCTGTCACTGAGCTGTTCTAAGATTTTATCCCAATTTGCTGCCATTGAAGGGTTTGTGTCTAATGTAAAAAGGAAAATGAACACTTTTTCACCTCATGCTCTGAAGCACTTTCTATCAATGATTTCAAATGTCATGATCTGGCAGATGTAGATTATCAATTTTCTCCAGTGTATTTGTCTCAGTGTATTTCTGAGAAGAATAAAATACTCTTAAGGGTAAGCCAACTAAGAAATACCACTGTATTTATAGTTTGGAGAAAAGCTCTCAAGACAGCTGAGGAATGGGAGATTAAAAATATAATGCAGTTTTTAAAGTTACTATGAGAAACTTGAGGTTTTAACAACAAGCAGTGGACTGGAGAATGCAGTTTTCCCTTTTTCAGCCATGCAGTTCAATTCTAGAAAGACTCACTGAGAGCCAGCTGATGCTACTGTGATTTTACAACATCTGAGGAACTTGTCCTGTTGGTTTACAGTCAGTCACTCATTGTTTCAGTGGCCACTCTCAGCCTCAAGTCTTATACACTCATTAATTAAGAAAGATCTTGAGAGTGCCTCCTTCATTGTGACAGCTCAACTGGTCAGAGAAGGATTCTTTCTTCAGATGTATCTCCCTTCTTCAGAAAGACAGGATGAAAACAAGTTTAGATTAAAAGTGCTTTTGTTTTCTTCCTCTTCCTTCAGAACCCAAGGTAATAACCAACTCTGATTACTGGGTGGGACTGGTTACACAGAGAGCCCTGGAGCAGGTGCCTGGAACACACACCAAGGTGCCTTTGTCAAATTATTTAACTCTTTTTAATCTCAGATTGTCCCCCTGTAAAACAGCAGGGTAAGGATCAGGTATTAATCCTTCTTCATTAGGTTTCTCATTAAATTACCGTAAGTGTTCACAGTGAGCATATGTATGCCCTGAGCTATTCAAGGTGTTTTTTTGGTTTGGGCTTCTTTTTTTTTATTTATTTTCTTCTGTGTTAGAAAAAAATCATATGCATAGAAAATGGCTCAAAGAGAGTGTTGAGTGTGTTGAGTGGAGAGCCTGGGGATGGCTCTGGATGCAGCCCCAGCCAGTAGGAAAAGCTGCTGAACAGCAATTCTCAAGGAACAGGCTGAAAATTAAGCAGGCAAATAGTATCACAACCATGGACCCCAGGCAGAGAAAGGGTCAGACCTCAAATAGTACTGAAATTCAATAAGGACATAAAACATGCATCATTTTTCCTGCTCTATCTATCAAGAACGCTTTCTTACTCATTTACATTAAACGGGTACAGCCTTAGAAATATTGAAACATAAAAAACAAGGCACCTTCAGTCCCATGGCAATTAAATGTTCATTAACAAAACTGTATCTTCTCCTAATTCACTGTTGCCATGCATGAGCAGCAGGTGAATGTATCATCTGGCTTGTTATGATAGTGTTTAAAACAAATGTCACATCTACTTTTCAACTAATTTTTCTCATTAGGCTTTGAATACAAACGAAGCATTAAAGCTTGGCTGCAACACTTTGTGGAGCTGAGCAGAAATGGAATGTGGAAGAAATGTGGAAGAAATCTGGTGAATTTTCAAGCCTGTTTAAGTTTTCTACAGGTTCTAAAGGTGAAGAGAAGAGGGAAATACATAAAAACTCATGTGTTTTGTCAAGTTCCTCAGTCTAGCTGGTGAAGATCACTAGCCCCACTTGGTCTTCAAACAATATCTGTATGAAATTGCACAGGGGGATGAATATTGGAAACTGCTGTGGAAAAACCCAAGCACTCAATTGTGTCTGTTTAAGGAATCACAAACTACTGCAGAAGAAGTGAATGTGAATGTGAATGTGAATGTGAATGTGAATGTGAATGTGAATGTAAATATAAATATAAATATAATAATGAATAAAATGATTCAGTGTTATTGTATTATGTGGCTGTAGATGTTCTGTTGTCCACTAGAGAGTTGTCTACTCTAGAGAGTGGAATATACAATGCCTGACAACTTTGATCCAAAAGATAGTGTAATACATAAAATAAGACATCACCAGAGAAAAGAAACAATCTTAAAGATACAGACTGAATGGAGAACAGGTTAAAAATCTACTATAGGTTTTTAGATACAGTTCATTGCCAGTCAGGTGCATCAGTCACAGCTGGCCAGCTGTGTTTAAAATAAACTCTTTTAACTTAGTCTATATGCTGCAGCTGCTGTGAAATGGTACATGAAGTAGAGAAATCTGCAATTTTTCTCTTTCAATTGAAAGCTGATATTTTAATATCAATTCTTACTATGCTCATGTTATTGTTACTGGTATGAATGAACAAAAGAACAAATCCTAATTGGTTTAAAATCACATTAGTCTGACAGCCTTGATCATTGGAGAGCTGCAAATTAATGATTTACAAGCAGTTAATTTATTCCTTCTGGGAAGATGTGAAAACTATTGTTTTCTAGATTGCAATCTATTCGAATTTGGCTAAGATTAACATCTAAAATGAATGACTTTGCTGTAGAGACGAATTTGGTGCAATTATGGATACACTTACAAATCAAAGGAGAGGTGACATTGCAAGATATTAATATACTAATTCTTCTTCCAGAAAGGGAATAGTACAGAGGTCTGTAACAATGAGAGCTTCTCCTGCAGGGACAGGAAGATACAGTGGCATTGGCACAGAGAGCCTGGCTGGAATGGAGAGGAATTCCCATTACTTTTTTCCTGAGGGTAAAATGCAGGTAGATAAGATGGAGTACATGCGCTTGCAGCTTTAATTATTTGATGTTGCTGCTGATTTGTCTGGGAGGGTTAGACAGCAGGGAACAGTGTGAGCTTCCTGCTCCTACAACGCCAGGGGAAGTGGATTCCTCAGCCCCTCTTAAAATCATAGAGGGTAACTCCTTGGAGAATGGGATAGACGCATGGAAAGGCCTTGGTAGGACAGTTATTTAACTCAAATTGTGTTATAATGGACCAGTTCAAGAAAATCTGTTCTGGACAGAGGATAAACAGCTGCAAATATCTGCAAGTTTGGGGTTTTTTTGGTTTTGGTTTTTTTTGGGGTTTGGTTTTTTTTTTGTTTTGTTTTGGTTTTGGGTTTTTTTTTTTTTCTTTTTTTTTAATGGTGTTCATCAAATCATAACTGAAAGAGTTGGAATGTGCAGCAAACAAGCTCCATCACTCGCACCCTTGTCCCTTTATTTCATTGCTATCTCTACCAAATGGTAACAGATTTGTTAAATCATCAAAAATTCAAGAATCCTAAAGTAAGGAAGCAAAACCTTAGAGAAGAAAATTTTTCTATGTCCTTTGTGTTGGACTTCAGCAGGCATCCAAATAAAATCCCCAAGGTCCTTAAAAGACATTAGACAGTCTAACATGAATCTTGCTCTTACCTCCTTGTGCTGCTAAAATTGCTGCTGACAACAAAAAACATTGCTTCATTTTTCTGCTCATATTCACATTTTTGGCATAAATAAATTCTTGAGTCTCTGTTTTTGTCATGGAGCCATGGCAATTGCCTTTAGCTTGTATTGTGTTATGACTACATACAAAAGAAATGATGGAGGATAAGGTAGCACAGACATCTATATCACTTTCCAATTTAGTGATATTCCAATATCACTATAATAAAGTATGAATGGCACCAAGGTGGTTTATATTCCTCAATTTGCAAGATGCCTCAAAGAAACAAATATGTTGCATAAGCATGGAAATAAATAGGAAAGAAATATTTTGAAAACAAGGTAAACATGGAATGATAATAGAGTATAAGATTTTTTTAAATAAATGGTAATCCATGTAAATTTCTGTGGTAAAAACCCCACTAAATAGAAAAAAAAAAAAAGAAAACCACAAACAGCAGCAAATCAAAACCAAATCCCTGGTGTTCCTTGCTATGCATAAATTATTATTTCAAACTTCTGAGCAGACATTGGCATATATAGAATTGACTTCTGAGAATACTGACCTGGCTTAATTTACTTGTGTTATATCTGTAATTGAAATGGGGAGGAAGAACTGCTCATACTGATTCCCCACAGGGCCCATAACAAATGCAGTTACTCAGAATCAAAGTTATATGTTGATGTATGATTTTAGCACTGTTTTTAGATGTCATTGGTTGTTAATTATTTGTCTGGTGTGATACAGATGTAAAGTTTAACTCCAGTAGAAATGATCAGTATTTTTCCACTCATGTTTTCATAATTTACTAGATAAAATATTTTAACAGGAGCATCTGAAATTTTAAAAGACACCTAAAAAGTGTTTTTCAAAGATCCTAGATTTACTCTGAATTTTTGGAACCATTTGACAGATAGTTATGATTCTGAGGCTTGCAAACTGATTCAGAAATAGAACAGGAAAGTTCTTTAGACGTTTTGTTTAATTATTACATGTGGGAAGAAGTAATTTTACAAATTGTTTCATTTTAATTTATTTAAGTGGAAAATTTGGACTTGCAGTTTTCTGTATAGTCTGTATTGCTTGATTTGCAAACAGGTATTGTTGCTAAGATACAGAGCAATGAGCAATCTCTGTTAATGTGCTGAGAGATTTTTAGAATCTTTATATTTTTTACTCTACGTTACCACTTAGAATAACAGCTAATCCTAAAAACAAGTTCTCATTAGTTTTCTCTTTGTGGGTGTTTTATGAAAAATTTACTTGATGGAAGTATATCAGAAGTAAATGTGGAAATGCAGAATAATCTGAACTTCTCAGTTCCGAGTGGCAGAGCATGGAGGCAACCCTTGATGTCTGAGCACTGCCTTCACAAACTCAAAACTGAGATCATTAAACTCATCTCTGTGTATGTCAGAAATAGTCCACAGCTTGCTTTCTTCTCAGCAGGGAGCAGTTCCTTGCATGTGCTCCCCTTTTGCTCCCCTAGGTGCCCCAGGGCTGGGAGCAGGGAGAGGCTGGAGGCTGGGCTGGGGCACGGTGGGGTGGACTGGTGTCCTGGCAGGAGCAGGTGACACCAGCACAGCCTTCCTGCTCTGGCCCCAGCAGAGAAGGGGAAGAACAAGGGAACCAGAAATTGTTATTTCTGTGCTAAAAGGCTATATCTAAACAACCAATCCTTCTGCATCTGTGATATCATATCTACTGCAGCTCCACTCCTGTCACCTCTCACAACACAGTGATGGGGCATCCAGGTGTTTTGTCCAGGGACTCAGAGCTACCAGGTTGAATACTGGAAGGACATAGAAATCATTCTTTAAATACTCTGAAATGCTGTCATTTTGTCAGCTTGTTTGTCACAAGTTTATGTGCAGTCAGCACCTACGGAGAAGATGGAAATTGAACTCTGCCACACAATTTAACACGTTGTGTCTGAAAACAATGTGCCTTCCCAAAGCCCTGAGCAGGCAAACTTGTTTACTTTTCTTTTACTTCTGTTGATGTCCTAGTGGTGGAGCTAGTTCTTTGTGAATTTTTAAACAGAGGCTTTAAGAAGGAATTTCCAAGTGATGATATTGTGAACGTTTTTCAGTGAAGCCTTGTGGGCAGAGAGTTTGTGATGATTGGGAATGGGGCTGAGGCTGAGCCTCGCCCCTGATGGGCTCCAGCTGTGTAGGACAGGTGAGCAGTACTGAAGGCAAAGGAACATGGAATGCTGGGCTGTACTGACTGATCACAGGGTGGAGAGGGCACACAGGGGTAGTGCATGTAAGATGAAGGGTATAAAAGGCTGTACTGACAGACAATAAAGTGCTGATGCTTGAAGCCTTCTTTGGTGTCAGTCATACTTCCTCCATCACAGCCTCCTCCTCCACTGAAACATTTTCGTACAACTCTTGTTTTTAACAGGTCGATTTCTGGGAGTGGTTCCACTTCAGTGGAATTCTCCATTTCGCTAGAGAATGTTATCATATTCTTGCAACAACTTAATTTCACTGGTTTCTGTAAAGTTCCTGTAATAAAGCTTGTGCCTTCAGGTTTTGTGAGATCCAGATTTTCCTTGAGGAGCCATTTATATATCTGTATATCCCATGGTGTGTTTATGTTCTCTTATGGCTGAAATCCTGTAGGACATCGTGGCAATTGTACTGGAAATTGTGTGTTCAATGTCTAGGCTGAGAGAGGATACCAAAAGTGTAATTCTCAGAGATTCATATCCTGTAACTTTTATTTCAGAAAAAAAAATAATACAGGGATTTGAATGATTTTTTCAAGATTTTGGGAGCAGCAGAAGAAAATGCATGTCTTCTTTGTTCCATTTCCATGTGTAATGGAGAGGTGCTTCTGAACATATTATAAACACATTATTTTGTGACCTTGTCTGAAAAAGTCTTTATCTGAATTTCTTACAAGTACAAAACCAAAGTTCTTCTCCCTGGTGTTCAGAACATCATTTACTGTCATTTTCTGCTGGGTGTGTTCTGTTGTAGAGCTGACAACCAGCACTGACAGAAGAGGGGCAGTGTGCATGTATCACATTAACAGTTTGTTCTTCACTTTTCATCAACCAAATTACATCCACACTTGGTCTGAAACACAGAAAATTATTGAGAACTTGAGTTTCCAGTTTTGTCCAGTCTCTGCTTTCTATGTTGGCTATCAAAATAAATAACAGCATCAGATTTCATGGAGATTTTCTGTGGTTAAATCTCCCTCTCAAAAATATTTCCTCTTCTAAGATGGGATGAGATAAGATAGGAGAATATCAACACATTTTTAGGTTATTTGTGTGTTAAATCAAAACCAGACAGGGTAATTCATTTGGTTGTTTCAAGGGTGTTTGCTTTTTATACTAGTACAGCATTAGTTGTTATCTTTAAATACTTCTCATAATCGCTTCTTGCCTAATAATCCCTGATTGCACTTAAGTTTACCCTTCCTGATTAGAAAGCCAGCTTCATCAAGCCAAAAACAGGAGTCAGGAACAAAATTATCATAATGTTAATTGATTTAGGGGAAGGAATAAACGTGTGGGGTGGTGATGTGTGGAAGAGAGGAGAACCTGAGACAGTTCTTTAATGGATGCTGGCAACAAGAGCTCCCTTTTACTGGTGCCTGACACTTCTCAGGTACAGGAGGAAAATTTATCTGTCTTGGACTCTCTGAGCTTGTGCATGAAAAATGTAAATCTACTTTTCTTGTCCTTTTCATATTAAATTTTTGTCAGATATTCATGTGACTCCTTGAAAGAATTTAAGAAATTAATTATAATTGATTCAATGCATTTTCAAGAGGTAGATACTAGGGGAAAGTCTTCTAACTGTGAGAAGCCTTTAAAAAAAAAGCATTAAAAATCCAATCTTTTATTTTTTCTTTGAACTTTCAAAAGCTGTTTTTTAACATCTCCTTTAGCAGTTGCTGTAATATTCAGATGAAACTTGTTCATATTAAGTGAATAGTTAGTTAACTAAAATATACTGACTGTCCATTTGCCATTCTCCAGCAATTGTCTAAAATAAATATACCTGCCTTCCACTCTTCACTAAACCTTCATCTCCTACTGGAGAGGGACTTATTGAAACAGAATAAATTAGTTCAGGGGGGAAAAGCAGAACCCAAGAGCATTTATTATGGCACCTAAAAGTCAGTAGTGCATACTATTTTTTCTGAAAGTTAATGAAACATATAATTAGAATTCTCCTTCTGATGTATTTTGGGCTTTTAACAATGAAGTGCACGCAGTGGACAAGCAGAACTGTTCAGCAGAATTGCTCAGATTCAGAGCAACCTGTATGCTTAGAAGCAAACAGATTTTTAGGTCCTTTCTGTTTCAAAGTGCTTGGATCCAAAGCTGTCTTCTTTGAAGATAAACAGTGCTTTTGTTTGAAACTATATGAACTTCAGGATTTTCATTTTCCTGTATTTCTTATTCTCCTCTTACAAAAGAGAGGAACAACCAGAATGTTTTATAAAGAAACTGAACATAATTTGTCCTGCTTCTTCCTGTGGCTAAAAAAATAATTTTTGAAACTTATGTAAAACTTCTCTCTAACGGAATTACTATTAGGATATTGATGTTAATGAACATGTTAAGGTAGTGCAGACTTTGAGAGACAGTGGAAATAAATCTCATCCTGCAGAATCTCCTTAAAAATATGGCAGATAAGTGAAAAGAAAACAAAAATGTCCACAGAGATCTTTATTTGTGGTAGCAGTATAATGATTCCCAAAGATAGTTTAAAACTGTCTCTATTAAAATCCAGATATTTTGGAAACAAGAATCATTTAAAAAAAAAAAAAAAAAAAAAAAAAAAAAAAAAAAAAAAAAAAAGGACAGTTTTAAGCACTTAAATTGTAATAATCTGCTTTGTCAAGCTTTTGTGAGTTGTGTGAGTTCACAGAGCCCCTGAGCCTCCCTCAATCAGCAAAATTCAGGGATCAGCTCAAGAGATATTGAAGGCAGTATCCTGTCACCTATTGCTTCTTTTTGGCTGTTCATCCTGTTATGCCTCTTAATTTATAAATAAGAGGGCCAGATGGCAATCTCCAGTCGTTGCTCATTTGTTGTCCACATTGAGTTTCACCTTCTTACACAAACTGAAAATTTGGCAAAGCTTTTGTTCTTGTCCTCAGAACTGTTCTTTTAAATTTTAAAATGCAGTTTGTACCAGCCTATTTGATTCTAAGTTGTATGACTTCTGGCTGTAATATCATGTTTCAGGTTGCATTAAACTTGCTGGCATGAAGGCATTGAACCTAGCAGATGTTTTTGGACATGGTGCCCTTTTCAGTGTTTACACCAGCAGAGCTTAAGCCAAACTATGGAAAAGAGGAATCTGGAAGGGCTTCCTTGACTGTCTTCCTTCACTTCCATGCCCCATTTCTCTTTCAGAAATACTTGCAACACTGAAAATGTGTATGGCTGGGCTTGATTAACCCTAAGGAACTCTGAGTTTGTTTAAATTTCAAATAAATATATGCGTTCATCAGCTGATACAGCTCCCCAAGTAAGCCACAATCCTTTGTGTTCTGTCATGAAAAGAAGCATAAGTGGACTAAGTTCTCCTTACCATGTAATGCGTTGGGTTATTAAAAGCTCATTAAAATGTCATTATTATGTGAATTCTCCATATGCACTCTCTACTCGTAGATTATCAGGATTTTACAGAAGTGTTGAAGTAAAACCTCCTATATCAGCCTCAAATAAGGAGTAAGTTTAGCCCCTGGGCAGGAAGAGAAGAGGGGATGCTCCAAAGCACTCAGGAGCTCCTCTCTGGGCTCCCCTCAGAAAGGAGGGGCTGCTTGAGGGGATTTTTACTCCTCAGTGAGCTCTTGCTGGCAAATTTTAGCTACTGGGTTATGAGCAGGCTAAGAGCATGTTTAGACTTGTCAGGATGGGTGTCTGAACTAAAAAAGTCACTTGGATATCTGATGAATGCCCATATTCATCAGCCCTCAAAATATTCTTGGCTCTTGCATTGATTTTAACTACGCCATAATCGCTGTTCTGTGAGACAAGAGAATTTCATGGGAATTATGTTGTTTGACTTTCCCTGGAGGATAGGCACTTCAGAAATCATCCAGCTAAAAACAACACACAGTCATAATCCATTATAGAAGTTTCTTTGAAGAAATAATCCAAATTCATTATGTAACATATTGGCATCCTCAGTATCCCAAATGGTAGGGTTTTGTTGGTTTTTTTTTTCTTCTTTTCTCGATGCAGAAAATGTGGCGTATTTAGCAGCTTCCAAAATATTTTTTAAATTGCTGTCTATTACAGGTTATCATAGAGATGTTGAAAGGTCTGTTGAGCACTTGACAGAAAGTTCAGGATTTAGGATATTCTTGAGGAATAGCTGTGCTGGAGGTTTATGTTGCAGAGATGAAGTGTTAGGACATAACTCAGTAGTGATTACTCGCCAGCTGGGACAAAGAAGCCTCTCCAAAATGGTGACCTGCAAGCCAGCCCGTAAATAAACAGAAAATCTTCATTTCCCAAGAAGGAATATTTGATCAGAAATCCTCAGGGCTGCTCTAGACTTTTCTAGCTAAAATTTCGCTTTTTTGCAATTATGTGATGCAAATCAGCCCATTATATCTTATTTCTAGAACAATAAATTCAACTTCTAATCAACAAATCAACACTTTATTAAGAATTTTAGTTTCTTATCTCAGTTCTAATCTAGGTACCAGTCAGTGAACAGAGGCAAAGATCAGTCTGGTGGTACTCATTGCCTTTGTCTGTGTGAGAGATTCTAATTTGTGCAGTTAATGTTTTCTAAATGATCCCAACACCAGAAAAAGCTTTTACTGGGTTAGCAGTGAGGCTGTGCTCCTTGAAATGTCACTTTGCATTAGAATTACCATTTCTCACAACTCTAATGCAAAACAAAGCAAACCCTCAAATCATTAATGCATTTCCAATCATTGATTTTGTTCTTGCTTTTACTTTTTCCCTGCTAAACTATTTCATCATCCTTAATATTTTATCCATACTTTTGAATAGAGTCATGAACCATCTAAAAATTACATATCTCTTCTGATTATTTTGTTTGTCAGGTTTTTTGGTTAGTTTTTTGAGGTTTTTTAATATAGAAAAATAGTACTAACATGCATGGCTCCCCAGTAACAGTCAATTACTGTTAAAAGTCAGCTTTTAACTGGATATTTACCAAAATCTCTGTGTCCTTCAGCTGCTATTTCAAATGCCTCAGCTAATTTTGTAGCCATCTACACTGAATGCCAACAAACACTCAGTAATTTTCAACGGCTAAGTCCCTCCTAATCCTTCCTGTGTCATCTTAAATTATTTGAATTGCTGCTTAGCATTGTGTTGTCAGCAGTTTTGTAACTTTTCCTTGATTCTATCAGCTAAATTGTTCCTATAGAGAGCATCAGGACGTAAAATGGACTAGAAATACAAACCAGCTTAAGAATGTTGTCTAAACACTCCCCCCTGGAGAACACACAGGTTTCATAAAGTGAAAGACATAGACTAACTGCAGATCTTTAAAGCGTTGCCCAGGAAATGTTTGAAGGACAGGAGCATCTTGAGCACCCTTCAGAAATGTGTCATTGTGCTGTAGCAGTGATTAAACATCAGTCACTGTTGCAGTCTGCCTGTAGCATTCCCCAAGGACATTCCTGTAAGGTCTAGGTGGACACATCTGAGCAACTGTCCACCAACTGCCCATCTTCAGTGCTATGTTAGGATTTTTCTGTTCAAAATTTCCTTGGGGGATGATCCTAATTTTTCATACTCAAGGTAGTATGAAAAACAGTTGGTTGTTTTTAAGTGTATGTTTTGCATAGAGGAAGACTGATAGCAATACTTTAGGAAAAAAGCTGAAGTCCTCTCTCTCCAAAAATTAAAATAGTCATAATTGAGAAGTTTTTCAGAGAATGGACATTTACAAAATATTCCTGTTTTAAGAAACCCAAGAAAATTTCCATTGCAAACTCTTGGTGTGCTGGGGGTTGCAGCAATGACTGTGACTTTCTTAGTGTTGGGACCCATGACAAACTCCTCGTGGGGCAACCTGCCACAGAGAAAATCTCACAGATGTTATGGGATCGTTTCTAAACACTCTTATTTTATATCCAGAAGAAGACATGCTCTGGCATTCTGCAATAGGGACTACCTCATCTTTTTTCTTTAAAGAATGGGTATATTGCAGTTGAAGTTGAGGTATAAAAATTGTCCAGAGGTATAACCATATGATCACTTAGTCTGTAACAGGTTTTAGCTATCAAATTTCAGTTACTTTTTCTTTTTTTTTCCCCTCACAGATGTGCACTGTAGTAGCAATTTGGGCATCCTTCTCATCAGATGCCTGTGATCAGATGCACTTTGACTTTAAAATAATTCACACCATCTCCACTTTTAAAGTCTCTAGCTCCAATTTCTAGTCAGAGCATTAGGAATTTACCAAATGCAGCAAGAGGTCTTAACTACAATGAACATTACTTCCAAGAGTAAGGTCCACTGAGACTATAATACATATACCAACTTTATTAAGGAATGAACTGCCATAGTAAGATGTTTCTGAGAGCTTCAAATAATTTTTACGGTTTTAATATGGTGTAAAAGATGTCTGCAGTCTTTAAACTTATTGAATGTGTCTAACAGTGCAGTGAAATGGAAAAATAAGTCAGTATTTCTGGGAGAAAATTTATTGGAAATCAGTGATGTTATTTTCTATATTCTCTCTTTCTCTAAATTATTTTCCAGTGGTTATTGGCAAGTACAGCTTAAAATAGTATTAACTTCTGGGCTATTGTTTATCATAGTAATTAAAAACAAACAAAAAGAAAAACAAAAATATTTTCCCTTGTTACCTTAGAGCAAGTAAGCCATTTCCCTTTCACACGTTGACCTTTTGACTCCAACAGACTAATACAGGACTAAATGTGTGAAGAATCTGAGTTTCAAAGAAACACCACAGCTAAGTGTTTCATTTCTCATTTATCCCCTGACCTTTGGGTTGAAATAGTCAATAAATGGGCAAGTTACCGTCAATGATACCTGGTTGTTTTCCAAGATGAAAAAACCTTTTTCATACTCCAGCTTTCTCTCAGTGCAGTTTATTGACCTTCTCCAGTAAACTCCATTTAATATAGACCAAGGAAAACAGCTTTTAGCTATAAACCAGTCATACTAGTGTTAAGAATTAACTGCCCAGTTCCTAACTGAGAAACAGAATGAAGGAAAAGCCTAACTCAGATATATGTGTTTAATCTCTTGAGATATTACATGCAGTTACATTTTCCCATTGTTTCAGATGGAGAGTTTATTTTTTAGTATTACAGTTTACAATAGGGATTTTTTGATTTCATTTCTGCTTGTATTCTTTGTACCAAACTCACACTGAACTCAGGTCGAGGCTTTGATTGCTCCTTTTCCTGCTGTTTCAACAGATGCCTGACTTTGTTCTGCTGCATCCAAATCTGTTGGGTGGATTCTTCAGACTCAGTTTATCCACGTCTAGGCTGTGGTTAACATCTCAAGGAGCATGGTTTCATAGTGGTGTTGTGGACCCATGTGGCATTGTGAGTATTTGGGGATCTTCCCTTGACCTGAGTCTCCTCTATGCCATGAACTGCATGTCTGCTAGCAAGTGTTTGAGTTCCTCAAGGCTTCTCTCCAGTTTAGTTTTCTTCCAAAGAAATCTGGCTTGTACAAGCTGAGAGCACTCTGCAATGCACACCAAAGCATGCTGAGTTGCAGGAACCAGAAGTATTTGTTTTAGAAGTGCATTCCTGAGTCAAACTAAACAAGCAGTGTGGATGTAGCAATGGATTTTGTGTATAAGTGGTGGTGTTTGTGCTCTGAAGTTGTTCTTTGTTTTGCTCCACTAAGAGTAACCTTTCTGCTAACATTTCTGCAATGTTCTTTATGTTGCTTACATAACAATACAGCTCTGTCTGAGATGATAATACTTCATGCTCTTGGTTCTAAAGGTCTTTGCTCAAATTCTCCTGTGTCTCATTTAGTTTGACAAAATTCAGTTCATTGCCTACAGTCCACAGTGTGTCATCAGCCACAGGATGGTAACCCAACCAGATGGGAGATGCTACATGCTTTAGGCAGTTTTTCTTATTTTCTGCTGTGCTCTTTCAGTGTTATTCTCCTGTGCTGGGTGAACTCTTAAGTACATATTTAAGATGCTTCTTTGATTAGATCACTTAGTTTTGACAGAGTTCATTAAAGTTAGTGTGAGGCTTTTAATTCATTTTTTTGTGAGATTTGGTCAGAAGCTCTAGTTCAGACCCTCCAGCTTCTGAACATCACCCATATTTTGTCTGTTTCTGAGAAAATTTACGTATTCAGCATCTGCAACCCTGTGTTCTGATAACCTTGCTATGAATGTTCTCTTACCTATTAATGCTGTCTGATTCAGTCTAGTTAAACTAAATTATCAGTTAACATGACTTGAGATAGCAAAATTACCTGATGACAGTTGCTTTTCTGGTGTAGCACCTTTTTCACGTTCTTTTGTCTTTTTGTAGGATTTTGTAGTTCCGTCTCCACATGGTTGCCTGAAAAGTAACTCTTGAATTTATTTTTCATTTCAAAACCCACAGTTTTCATGCAGCTCACAAAATAGCCCTTCAGTCTGTAAGTGCTTTGATATGGAATGAGAGTTTTTATTCTCAGATAATGATCTGTCACACAGAATCCCAGCACAGATTTTGTTGCGTGCTCCTGTCCAATTCACCTTTTCTCATCTGAGCGTTGCCATTGAGTCACTGTCAGTTTCTGGTTGTCTTGTCTCCGTTTCTTATTCATGAAATCATTTGACAGACTATTAGTTCACTTCCTTAGATTTACTTGCTGTGTTATCCTCTTTAGAGGAGCAGTTAATAAAAAATGTTTTCTTCCTTTCTGCAGCAGAGCTTGGTTTGGAATACAAAAAGCACGTAGGAAAGTGTTAACAATTCAGCAGTTCATGCATTTTATAAAAAAGACCTTATCAAATTAATATTGGCTAGAATAAACATAATTTTTTCTACCTTAATACATGTTAAAAACTACTTGGGTGTTCAAAAAATCTAATAGGCCACAGCTGAATCAGTCAATGGAGAAATAGACTGGAATAATGAAGATTTTGAATTTTGTAGTACTAGTTGGGTTTTTTTGATGAAGGGAGAGCCAGTGAGTTATTAACATGAGTATCTTTGCTTAATTGAAGTAGTTGCCTCACAAGTACTTAGCAGTCAAACTGCATGTCTTATCCTGGTTCATTACATTAATTAACTTTCTAAGCACTGTAAACTTACCTTCCTCAAAATATGTTTAGACTGAAAGCTGTGAGTTTTTGATTCACTGGTTTTATTTTACGAGGGAACTTTACAAAGTAAGTGGGACTTGACATCAGTTTTGTTCCCATTTTTGGGGCTACTCTTCATTTTAAACATCAGCTCTGGGTGAAGAGGCATCTATGCACACTCTGGCTGATTACCCTCAGCCTATTCTGCCACAGAAATTTTGGAGGAGAGTTGCCTTCTCCTGTCTGCTGCATCCTACCCCATTCCTGGGACCCCAAGAATTGTCTTAGTGTAAGTAAGAATATAATCTGTTAGAATATAATAATACACCTGTTTTCCAGGCTTGCAGAAATGGTTTTAACACCAAACCCATCTGCCTTGCATGAGAAGGAAGTGCATGGTAGCCTCTTTCAACACTGAGGAGTAATTGCTTTTTGTTGTTGTAGAAAGTAACTTCTTTCTATGTTCATATAAAAAACATAACTGATGGAATGGCTTAGAAGTTCTTCTGCCTTGTCAGAAATGATAATATGCTTTATAATACAAACTGAATTTAAGAATAATATCCCTGTAGTGTTGAACAAGCAGAGAACTACTAATTTCTTAGTGTTTTCCCTATCTGTAGCTGCCGTCTCTGTATGGGCTCTTCTGTCTGTACCTGTAACTCTAGAAAACATGACACTAAATATCATATCCAGCTGACAGGAACATTTGCCAGTGCTGTATTGTGTTCATTTCTCAGCTTCCTGGCTTGTGTTTACTTCTTTTGACCACAACTTGGTGTGGTTTCATTCCCTCCACCACAGAAGGCTCTCTACTGTAGGATACCATCCCTACATGATAACAAAATATGTTCCCATCCTCGGCAGGGCTTGTGAGGAAGCAGACGGAGCACTTTTCGAATGTGTGGAACTGATTTAAGGAACATTATCTTTTTAGGTACCATGACAGTAATTCATACTGTTAATGATTCAATACAGGGAAAGAAGTTTCCCAGATTGTAGCTGGAAAGCAAGAGGAAATCTTCTCCTCAAGATCTTTTAATAGCCCAGTTATCAGATTAGCAATCTGTTAGCAGGCTGGACTGTCATGAACAGGAACCCACGCACAATATGAGCTGTCATTTATTCTTAGAAACAGAAAGAAAATGCAGAAAAAAAGAGAAAAAAATTGGTCTCAAATAATATTAAAGTTACCTTGTGATACTGGAACTATGCTCCATCAGCACCAGAATCCGAGACAGCTGTAGATACCTGCACTGCAAGAGGAAAGAGAAAAAGGAGGCTAAAAACAATCCAAACCAGAGATCCTAACAAAAGAAAGGAATCCTCTGGCATATCCTTGAGCTCCTGTAGAGAAAATAAAAGAAGTGACATTTACTGTGCTCTCTGAGAGTTGAGGTCCCCAATATTATCAGAGTGAACAGAGCAGAGAAGTAGCAAAGAAATTTTTTTAAACCTTATTTACCTGAGAGCATGTGAAATGCAATAACCTTCCTACTAGCACAGTCCTGTTTTTCAAGATGGTATTTTACTTTCTAGGGGGTTTTGTTTGTTTTGTTTTGTTGTTGTGTTTTGTTGGGGGTTTTTTAATGGTGCCAGAATCCCTGGCATGACGAATTTGTGTCACATCACGGTGTGACTTGAGTAGAATGTGGGTTTTACTGATTTACTCTTGGGGAAATCATTCAAACTCTGTCTTCAGCACGTGAGCCCTGCTGGAATATTGCCAAATATCTGAAATGCTTCCCACAGCAGCTGAAAAGACATTGGAATTGGAGACTGTCAGCAGAGTCCCCTGTATTGTTTATTTATTGCACTCTCAAAATTATCTCTATAAAATGAACAGAAGTTCAGGCACCACTTCTGACTCTGTCAAAAGCTGGCTTTGATTCCTGTTTCTAGAAACTCCATCTCACCAGCCCTCTTGTGTTTCATTTAAACTAGTCAGTCTTGGCTACTCCCTATAGATCAAAAAATAAGGGAAATTTATAAAATACTTATTTTTCTACTCCTACGTATTCACTGTGAACAATCAGTTCATTAAACACTTGCAGAGATAATATGGAAGTTTTTTACACAGTCCACAGTTTGAAATAGGACACTTTGAGAGTAACTCTTTGATCTGCTGGAAAAACTGTATGTCTATTCTTTTGATAGCAACCAGAAGTATTCCATAGACTCTGTAATTGATGCTTCTTCCCACTTCTTTAGATGATAGCTGAGATTGTTTTATTTCAGAATTGCTTTGTGGTAAAACAAACTCAGTGAGAATTTCAAAAGCTGTAAAAAACTTTAAAGGACTTCTACCAAGAAAAAAAAAAAGTTTATCAAAATCTTTGTTGTCTCTATACTGTCACTCCATGTGGCTGGCACAGCAGAAGGAATTTTCCTGAAATATTGTGGTGTTGCTTTTTAGCTGTGTTGAGATTGGGTGTGCACTAACACAGGTGATGGTACACAGCTCTGTGTGCTAGTGAGCAGTGCCTAGAAAGTCAATTTGCTCTGCTGGTTTACAGCTGGATGATTTTCCTCTATCTCTGGAAACAACTGATATGACAGAATGGGACTGAAATGAAGCAGTGTATATTAATTCTTAAATCTTCTTCATTTCCTCAGCCTCCCATGAGAGGTTTCATATTATCTCTGTGGTTTTCTAAGCTGTACTTTCACAGCTCTCCATATTGCAAACAACTGTATGAGGTGGATTTCTGTGAGCTGGGGATGATCTGGACACTTCACTGTCCTTTTACAGACAAATGTGACCAAGATACATCACTGAAAATCAATGCATATGAAAAATTTAAGGACTGTTTTATATCATGAGGAACAGAGCTCAGATAATTTTTTCTTTATTAACTTACATTGAAGGTGAATATTGCAAGACAACATTTCTGGGTTGAAAATTACATGATTCTTCTTTAATTTTTGTCATTCACTGAGCATGTTTAAGCTTTCAATATAAATTTGCATGCATGAATATTTTTAAATGGATGGAGGAATTTGGATTATGGAAAAGCATTGGGAGGGACTGCTCTAAGTTGCCATGTCTGTGGTGCCTCTAGCAGGCAAATAAGAGCAAACAGCTGACATCCTGGGATGCAGAATGGTTTGAGTTGGTGCCCAGTGTATTCACCCCTCTCAAGCGCTCAGTAACATTTTGTCTTCTACTGCAAAAAGCAAAAATAATCTCCCTTGGATGCTTCCATGCAGAAGTCGTTTGATTAGTCTGTTCATTTCCTGTGTAGCTGTTAGATAACTAAGAAAAATCTCTTGGTAGTTATTTTCCAAACTTCTATGGTATTACAATTCAGTCACCCAGTGACTGAAAAATTCTGGCAGAAGACTCATTTCATTACTGTAGGCTTAGAAGAAATTAAATGAAAGATGTCAGGCATTCATTGAAACATGTAAAATATGCATGAGCCTGCTGAATTTAGTAAGTATGTAAATGTACCCAAGTCAAACTGAAATAGCCTGTTTGGATGTTTGTTTCAGTGGTGTTTAAGTACATTCACGTATGGCACTGCATTCCTGATAGCCAGACTCTCATACACACTGTTAGACATAGAGGTCAGGATTATTTGCTTGTAAAAAGTGACTCAGTTAAATTTCCTCTCGTAATGCATTTTTGGTTTGGCATTATGAAGTTCTATTCAATATCATGAAAAATGCTTTGTTCTCCTGGTTGATACTACCATGATGTCTAATTTTATTTTTCTGTAAGCATTTCTCATATTTCTGGGAGATATCTGGCAAAAATGTAGCCCTTCTTTGCATTTTACATGTCAGTGAGGCAGAGACTGAGGTAAGAGACCGAGTTGGGCAATGTGACTGTGTGAGGGTCTGTCTCCACCCAGATTGCAAACTGTTCTTTATGTTCAGGGACTCTGAAAAAGGGTGGGGAAAACAGAAAAATAAAATCCCAACAAACAAACCAGAAGGTATTACGTACATTATTGTTAAAAACTACATTTTTTTAAGAAAGGGTCTTTGGTCTAGAACCATAGGAGAAGAAAGGCTGTCAGGAAGAGTCTGCTGTTACCTCCTGCTTAGCAGCAATGCATGCTAAGTTGTTTCACTCAATGGATAGTTTGCAGTAACCAGCTATGACCAATATTTAATTTACCAGTTTATCCAGAGCATCTCCTAGGGAACAAAGTCAGTAGTGTCCCACTCTGGGGCAGCTCTGAGGCAGATGAATTGAATGTTACCTACCCCAGAATGTAAACCATATTGTATTTATGAGCCGATGCTGTAGATGGCAGAAAGTTAGTGTTGCCACAAGGTCATTCAGCTGCAAACCATACAAATAATAAGTGATCAGACCAGAAAATTCTACCAGACAACTGCAATTTTATCTACTGATTGGATGTTCATTTAAATATTTTAAAGTGTTTTTTTTCTCCAAGTGGATGAGCAAATAAATGAAGAGTGAAATACAGATGTTCAGATATATATGGCTTATTAATTAGGTGTATTGCAACAGCGTTCAGTGGGTCTCAAATGTGCAAATAACAATTTCAAATGAGGATTGTATTTTAGAACAAAATTTCCTGTTCTTTAAACATGACAGTTTTCTGTTCTACATCATTTAATTCAGTAATCAAAAATCTACATTTTAAAAATCATTGCTCTTCTCACGAACCATGAGCAGAATGCAAGATTTTCTTTTCCCATTTAAATCATTTAATAAGCTGTACTGCAAAATGTAACACTGCTCTTTGATTCCAAATGAATGGATCCCTATATTATCTCAACTTTTAATGAGAAGGTACTCTGTGATTTTGACAAGAAAATTTCAGTATGCATGTGAGCTTGAAGAAGAAGGAAAAAAGATTAAATGGGAAGGTCAGAGGAATCTCAATAAGTTTGTCATTACATCTTGAAAAGTGAGATATTGACTAGATTCCAGCTGCTCGTGACCAAAGGAGCACCCAGCATGCGTGCTGTTGTCTTTTTAATTCAAGTCTGCTTTGTCGCTGGGGACCTTGGGCTTATCCCGTGTTGTTTCCAGTTGTTGTTTCCTTCAATAAAAAATCAATTAACCTAATCACGGTGACTGGCTCCTTTGTTACAGGCAGTGGGTGAGTTCTGTGCCAGGTACCTTCCACTTCCCTCCAGAGTTAGAAGGAAGGAAAACAGGAGCCCGTTGTACTCAACTTGCACAGGGCTGGTGTCTCACCACAGACACTGAGAGAGTTTAATAATGTCACTGTCAATGGTATTCATGTTTGTCCAGTTACTGTATTCCCAGAAACAGCCCAGACTTCCCAACACCTCTGTCACATTTTCTATTCCAAGGCAGGTTCCCACTTTCCTTGACAGACATCTGTCTTTCAAACTGAGACACATATATATATACACACATATACATACACATATACATACACATATACATATACATATATATATGTAGAAATAATTTTAGAAAAAGCAAAAATAGAAAAAATAAAACCCCTACTATGTAAGCAACCAACCATACCAAAATAAACTGCACTGAAACAACCACATAAAAAAACGCACGGCACTGAAAACCAACTGTATAGAAAATATCCATTTAAAAAAAAACAACTGTAAAGTATACCAGAGTTTAAAAAAGAATTTCTATAAAACACGACCAGGTAAAAAATCCATTCTGTAAAGCCCACTTGTATAAAAATGCAACCCTATAAAAGTAAATAGTAAGAAAATCCATCCAACTATATAAAAACCCAACTGTAATATAAAACCAAGGTGTAAATCCCCAACACTATAAAAAACTAACCATACCAAATAGGACCCACATTATGAAAAACAAGCATGTAAAAAATCCACTGTAAAAACACCTATTAAAAATAACTGCTTTAGAAACAGCTGTGTAAAAGCCAAACATATTTTAACCTACTGTGCAAAAGCCAATAGTGTGGGGTGAGGGGGGGGGGGGGAAAGAAGTGCAAAAAAATGGGGGCAAACAGTAAGCTAAAACCCCCCATGTAAGAATCCAGCTATACCAACCCCAACTGTATTAGTCCAGCCTTATAAAACAGCTTGTAAAAGCCAACTTTCTTAAAACCGAATGTGCAAAAAACAGCTGGGTAGAAAACCAACTACAGCAAAAACAGCTGTGTAAAAAACAATTGTGTAAACCCCAAATGTAAAAACCTGACAATACAGAAGTCCAACCATATGAAAACCAGCTGTATGATAAACTAGCAGTATAATGACTAAGTGTATTACAATATGAAACCATAAATAATCAAACACAATTAACAGCCAAAGTATAATGAACCAGCTGTATAAAGAAGGCCAACCAAAACCCAATTGCATAAACCCCAAAAGTACAGAACACACTAGTGGTGGAAATACGACTGGATGCCAAACCCCAATTATATCACAAACTGACTGCATGAAAACCCAACCAAATCAGCTACCAACTGTATCAAAGCAATCAGCTGCAAGAGACAATCAAGGCAGAAATGCCCAGCTGTATTTAAAAGACAAAATGTAGTAAACAAAATGTTTAAAACCCCAACCCTGTTAAAACAAACCATACCAAAAGATCAACTGTCATAACAACCACAGCAAAAAAAGAGGCATTTTTGAAACATCTGCCATATATAGAACCTCTACCAAATTAAAACCAACTGTGTAAGTGTAGAAAGGAGATGTTTAACAAACAAAAGTTTTGTAAGCCACATAAAACATACAAAAGTGTAACAATATTCAACCATAGGGAGAACCAAAAATATAAGAAACAACTGTATAGAAAATATAAAAGAAAATATAAAACCAGTACAAAATGCTAACTCTAGAAAAATTGAAAGTTTAAAAAACAAACACAAAGAATTCAATGTATAAACACCCAACTTTTTGTATAAAACATATTTGAAAAAATATATTAAAAAAACCTCTCTACAAATTGAACCATTAAAATCCCAACTATATAGAATCCAAAAGCATTAAATTAACTAAACCTTATAACTAATTCAAATAAACCTTATTAACTACCCCAAAAGTATAAAAACCCACCAACAACAAAGACAATATTAAGTTACTGGTGTTCTCCTTCTCTTTCTGAATTTTCAAGGTCAGAAATTAAATTAAAGGTGTGTTAATTTGACATTCACCTCATGGTTTTCAGTATGCTTAAAAATCCATCCACAGCCCATTGGATTCTTTAAATACTGTCAGTCCTGTCAGGCCTCGTTGTGCTGGTAGATTATTGTTTGATCAATTACCAACTCGTCTCCTGTGTGCAACAAAAAAAATGCAAAAGCTTGTGTAGAAAACCAATTGTATACATCAATTAATCTATAGCCTAGACTTCATTTAGTTATGGGATTTGACGAGGTCAAATATTTATTTAGAGTAAATGTGGTAAGATATTTGTGGAAGGCTGTCAAAACTGACATGGAGGTTGTGAGGGCTTTTTTGACTAACTGCTTTATTGGCTTGACACCTTTTTAACCCTTTGAATTCAGCTGAGTTTCATTGATTTACAGAGATCAGAGTGCAATCTGAAGAAGACATTATTAATAAAAACAATTCCAATTGTAAAATTACATGCAGCTGTATCTTCTAAGAGGGTTGTGCTGTCAGGCTGTGATCCCATTCTGAGTCATGGCACAGAGGGAACTGGCAGAGCTATAATTTTAGTGCTGAAAGTACTGATCCAATTCATCTGTGGGATCATAACAGAATCCTAGTGTATTCCTGCTATTGGTATATGGATATACTCACGAGCTGAAGTGTTGTGTGATTTTGTTCTCTAAAAATATTTTAATTAGTAACATTTAATAAAATATGTTCATATGCACATTCAAAACCTCTGAATGTAGGCAGGTTTAACATGGATGCTGTTTCTGGCTTGGGAATTACCAACAGAAATGGGCATTAGGTAGCAGGGTTTGAAAAACCCTTTCTTTCTAAAATACAACTTTCTCAAATTACCTCCAGCTTCCTCACTGACCAAAGAGGGGTAATAATCTGTGGAGCTGTGAATCAAAGCAGAAGCCTTTACTGAAACACGCAGTGAGGGTTATTATGGTGCTTGGTTGATCACAAGGGAGGATTCACGGCCTCACTAGGCTGGTTTATTCACAGATACGTTTCTAAATTGCTGTTAAATTGCTCCTGTTCAGCCCCAGCTATTCAAGCTGTAGCTGTGGACCTGCAGCAAGGGCTTTCCTGGCTGGGCTGTGGTGGAGGGATGGTGAGGGGTGAGGGTTTGGCAAATCTGTCTGAGTCTCAGCATCCATGAAAAAATTTCTGGACTGTCAGTTAAAATGAAGGTGGAAGTTGAGGGGAAAAAAATTATCTGGAGCTTGAAAAATATGATACAACTCAGTCATCACAATGTCACATAGCAATCTGATACCAGTTTTATACAGTAACCTCTCTGCAGAGCCATACTTTACAAAATAAGTCACTTTTAAGACAGAAGCAGGACACGTCATTTCAGCTGGTGTAATGCACTGTAACATTTAATTTAACATTTAAAACTCATGTAGTATCATTGCCTTGTGTCAGGACACTAACCCTTCATATGAATGGACTTGGCAAAGAGAAGTAAAGGTATCTCCACCAGTAAGTACAGAATGTGAGGGGAATAAATTCTGTAGTGACCTGTCATGCAATTCAGTAGTGTCAAATACATAATTTTCCTTAGCAGATTGTGTCAGTAGTTTAGGAGCTAGTGGACTATCAGGAATAAACAATCACCTGTCCCTACCTTAGCCCTGCTTTCACAGTGCTGATATAATGGGAATGATTGGATTTGTGTGCGGTTTGTGTTGTGTTGGGACACAGGCAAAGGTACACAAAACACATTTTATGTTATGCCACGTCACTTTAAAAACAGTCGTGTTTATTTCATTGCTGCATAACTACATTCAGTGAGAGAAACATCTGATTTCCTTCCCAGGGAAGGAAAATTTGTTTTCTTCAAGTCTCAGGCAGACTATTCCCTGATTATATAAATAGATAAAATGTCTCTTGGGAAAGAAAAGTCACTTTGTCAAACAATAACCTGATGGTGGGTATATGTGTATGTGTTCTCCCTCTATCATTTCCATACTGTTTTTTCTCTCTTTGTTAATTACAATAAGTTAAGTTAGTCATCTTCATGCTATAATACCCTCTTAGTTTCTATAATTTTCCCTAATTCACATAACTGAGGACACTGGCAGCTGTGACCAGTTTTGGATGGGTTGGCCTGGAGAGGTTGCAGAGTCTCAATCCATGGAGATACTGAAACCCAGCTGGAATCACCCTGGTGTGGTGCTGCTCCTGCTGGAGCAGGGGGTGTAGGGCAACTCCAGAGGTCACAACAACCTCAACCATTTGGGGGTTCTGTTTTTACATCAGGATTTTGTCAGCTTGGGCTCCTCTCAAAGCCTCATGAACTCAATCTGAGATCAAATCTAGTATCCAGCTGTAGTTGTGGAACCATGCTGAAGTCTTTTGGATGTTTTTGTTGTTTTTTTTCAGCCCAGCCAGCATCCAGTTACCTGTTCAAAGGCTGGAAGCAACAGAGTTTTTCCTGGGCTTTGTTAGTTTTCAAATGTGATTTCACAGAGGAGTGTTCAGCTTTCTTTAGTGGTTTAACAAGGTGTCAATATTCAAAACTAGCCAGCTGATTGGTTTCATCAGGTCCAATGGAAGCTGCCAAGGTCCTTACAGGGAATGACTTCCATAGCTCAGGATTTGTTTTTTTAACTAAAAACTAAACTACATTAAACCACCTCACCTGTATTTCTACTTGACTCAGGAAGATCACTGTCTTTTTTCCATGCTATAAGACAAACTGTAACTATTTTCCAAATAGTCTTTCTTCTAAACCCATTTTAATGAACTGAAAAGGAGGGAGTGGGTCTGCTTAGGGGTTAAGACTTTGTAATTACTGAAGGAAATGAAAGGCATTGAGCAGTTTTATCACATTTCACCAAAGAACAGGTTCTAGCTCTCAACAATGTGTGTTTCTGTTTTGCACCTGACTGAAGTGGGCATATATTTGTGGTTTGTCATAGAGACAATTTGCTTTCTTTTTTCCCATTTGAAGTACAGTATAGGAGTTCTACTCTGCAGAAGGCATGCTTTAGCAAAATGTGGGCAATGTTTGCTTCCAAAGAGGTTGCTCCAGAATGAAATTCAATATGATAAAAACTCAATTTACCATGATACAATTTGTCAGTGACTCAGAGATAAGGGCAGCAGCTGCAAGAAGGTAGGAGATGAGCTTTCAGGGAGTGCTGTGTGGGTGTGTGAGGCTGTGTTGGGGCAATGGCTTTATGCATTGAAGCTGCAAGATGAAACAGAATGGTGGTTCTTTGCCTAGAAAATGCTGATAATGAGTTGCTGTAAAAAAATATTTAAAAGTTTATTCATTAGAGACTGTCCAGATTTATCTAGAGCATAGTTCTTGTCTGGATTATAAAAAAATCCAAAAAAAAATGTTGAGGAAGTGAAGAAAAACACTTCAGAAAATTTATTGAGGGTGTTGGGATTTGTTTTAAATTTAATTTATGTAAAAGCCTACATAGTGGTTGCTTTCATCTTTAGATAAATGTGATGAGGGCTTCTAGTATTTTGTGTTGATTTGGCATGGCCTGATTTTTTGGTAGCAGATGAGGGCCACACGGATACCTTCTGTGAGAAGCTGCTAGAAGCTCCCACCACGTCCAACAGAGCCAATCCCTGATGTCTCTGAAGAGGGACAGGCTGCTGGCCCAATTAGAGAGGTTGGTAACACCTTTATGATAACATATTGAAGAAGAAAATCAAAACAGCACATGTGCAGTTTTTCCCCAGGGGTGGGGATGTTGCCACCGTTGCTGCCATGGCAGCTGCCACTGCTGGCTGGGTGGCAGTGGGACTGTCTGGCAGTGCTGGAAACATGGCAAGTGACTCCCCTGTGCAGTACCTAGACGAGATCAACCTCCTGCCTCTGCAGGATCTTGCAAGGACCTTTGAATTAGTGGAGTTTGTTGGCAATGGTACCCATGAGCAGCAGTTTTTCTTCTAGTCAGAGAAGAGGAAGAAGTGAGGACACGGGAGGGAAAACAGCATGGCAGCACCAAGGTCATTGGAAAAGAAAAAGAAGGAGGAGGTGCAGCTTCTCTACAGGCTGTGGTAAAGACTATGGTGAAATAAACTGTCCCCTTGTAATGCAAAAAGTGCATGGGGGAATGCAGAGGTCCATTCACAGCCCATGGGAAAAATGCTCATGGTGTAGTGGCTGGATGACAGGCAAAGCTGTGATCCAGTGGGAGACCTGAATGGAGAGAGCCCCTGTTGCAATAGGACACGAAAGGACGAGGCAGGGACGAGGTCCGAGGTCAGCAAGAATGCTCTCTTTATTTTAAAATCTGACTCCAGTACATATACAACTGTACAGAAGGACTAGAGATTGGTCCAAGGCGTCACCACCCTTTCAATCTTGTTGGTGAACGTCACCATCACTCAAGAAACTCCTCCTAGAGGAGAAAATATATAAACATCTCATTATTTACATAAAAAGTGTGAGAACTCATCTCCAAGTTCTGTAAACATCAGAAGGCATTCTGAAAACATGAAGGCAAAGTAAAAACATGGAAAACCAAGGGTGACAAGTCCCTGCTTCCAGAGATAAAGAGGCCTTGCTTCCAAGCTAGAGCAGCCCATCCTTGGAGGACTGCACCCCATGGATGAGTGATCCACGCCACAACAATTTTGGGAACACTGTTTGCCCATGGGAGAGACTCATGGCAGAGCAGAGAACAAACTCCTCTCCCTGAGCCAACAGAAGAGGATCTCGAATGACAAACTGACCAAAATCCCCCTGCCCTGTCTCCTTGCACTGTCAGTGGGAAGGAGGGAGGGGCTGGGCAGAAAAAAGGTGTTTTAAAGGCTTATTTTACTTCTCATTATCTTCCTCTGACTCTGTTGATAATAAATTTACTTTATACCTTTAAATTTAAACTTGTTTTGCCCTTAGAATGTTTTCTCCCAGTCCTTGCCTCAACTCAGGAACCCTTTGTTAATTCTTTTTTTTCCTCTCTTTTGCCCAACTGTAGCAGAAGAGGGTAAAAATGAGCAAATTACTCTTGTGGGTGCCTGGCATTTGACCACTGTCAAATCACAACATATTTCCATTATAACTTCATCACAAAATGTGCTTAATTTAATAATTAAGTGGTAATAAAAAATAATAAAAAGTATACTCTAAAAGAACAATAGGCAACTTTTGCATTTGGAACTGTTTCTTTAAGGTGATCAAGGAGAAATTTCAGTAAGAGCCAACTTGAATCATATGCTTAAACTTGACTGAATTAAGGAGAGAGAAAGATAGCTTTCAAATTAGACATACGCTGAAGTGCTACTCTGATTCTCTAAAAAAAGATTCTTTTCAAAATCAGGCTTAAAGCTGACCCTACAACAGCAATTGTCATAAAATTGCACTCACAAATAATTCAGATTGTGAGTACAATCCGTTCTCTCCTGAGTGGCATTTAGAGGAAAAAGCAAAAGCATTTATTTCAGCTCTTGGTAAATTTGATAACTGAATCAGGAAACCAGAAGAAATGTGCATCTCCAGTGACGTGTTCACAAAGTCTGTTTCGGAGTAAAATAACCTTTTTGAAAGCTTGAATGTAATTTTTCCTGGACATAAGTATCCACTGAGCTACTTGAAGACATTCAAAAAGAGGGATATAATAATACTCAGAAATTCATTTATTGCAGTGAATATGGAGCTGTCATGTCTGGCCACTGATTCACTGCCAGTCAGAGCCAGTCTTGCCTGGGGTTTTTCAGAACTCTGATACCTCTGATACACTTTCTAAATAAGTGAATTAATCTAGTTTCAGTGGACAAATAGCCATCATAGAAATTATCTGTTTAAGGGTAATTGCCAGTCACACGACGTTGTCTGCACAGGGTAAAAAACCCAAAGGATCAGAAATAGAGGCTGAAGTGTTCTTTCAGCTGGAAAGGGGTTTTTTAGGTATAGATTATCCTTTAGGTATGCTGAAATCAGTCCCAGGATAAATACTTTGCAAGGTTGTTCACAGGGACTGTGAATTCACTGTGTTGGACGAGTTACATGTGAGGAAGGAGAACAGTGCACACAAACAACACCGTGTACAGTCTAGGCTGATGGGAGCTGAGCTTCATTCTTTCCTTGAGGAGCTGTCTGTGGAAGGAGGGAGAAATATCACGTAAAACAGTGAAGCTCAGCTCTGGACTGAATTCAGATTTTTTTTTCTCTCCCTTTAGAAAGAAGGCAAAAAAAAAGTCATAGGTGAGTAAGGTCTTCTGGGGGTATTTGAATCTTAGGCAAAGAAGTAAAAGCCTGCATGGAATAGAAATCAGTACAGTATTTGGACTATTTTCTAACTTGCAATTAAAAAAGACTAAATTAAAGAATAAAATCAGCTTTATATTGGATTAGAATAAGTTATAAAGAGATTTATTGTTCTCTAGATTGTCTTTCTATTGAGAATGACTGTAAATGTTCTTTCTCCTGCCATCTCTTTAGTCTTCCAATAGTCCAAGTAATGATGCTGAGGACCAGAGAAGGTGATGGAAGGTGCTGCACAGGTACCAGAAGTTTCCTAAACTCCAGCAATTGTGACAGAGCCTATTATGGACCAGGCAGTCCCCAGAATATTTTGTCCCAGAATATCAGCACTGATGGCAGCAAGAACTGAAGTCCTTGTGCAGAATCAGGTGTTAGAGGCAGAACCCCTTGACACACGTAAAAGCAGAGTGTGGCTGGGTCTCCTGTGCCTTGCAGTGCTGCTGAGCATCACCAGAGCTCTCCCTTCCTCTCTCTCTCTGCCTCCAAGGCACTGGTAATCAAAATAATCTTTCTGGTTCAGTCTATGCCAAGCTTTACAGCCCAAAGGCACTGGAGTAGCTTTTAAACCCCTCTTAGCTCTTTGGGGAATGTCCTAATTGCACACATGGTCCTTCTTAAAAACGGCATTTATTTACAGGTCATCCTGTTTTCTTCTGAATGCTCACAAACCATATGTTGCAGAACAAGTAATAGGAAATGTTTTAGGAGGCCAGGACTTCCCATGGGAATATGTCTGAAACAAGATCACACCAAAGTGCATTTCTCCACTTTCCCTTAGTTGGAAGCCCCTCGATATGCAAATGTACCTGGCTGATAATTGCCTACTGACTGGTAGCTCTTCTTCACTGCTGGAACTTCACACTGTGAATTCATCTTTTTGATCAGTATAAATCCTTGTAGTTTCTTGAAAGGGTGGTAATTTTTGAGAAAAAGGAAAAAAAGAAATTTATTGCAACAGTTCTCATTGTCACTATATTCTTATTAACACTGTTGGTGCAGTTTTGTGCCAGTTTGTTTTGATGGTTCTAAAATCCTTTTGATCTGGGCACATATATAAAATATAAGACAGATATTCTGAAGAACAATAAGAGACTCAATTTTTGTCTAGCACTACAGCTACTGTCCTCATAAATAATACCAATAATTGGTCTATTAGAATCCCCTGTAAAATTCTAATTAAATTTTGCTTCTGAAGTAACAAGGGTGGTCCTGAAAAACGACTATAATTTATTTCAAAAGAGTATCATTTGCATTTTCAACTGTAATATAAAATTAATTTAATTCCGCTTCATTTCTTCATATCATTTTTTGTGACATATAAACTCGCTCTTAATTACAAAGGAAAAATATCTAGTAAAAGCACACAAGGCAGTTAATCTCATGCCATCATATGGCTGTTTGTCAAAGTTTTCATTAGCTTAATCAATATTTGATGATGCAAAATGATTTTCCTCTAGTTGGTTGGTTTTGCAGCCTTCTGATTGTGCAGAAATAACCATAGTATGTTTGCAAGATTAATTTCTTGGCACAGGAAATTAATTTCTTTACCAAATTTATGAGTAAATGGAGACTTTTCCTTGAGGATAAGAGGCAGGAGGGAGATTAGTGTATTTCCCTCATGTGAAAAATAAGGAAAAACATAACAAATCACTTACAAAAATACTAAAAAAAGTCAAATAGATTTAAAAGCCTGTGACTTAATCTTGCTTTCAAGAACTTTGAAAGTGGAAAGGGCCCTCCTCAAACTCTTTATTTGGAATGAGTTAAGATGGGTAACACTGTAGTTTTTTGGGCACTTGCAGGATAAACCTCAGGCACCCGTATTTGGAGAGGGCAGTTGTTACCTACCAGGGATAGCTGCCACCTTTAGGATAAAAATTCTTTTGGTGATAGCGAATGTAATCTCAGATTTTGCTATATTGTGAACTGGTGGGCACTGGTTTCCTCCTGCCAGCTGTGTGTTGTAGTCAGCTGAAATAACAGCTCAACGCACAAAGCTCTTACAGCAACACGTGGAGGCAAAGGACACAGGAGCTCAAATACTGCAGCTCTGGAAAATGTGTAGAAGGAGATTTTTTCTCCCTGAAAATTAGACTCAGTCATTAAAATGTGATCCCATAATGTCTTTCAATCAGGTTTGCAGATCTGGAGCTAGTGCTGTATATTCCATGAAAAACAAGTGCAGCTCTCAGTTAATTGTCAATGAGTCTGTTCAAGCACCATCGTGTGGATTTTGTAAAGTGCTTTGATGTATTCAGCTTGGCAAATGCTAAACACATCCAAAAGGCTTAGAGAAGGCATGACAACAATCAATACCTTTTCCTGATGTTTCCATTTGTGGTTCCATAACAATACTTTAAAAGCAATACCTGCATTACACTGCAGAGGGTTTGCCTGAGTCAGGGCAGGCATTATATTAAATATCATACAAACATGAACTGCTATTGAAGAGATTCTCAGTCTGTGAAAAAGGAGTTATCACTGTGTTTTCAACCGAGTGGTTAATTAATTTTTCTCCCAGTATTTAGGAAATCTGTAAGAGGCAGGATCTGAGTTCAGTTGTGCTTTGCTGTCATGATCTGAAGCCCCAGTGCTGGTGTGTGTTTGCACATATTGAAGATGGTCTGCAGGAGGATCCCTTGTACAAAGTGAAATTCAGCGTAAATAAAAGCCTACACTTGGTGAGATTCAATACTGCAGCTGATTACACCCCCACGTTGTATCTGCTTTGTGGACTCTTAATCCTTATAAAAACTCTAAAAATTGCACAAATAATGTTCACTTTGAGAAAAAGCCACTCTTTCCATTTCAAACCTCCTACCCTATGCCAGACAACACAGTGTATTCTTATAAAAGTAAATATACTTGTACATTTAATGCCAACCAGGGTTCATTTTCTTGGTTTCATTAGTATTTTCCCATTACTTTTTTCTTTCTTTTTTTTTTTCTTTATTTGGCAAGGCACCAAAATGTGGGGATTTTTCTCAATGAGGCAGAAATAGCATGAGACAGATGCACTGACCATGTGAGTGCAAAGGGGATGATTTTGCTAATGAAAGATAATGTACTTGAGAAAAAAAAAGACTATTTGAATAATGGGAATAGCAAATGTTTTGGCAATGTTCCCTTGCAAGCATACCTGTGTCTGTTCAGAGATTACTTCCCAGGAAACAACATTACCAGCTGGCTGAGACAGTTATGAAAATAGCATTTAAAATCCTGGGCAACCTGCACATGGAGCCATGTGGTGTGTGGGTTTATGCATTATCCCCAGTGTTGTAGGAAAAGTTGATAATTTTATGGTTTCTCCAAATCTTAGAGCTGTTTAATCCTGACCCCAGTGAACCTTTTAGCTTCAGTACACAACCCAGCTGGAGAAGTCATGCACGGTTTAAAACAGTTTTGTGAGAGAAAATATCAGTAAGGTCCAATGATATTCAGGCTGTAGGTTGTGAACCCCTGATGGTCCAAAGTGTAAATGTGAAACTTGTAAGTTTATTACCACTTGACCAATCCAGTCAGTCAGGAGTTCATTATCAGTTAGGAATTAGCAAACTCTAGATTTGCTTTGAAGCAGCAGCATAATAACATCAATATAAGCCAGATTATCAGTCTCTTTTAATACAGATAGTAAATTGTTTCAGATATATTAGTATTTGTACTAATAGAAGCAGTTTTATATCTTGATGTGTAAGAAAAGTGTGATTTTTCTAGAAAGTCTGACAACTGAGAACTTGCCATTCACTTGAAAGTCATGTCACTCTTTTATTTGCTTATTTGTGGTCACTTTTGTGTAACGGAATGAGCAATGAATAATTATTATTGAGACACGCTAAATTTTTTCAATTATTTATGAATCTGCTAAATATATTTTTATGGAGAAGGGATTTACCATGCCCTTCCTAAAAAAGAAGATAGAAATCTTCTATCATAAATAAATTTACAGGATGTTGAGCACTGGGAGGCAGCAGGGGAACCTCAGCCCCTTCCCCTCCTAGCAGTAGAGCAGCTTTGGTATCTTTTTTTTTTTTTTAATATGAGAAGATGTTAAACTTCTTGATTTTGTCTCTAATATGTATATATACATCTGTTTGCTTTCCTGTATTCCCATTGAAGTATATAACCCTGTGTATGGTATTATCACCACTTCTGAATTGCTTTCAAACTGTGTGTGTGAGCAACATCCTAGAATGTCTCCAGGTATAAGCACATAAACCATTTACAAATTTACACTTATTCTAATATAATGGGACTAATATAATTCTAATATAATGGGATATGGAAAAGGGACAGAAGATGTTTTCAATAAAAGGCAGCTGGACAGATTAGTGAGCATAAAGCTGAAGCAACAATCAATAAATATCTGGCAAAGTCTTTCTTAGGTGAGAGATTGAACCTCTTATGAAAGTATTTTCTTTGTGCGTTTTCTAGAGCATACTGTGATTTTACAATGCTAAAGCAAAGGTAATAAGCTTATTGACACTGGGTGCAGCGTATTCCACACATAAACATGGATGGTGAATGAGAATAATTTAAAAAAAGAAAAAAAAAACAAACATGCAAACTCTCAAGGGATCTCCCACACACAGCTTTTTTGCTTTTCACTTAAAGACAAAATGTGCAGCAATTTCAGATTTTACATTTTTCACTCTTTCTCTGTCTACCTTTTGTACCCCCTTTTTCAAAGCATGCAGTTCCCACTGCAGAACAGGAACCTCATGGAGTCACTGAGCAAAGCAACAGTCATGAAAAGCCTGTTAAACCTTGCAGTCCTCCTGTTGCAAAGAAAATTTGAGGAAACTTGGCCAGAACAGTCAAAAAAGCGGTGAGGATTTGGAACAGTTTGCAGAGTTATAAATAATTACCAAAATCAAACAGAAAAGGCTGTACAAGTGACAGGAGAAATCGAGTCTTGTTCACAAGTATTGAAGTTAGTCCTTGTTGAGGTTTGGCAGTAAAATGCTGCACCATCTTCTGTCCTGCTGTGACATGCTCTGGTGAAGGCTTCAGTGAAGACAGCTATGTGGATAAATGCATCACTGCCATATTTCACTGCTTGTCAAGCATGTTTCCAGGGATGTTTCAGAGACTTAGATTCAGCTGGCACATAGATGCAATTAAGAGCTCCTTCTCTTATAGGTGCTACAAGCCTCCTCTTTTTCTAGTCATCAAAATAGTTCCCTTTCCCATATTCTATTTCATTAACAAAAGTCAGTCCAAGTGTTCTTTTTTATTCAATGCTCAAAGAAACCTCACAGTTTAGTGTAATTGTTGAACTGTGTGTTCTACCATTTGTGCTGCTCTAACAACAGATTTATTGTTTATGACAGTCTTGTGAGGTTTTCATTAGATCAACTCAAACTTCTTAGCACGCAAACCTTTCTCATATTTCTGTCATTCTCATTTCTGTTATCATCCGTGGACAGGAAGGGAAAATGGGGCCACATTCCAGAATGTCATTTGTGTTAAAGCAGAGGTTTCTGCATATAAACAGGATCCAGCTTCCCTGCAGACAAACTTGAGGTCTGGATAAATAACACCCTTCTTAAAGCATGATGTATAAATCTGTCTCTTCTGTCTTTTTGCTGTGATACTTCCAGATAGCGAAGCACCTTTTCTCTTTCCAAAGTAGGTCTTGTCTCTCTTTTTCCTACCCTGTAGAGTTATTCTCCTGTCATTGCACCTGACAAGCTGCTCCCAGCTCCCTTGGTTCCAGGCACTTCTCTCCCAGGACATGTTAGCAGCAGCAGAGCCTGTGTGTTTGAACCTCCAGCTCGTGTTGAGCTGATCCCTTCACCCCAAACCCCACCCTGTGCTCACTCCCCTGGGTGTGGGGGCAGGATTTTCCCCAGTGCACACCAAAGGTCACCTCCACACAACTCTGAGTTTGCTGCCAGCCCAATATCAACATCTCCCAGACACGCAGAGTGGTTCTGATGGATATGCACTCACACATTGTAAGTTGCTGTCGGAACTTTAGGTTATGATTTGACTCTGACAATTCTTGTAAAATCTTAGATTTACTGGAATTTTTTGGGTTATCTTAATCCATCTAAAAAGATCAACATTCTTATAAGATGTATTTTTTTTCCTGTGTTACTAACTTACTGGAAAATATATCAAGTTTGTTCTTAAAAAAATCACAGAAAAGAAAACATTAAGATTTTATTTTTAGTGTGTATTTAAATATTTTTTACAGCATTTTTGCTTATATATCAGTCTAAAGCACAAATAGAAGAATAAAACCTGTTGATATAAAAGTATAATACCAGCACTGGTAAAGTCTTTCAAATGAATAACCACATATTGCTTTCTTCTTTCTCAAGTAACTTTTTGAAGAGTAGGAAATTATTCACCTGACACAAACTAAGGAGTATAGTCAGTTGCAAGTAGTTTTGAAATTTCAGGATAAAATATACTGGAATATACTGTTGGCTTCAGTATTATACAAGAGCAATTTCTACCTCAAAACAGTCACTTGAAATTTTTCTGCCTATTCCTTAATAATGTATTTTGCAACATAAGCCTTAGCCAAGTGTTCAGGTTACTGCTGGAACTGTCCTAAGTCTTATAAACAAGAGGATGGAGCTTTCATTTTCCTCTTTCCTTCATTTCTTCCCATAATTCTGCCTTTTTAGCTCTACAGAAGAGCTTCCTGTTCACAAACCTCCTATAGAAAATGAGAGACTAAAATAAGTGAAAAATAATCAGTCCCTTCATTTCAGTTCCACAGAGCTTCCAACTCAGAGTGAAAGGAGCCCAGACAATGAGAGAACACACCTGGGTCACTTCTGCCTGCAGCACAAAGGGAAAAGTTGTGGTCAGCAGGAAACTACAAACTCTGCTGTCTTCAAATTAGCTGGACTTGAATGGATTTTCAGAGAGATGAAAAAGGCCACAAAAGTCAAAAGTGCACATTGGAACACTGTGACATAGGAAGGCCAGTGGTGCACTGGAATCCTTGTCACTACCAATATGAGAGTGAATCAATAAGAAAATTACAGGGATGAATTTATTTTGAAATGTAGATTTCCAAAGGTTTGCTACTCTAGATTTTATTACAGAATGCTGCACGTTCAGGTGTTTCAGTTATTCCAGTAATTTCCTGGTTTACTTATCCTTGCACAATAAGCAATTAAAAGAATTGCTGTATCTAATACTTCTAATCTGATTTCATTTTGAATGCAGATAATCAAAGGTGCTCCACATGCCCCTCTCTGGCCTCTCAGGCAGAGGCATTCTTTTCTAAACCCTTTCTTTCTCAAGATGAGTTACATTTCAGAAGGCATTTTAACAAGAAATGCAGCCTGAGATGCTAAAAGTAACACAATGTTCAGCACTGATGTTTTTGCAAAGGAGAGAGCAGAGCTGAGGCTGCTCCCTTTTGTAGGATTGTCATTTCCAGTCTGTCTGCTGCCCTAAAATGACACTTTTAAAACTGATGAAGTTGTCAAAAGTTTGTGAGATTTTTTGAAGGTTGCTTAAAAATTGAATCTATCTCAGTAGAAAACCTGCAGCCTGTCCCAGCCACTGAAGGATGTGAAAATGAAGAGAAGTTATGCACTGAAAACAGAAGATGCAATGTTGCAAACACAAAGCATCTCAAGTTAGTCCTGGAGGCACCTCGTATTATTATATTTTTTAAATTACAATGATGTTTGACCTGCTGCTGTTTTTAATGTTTATAAAGTATTAGAACTTTATTGACATCAGTTCCTGGTGCTCTCTTAGTTTTCCATCCTCTGCATCTGTGGCGCTTCATTTCTGCCTTGTTTCCATGCTGAGCTGAGTTCTTGCTGAATCTTGGCTCACTGGAATGATGCAACAAGCTCTGATTGACTTCAGTGAATTGTACAGGCTGATGGAAGGACACAGTTCCTTGGGGAAGACACACACTGTGTTTCAACCTCATTTAAGGAAAATATTTTGGTTTTCACATCCTTTTTCAAAAACAAGTCGTTCTGCAAAATGAAACCTGTTTTTCAATGCCTCTGTGACCTTATCTTTGTATGTTCCATCACTCTCTGATGTCTAATAAAATGAAAGCTTCTGTTTAAATGTTTCACTGTATCAGGCACTCCTCTTGTCTGATGTCAATGCAGATCCTTTCTTGAGTTTCAGCCTTTGGAAGGGGAATTTGAATATTTTCTCTCCTCTACATGGCTACTTATTTTAGTAAATCATGAGGAAGTTACTAGCTTTAGGACTTATATTGCTATTTGAAAACAGCTAACAGGATCATAAGAAGGCAACTCATAGACATTCACAAAGGCATTATGATGACATAAGCCTTCCTGACTTGGAAAAGTAGATAGAAAATGCTTCTCAGAGGGAGGAAAATTTCTAATGTCTGGTGTCTCAGATATTGACAGAGAATTTATCCACACAATACTGTTAATACCAGCCAAAGGGGGAACCGGGAATTATTTTAAAACACGGAGCTGAGAAGTGACAGCAAATCTATAAACTGTGATTTTACATATTGAAGTTTTCTGGAGCTAAAGCTACTGTGTGGGTGGAATCAGTATGTGGGGAAGTCTGTAAGCAGGAATTGTAGAGATGAAGGTTTTTTGACTCTTCCAGTGCAGTGATTTTTACAGATGAGTACTTCCGAAAGTGCTTTGTAGGAAAAAGGAGTTGCATTAAAGAGAAAAAGTATACGAGCTATATATAAATGTTTGTGCTCAAAAGGAGAAAGGGTGTACCCAGAGTGTTTGGGGACTGTTGGTTCTGAAAGGCTCTGGATGCTGTTTTAAATCTTTAACAGCCTTTGGGGGATCTCAGTGAAGTGGCCTTTGCTTTCCCTTGTGTGGTTAACAGAAGGAGGAAAAAGATTTAAAAAGTGAAAGAATTATGGACAGAAGTTGAGCTCTAAAAAGTCAGACTTTCCTTCCATGTCTTTCTTTCAGGTGGTTTTCTCAGGTGGAATTAGTGTTGTTATTTGCATTTCAAAGGCAAAAGACCCTGACTTACAGGGTAAATCAGCAGGAGAGCTGGGGATAATACAAAGATCTGTTTTGTCTAATGTCCTTTAGCTATCACTATACACAAAATATCTGACCGCCATATGCTATTAAATGTAAGAAAAAAAAAAGATGTTTGAAAGAGGCATGTTAGAAATTGCTAACTGAATTTTGCTAAAATTTGAAGACTTCAAATAGAAAGGATGGCTGAAATCAAAGACAGGCTGACAGTAAGAGAATCCAAACTTTTTTTTCTTTTTTTTTCCTTCTCTGTAAAGTCTAAATGTTCTATGAGAAGATACTATCATGCTTCTCCAGAGTAGCTGCTTTCCATCACCATCAAGTTCTTTTTCTGTCCTACAAACCAGCTCTATCACATACCCTGTCCTTTTATTACCAGTGAAGATCCTGATAAAACAACAATTGCAGATGTTGTAGAGCAAATATTGACTATTTATTTTTTTTGCTTCTTATGTATTTTCTGATTGTCCCAATTACTGCCTCCAATTTATTCTACTAAAATGATATTTAAATTTTTCTTGCATTAGTAATACTGAATTTCAGAAGTAGCTTTTAAGAAGATTAAAAATACTCAAGTAATGAATATAGTCATAATGTCCTAGGGAACAAGGAAAAGACAAATTATTAGAGCAAGAAATAAAAAGAAAAATATTAGCAAGGTAAGGACATTTTAGAGAGAATAACAACAAAGCAATTATGGCACCAGCATGAAGCCAGGAGACAGCCCGTGTTTCCATGCTATCAGCTCTGTAGAACCAAATTGTCACAAATATTGACATATAAAATGTTCTGGTCATTCAGTCCAGAAAGTTTGTGAAGACATCCACTAAATAGTTATTCTCTGTTTGCTGGGTTTGTGGGGTTTTTGATAAAAAGCCTAAATAATCCTTTGCTAATACCTCTGTGGCTCTAGAACAATTCAAAATTTACTTGGTTTTTTAAAGTGTTTTGGGTTTAATTTAGCTGAGCATTCAAGAGAAACTTCAATCCTTAAATAATTCATGAGTTGTTATAAAATGTTAATTGATCCAGTTGAAAGCAGAAGAGGAAATATTCAAAATTACTTAGTAGATAATTCTGGGAGTACTGTTTTCCTTAAGTTTTAAAAAAAAAAAAAAAAAAGGAAAAAAAAAAGGCCTGGCATGTTACTGAAGCTGTAGTTCCAATACCCCTTGCAGTTCTCTGTGTTCATGCTGGGTACACTCCAGACCCATAAGAAAACCATTCTGTGTTCACACAGCTGTTGTCAAACTCGGTAAGCGCTATTCTGCTTCAAATTGTTTTGGAGAAAAGGGAAGATAGCATTCATGAAGAGCAGATAAAATACAATGAATTGTGGCACTGTTCAGAGCAGCACAAGCAGGCACAGGCTGCACAGTCAGTCCACATTTGTCTTGTAATGTCAGCTCTTCACAGCTCTGGTCTATAAAGCTTTAATTGAGTCAGCTGCTGTCTGTTGGAGGTGGAGGAAGCTCTTTGCATAGGATGGAAAAGCTGCTGTATCCAAAAACACCCTTACAACAAGGCATTGCATCCTGCTAATTCAGAGTGAACCTGCAGCAAGTTTCCAAAATTTTATCTGCAACTTTTATTAATCCAGAGTTTTCTTAATTAAATAAACTCTCTTTTAGTCATCCATAGACAACCTTTTGCAGGCACCAAGGCAGAATTTGCTAAACTGCATCAGGCAGTAAAATGGAAGATGGTGTGCACCCAGGATGTTTTATGAATAAAAAACTTTCCTTTGCTGGTGTGGGCAGTGAAAACAACAGTGCCTTCCAATGAGGTTTAAAGAGCCATTTTTCTAAAAATAATGAAAGTAAAAGTGAAGAATTTATTGTGTTGCATCAGGGGCTGCCTTACCTTGTTTAGATAGCTCAGAAGCCCTGGGAAAGGCCACTGCCAAAAGGCCAAGCAGACAGATGGGGGCTCAGAGAGAAGAACATAAGAAGATGTAAAACATAGATGCCTTCCTCAGATTGGCTGCTTGGCTCCTTATGACTGGTAGCAATTGTAGTTTAAGCATAGCAGCACAAATCTTGCTGTAATAATGGTTACTCCTCACAGACCCTTCCATTGAACCCAAGAAGAAAATCTTCCCCCTCTGCCTGGTTTGGTGGCTGCCTTCCATACCCCTGCCATACATGCAGTGCACAACTGAATATTCACAAATAAGAATAATTCAGTGAACTTTCCTCCTTTCCTTTCAAATGTAGCTGAATGACCTCTAAGGATCTCTGGCAGAGATTGTAACCTTTTCTAGCCAGCACCTCCACTGCTGATTGTCTCCAATAATGCTAGCTAAGAACACTGGCAGTATCTATTAGACACCACTGCAGCCAACTGAAATAACTCTTCCCATTTGGCCAGTGGGCACGTTTTAGCTGTGTTTTGCTTAGACTGTTATTTTGCAGTCTGGTGACATATTGCCAGGGTCAGCACGAGGGAAAACAGACACAGATCTTTCACATTTAGCCTTATCAAGTGCTCAGTTTTTAGCAACCTCTTCTCAAGAAAAAGCTGCCACTTGACAGCTTTGGCTGGTTTGCTCCATGTTATGAATGGAAATAGCCACAGCATCACCTCTGCTTTGAAATTCCTTGGAGTGCTCCTTGTTTTATGCTACAGGGCTTGCAGAGTTAGGTGTAATCGCAGTACTCAATGCTGCAGGGTGACAATTTGCACCATAAATCTTTTTCTCTGGGAGCAGGAAGGTTTTGAACAACCAAATGCCATGGTTGTGTTGAGTTGCAAGTGTGGGAGGATGATGGCAGTTCCTGCTCTAGCAGCCCTCCAGCATCATATGGCATTTAGCACCACAGTCTTTGTTAAGCCTTTCACTAGCTGCTTTCTGCATATTTACATAAACACTTCAAAATTGTGAAACAGACCTGTTTGTCTTATTTCTGTCCACATGTTTCTCCTATATCTGGGTGTCATTTTTCTATCACTGTTTTGGTATTCAGAATTCTCAATTTTCATGTCTAAGTTTATCAAAATCACTGAAAACCATTCAAGAGGAGTATTACATCAGCTTCTATTTTAGGTCAGCTATCATTGTTGATTTGGGACGAAGTTACATACTCCTGAACAACTTCCATTTTGTCAGGAGCACGTTAGGAGAGAGTCCACGGGGTCAGTGCAGCCTTCATCTCTAGGCAGCTTTACACTGCTCTCCATCCCACTAATTTCCATTCTCTTCCACACAGAAACAAGCTCATTACTCTGCTGCACCTCTCTCTGCCCCTCAGAGGAGTTAATTGAGGCAGTGGCTCAGTGTCTGTGCTGTTAACAGTCAGGAACAGGTGAAAGGGAACTGCTCGATAAGGATCCTGCATTACTGAGAGTGAGGAAAGCCTGCGTGATTTACATGGAGATACAACACCAGCCTGCCTTCAGACCTGCAGGCTCTGTGGAAATTGATCCTTGCAAAACAAGTGAACCTAGCCCTTTCCTTCATGCTGTTGATTCATATATTTTCAACAGTTTTGTGCCTGAAACTTGCTGGTCTCAAATATTTTTTGTAGAGGATTAAAGAGTTTGATAATTTCCTATTATGAAAACAGAGTGGATCCCCTTCTCATACAGGAATGGTTTTATGGTTCTAGCCTTTAGGGAAGGGCAATGCAATCTTACTTTAATCCTGAAATACTCCCAAAGAACATGATACTAAATTAAAAGCTTCCCCACAGTTTATAATGGGGATAAAAGGGGTAATATGTGGCAGACAGGATCAAGCATAACACTAAAATTGCAAGGCAAAGATATTGGGAACCCAAAGAAATGATAACACCAACCATTAACAATTCTTGTCAGCTGCAATCAGTGTGCTATTGAATTCACCCACTATTTTTTGGAGGGTCTACTCTGACAGATAATTCTAGACTAATCACACAGACTGATCTCTTCATAAAATTAATTATCTAAACAATAAGATATATCAGATTTAGATGGAACTCTGCATTAGGTTAATGAGACAAGAGACTTTGGGGATTAACAACAATATTTGTGAGATGGATGCAGAGCTCATTTGACCAAGCACTGCATCAAGAGCAAAACCCAAGGCTGAGCTCCTGGACCTGTTCAGGAATTGATGTGGGAACCACTAAACAGAATGAATGAGAATTTCCCTATGACAGAAAAATGATATTGTTAAAAATGAATGTAAAATATTTGTTCACTTCAAAATTGTCTCTGGTTTCATTCATCCTCTCTGTTCCATATGTTATGATACATATACAAATTTATTTATCTATAAGCTTTCTAGTTTTGTTTTACATCAACTTATACAAGAGAGTAATTTACTCTTCTGTTGTCCAGAATTTGATATCAGTCAGAACAAAAGAGAGGAGGAGACAAAGAATGAGCAGGAGAATAAGTGAGAGAGACTGGGTAAGTTAAACAGAAATAACTGAAATAAGAAATACAATTGCACTGCATGCATAATCCAGGGGCTTAATGTGACCAGTTATGGTTTCCTTTCCTTCATTTAAAACCCTTAAGTGCTATTTTGTGCTAAGAATTGTGACTTTTTTTCCAATTGCAAACCGATGGATATATGGATAAAATAACTCGTGTCTGAAGCAGATCAGTGACATGAGCATATTGGTTAAGTCAATTCATCTCATGGTTAATTTCTGATTTCTTGATTTACTTTCCCAGTTCATTCCTCTTTAAAATATGCCACCTGGAGCAGATCCAGCTGTCATTCTGTTCAAACATGTAAAAGTCAGACATTTCCCATGGTGAAGTTCTGCAGTTGTGTTCAATTTTATTTACTAACTCAACTAAAGTTTTAGAAAACAGTTTGTATCCTATCAACATCCTATGTAAAATACAACCCATTGAGCTGAAAATGAGAAACAAATTCATAGCTATTCCTCTATCTTCACATATTTTACCTAATCTTCTCAGGCTTCAGTTCAATTTCCAGCAATAATGCTTTCTGTATGTGCTTGTGCTTACTAATATTGCTTTTTTTTACATCAGAATGCCAGTCTGCCATATCTTGATCTATGTGTTGGTGTTATTTATATTCATTTGCTGAACGATTTTGGGTCTGACTAGGTTGGCTTGATTTTCTTGGTATGTATATTTTGAAATGTAATTTATTCATCAGCAAACTGCAAATTATTTCAGTACAGCAGTTCTTACTTGAGAACAACATGTATAGAAAGAGACTGGAATAAAAAAAAAATACACATTTTATGGTTTTAACTGTACAATGAGCACAGATCATCTGCTTTTAATACTGGAAATCAGTGCTTGGCACTTACTCTCGAAAAGGATTCATATAAATTACTGGAAAAAGATCTGGAGACTTTCTAGCACATTGTGAAAATTTAATAATGCTTACTCTCATTGTTGATTTCCAGGTATTATAACATTAATCTTTAAGCCATAGAACTGCTCTATTTTTATTTTACACGTCTTCAAATGTCTGGCTGATGTCACTGAAAAACCTTGGATTTAAACCTTGGCATGCTCAGAGGCAGATGTGGCTTCTCTGCCCATTGAACATTAGTGTTAAGAAACCAAAGCTTACAGTAATCTTGTTATGGGGCTAAAAAGGCATTTCTGAGGACTGGCAGTCTGGGTATGCTTTTAAGAATTCATCAGTAAGGTTTTTGGACATCTTGGACCACATGCTTGAAAGTGATTCTGTGCAGGCAGATAAAGAGAGAGCAGCAGGGGTCACCCAAACTTTAAGATCTGGTTTTGATAGAAGCTTTAAACAATAGAAAGAAAGGGATGAGAAAGAGAAAGCACTTCTTGGGGGAAAAAAAAATTGATAAAAAAGAAGAAATTGTTTAGAAAAAAGCAGCCTCATTCTTGAGGTGTTCTGTAGACCGTGTTGTGGTTTTCTGTAGTTATTGCTCTTTTCCATTCATTGGATAGTGACAATTCTGATTTTTGCACTTCCTCTCCCTCTGAGATGCAGCAAAATTCTCCTGCACTGACAGCCTTTGGAATGAACAGCGTTCAGGAGACAGCTGAAAGCAGTGGCAGTTATTTTTTAATAATATATGACTTTAATATTTCTGGTTTGCTGTTTGCTTCCTGTTTTCAGCACCCTTTTACAATGTGGGGAGCTCTTGGCCCATCTCAATGTTTATTTCTTGAGCAGTGGCTTTCTTGGCTACATAAACAATTTCACTTCAACCTTCACCTGGTTTGAAACAGTGGGTTTAAATGCACTTTTAAACGGTTTGATGTCTGTGTAATGGAAACACCTTTCACTATAATAGATGACAAGTCCTGGGAGATTATTAAAATGCTGTAGTAAAATTTTGCACTTAGGTATAGTTTACCCCTATGCCCATAATACATTGGAAAACTGTCCAAGCAGAATTACAGTTCCTTGTTGATAAAAAGATCTTTTGGTAGGAAAAATGATAATAGCTTTGCGAAGCAAAAGGACTTGTGCTGCAAAAAAAACCCTACAGAAATATTAATAGCAGAAATTCTGGTGACAGAATTTTTTCTGGTGACTCAGGAGTATCAAATAAACTTTTGCCATGCAAAAGATTTTTATGTAATCAAAATTTTCTGAAGTGGATCGCAGTACTGTATTTCTATAATGGTATTATACATCTACTCCAGTGTAAGCAAAGTTTTATTTAGTTCAAGGAAATTCTTAGCAAAATGAGTAGCATGGCTCTTCTTTCTGACATTTAATTTATGGGAGATAGCATGGAGCCTGACAGTACAAAATGAGCTTACAGTCCAGGAATGCTCAGGTTCTGGATGACCTTCATTTGCAGAAGCAATCATTCCCTAACTTGTGTTATTCATTGTTTTCCCCTGGGTATGGAAGCTTAGTGGACAATCTCAAATGTTAACTGGATGTAACCTGCTGATTTGGAGACTTGTAGTGTTTGCTGAACATCAAGCAAACCCTCATGGGTTTCTTTAGTTATATCAAAAAATCACTTTGTATTCCTGTCCATTGCAGCATCTGCAAATTGCTTAGTGGAAAATATTTTGTTAGAAACTGCTTAGAACACGACCTACTGTTTCTCTTTTGCCCCATGTTTATTCCCTGAATTTCAGTTTCATGAAGGGTCAGTGACTTTTTGAAGCTTGTTGTGACAGCCCCTGTGGAAGGCAGAGCTCTGGGATTCTGCCCATCTAAAGATCTCTGTGAGAGCAAGAATTTATTTATAAAATGTTCCTGGTTTCCAAAATACCCTACCAATTGATGGAACAGCATTAATAACAGGCACATCTCCTTTCCTCTGTCCTTCCAAAAGGACAGGTGATTCAGGAGGCTCAGACTGCTCCTCTCTGCAGAGCAGCTCCTGTCTCAGTCACAGAACTGCTGCTCTGCAGGGAGGGTGGGAACCCTTCCTGCAGGGAGAAGTTTTCCTCTGGCCTGCACTCTGAAAATGTGTCACACATGCATTTAACCTCTCTGCTGCATATTCTGGGCACAGTAGCTGCATGGTCTTAAAACTGTATTTTGTTCAGGAATTAAAACCTTTTAGTATTACTGAGTAGTCTGTGATACTCAGCTGAGACGAAGTTCCCAGACCCAGCCTCTGATTTACAGATACTTTCTACTTCACATTTTAGTTTAGTTAAACATTTGGCATATTGTAAATGTGTGTTATTTACTGAGCAGCAGTTGCTGGGTCCTGGCATTGTGACATTCCCATAGAAATGTTCCTGCTCCTCCTGCCCTGTTCCTTTGCCACTTACAGCAACCACTTCTGCCACAAACTGTTGGTGGTGAACAGCTCAAAAAAGGCAAAGGGAAGAGATTGTCCTGATGAATACAATTAAAGGGAAAAAGTACTCTTTCTACATCTCCCACAATTAGGAATTTGTGTGCTATCTACAGCAGCTGCATTGTGAGAGGTCTCAGAGCATTTTGCATATATTTTCTGACAGTTTATGCATTTTCCAAGACATAAAAATCACTGAACATTGACTACTTAGCATAACAGACATTTAGCAGACACTTTTTTTCCTACAAATTTGTTTTCTGCAATGCAGAGTATTTTGGAGTTGATGTATGAAACCTTTAGGAAGACAAATTATTTCTTATGAATTTTACTGTCTCGACAATGCCAAAAAGAGATGAAAATGAGCCTTTTGTTCCACAAATAGGCTGAACACATATGTCATCGATGCCATAAAGAGAATAAGTGAACTCAGAACACCATACATCTTTATTTTGTTTACTTAAGATACTAATTTAGAACTTATAAGTTAAAGAGATTTTCTTACATCTATGTTCCAGTCTAATGTTATAAGACTTTGTGTGTAGGTTGTTACAATTCAGGTTTTTAAATGTCTTTTTTTAATTCTGTTTTCACATATTTTTAGTTAGCACAAACTGTATTATCACCCAAAGGTTCTCCTTTTTTATTTTTATTTTGTCTGTTTGTTTGTTGTTGCTTTTGGTTTTTGTTTGTATGCTATCAAGGCTCTAGAAGTACTTTAATCAAATTTCCCCAGCTACTTTTGAGTTCCAAGAAGGTCAGAACATTTTCTTTCTTTAGAAGATTATTTTCCACTTTTTCCTCTGAGATGACTCCTGAATGCTTCAATTTCCATGAAATGTGTGATGCAGCTGTTGACTGGATAAAGCTGGGAGTATTTGCAGCTGGATCTACACATGCTGTGCATGTTGCCAGAAAAGCCAATTTGCTTCTGAGAACATCTAATGCCTTTGAAATCCAAGTTTGCTAGGGTTCCACTTTCTTTTTTCATGGGCAGATATTGAGTGCACACCTTTCCATGCAGGTATTGTGATCAAGAATATCTGCTAAGAACAATATGGGGAATTTCTACCATCCCCTTTGGGTTCTTGGGTCATGCAGGAGGATGGGGGGAGATCTTGGATGGAAAATAAAGGCTAGTCAGGGCTACATGAATACAACGATTTTCTGTTATAAATTAGATCTGAGACGGACATGGGTTGTCCCATGAGATTCCAGTGTGGATGTGCACACCCAGCTGTGTGCTGGGATTTTCTCACAGCTGGCACTCCCAGCTGTGACTGAGAATGTGATGGGAGATGGGAGTTTACAAGCATTTTCAGGTCTGCTGGAATAAGTGCATGTTGTTGGTAGATTCTCCTTTACCACGTACAGTGTTGGGGTTTCTTTATTCCTTGTGCAGCTGCCATTGTTCAGATTGGCTGGAGTTTTTTGCCCCTGTGCTTTCAAGGATTCTCTTGCAGCTGCTACAGGATCTGCTGGAAGGAGGCTTAAGTTCTTAGGCTGCACTAAGGTCCAGATTTGCATCTCTCTCACTTTTGAGCAAGGAAGTTCCAGAAAAGTAGGTGGAATAATACATGAAAATAGCTGTAGAAAGCAGGATCAGCATTAATCAACTGAGGTGTATTAAAAGATTATGGGTCAGTACTCCAAGGGTGGATCAGTGGCATTTCATTAAAGATAATGAATCTACTGTGAGTTGAACTGGCTGAAGTTTTGGCTCTAGGTCACACAAAAATATGATATATAGGTATTCTGCCTGAAGAATTTACCCGCTTTGAAGCTTTATACTGTGAAGGATTTTGGGTGGTTTATCAGTAAGTACTTTTTAACCATGAATATCTGCAGTGGTATGAAACTCCATGACTCTTCAAATATCTAAAGTTGCTTTAATATGCTCCACATTTCAGAAAATTAATTTTACTTTTTTTCTTTTTTAGTAAAGTGGTTTTTCTTTTGAAAGCAGAAGAATGTGAGTGAGAGAAAACTTGTCAAGATTATGACAACCTTCACATGTCTTAAATCTATTCATGAAGTTAACAAGTCAAGGTTTCAATAGTGGTGGTATTTGGCAGTATTGCACAATATCCTTGTCTATTCTTGCTTTTCTTGTCTGTTGTGACACTAACGTGAAAGATACTATGCAAGTCGTGCTATACAAACTTAAATAGCATCTAATAGCATAATTTGGTTAATAATTCCTTCATTCAGGAAAAAAAAATGGGAGAATTCTGTTAAATCTCATAATTCACTGATTTCATATCAGCAGAATTTTAAATACTGCCATATTAATCCCTATATATTTGTTTTAGGAAAGCATAGATTCACCAGATCATTTAAATGTATAAATAACTATAATTAGACAATGTATTTTGGGAGTATATTTTGAAAGAGAATTTAGACCACTTTATAAGTGGCCAGTCTGGACAGTGTTTTGTTTTTATGGTTGTCTCCAAAAATGATAGAAATCAGTATAGTCACAGTGGGGCCAGCGCAAGACTTTGAAAAATTGGGGGATCTGCTTAACACCGACAATCTTTACTAGAGGCTATATTTATATTATTTTCATTTACAGCCTGATCTCCTAGTCTGCTGAACGTCTGTGGAAAGCACAAGCAGAAGAGAGGAGCAGAGCAGGATGGACTCCCTTCATCTTAATCAGAAAACATCATTTGCTAAACAAGCTTTGACAGCCATAAAATCTTCTGAGATGGAGAAGGTACAGACAAACGGTGGTTTGACTATTATGTAAGGAATGATTCCTCCTTCTATCGCTAGTGTTTATCAATATATTTTCTGGAGTACTGTCTATTGAAGCCAGCATTTGCAGGCCAAAAAGGAAAGCGGGTACAAACGAGGGCACACCAACAAATGAATCATGAGTGTATTCAAGCTCCAGAACACCCAGTGCAGCAGAAGAGAGGATTTGAGTCAGTCCAGGAGACTGAGAGGAACATGCATGGAACATGTGCTTCATGAGAGGCAGCTGGTGACAGCCCTGCCTCCCTGTGCCAGGGAGTGTCAGGAGTGTCCAGTGCTTTCAGCCAGGGTCAGCCGTGTCATGCTGTCACCAGATCAAACACAGACCCGTTGTTGTTGTGTCTTTCTGGTCTCTAGGATGGTGAAGTTTCCCACTCCAACTTCTGCTTTTCCTGAGCCACTCCAACAGATTCATTGCAGAGATGTTCTGTTTGGAAGTGAAGATTGGATATTAGCACAGAACTGTTTCTGCTTGCTCCTGCCTTGCTTAAATTAGACAGCATTTACTCCAGGGGACTGTAGCAGTCTATAAAGCAGGACACTTTATGGAGGGCCATTAATAATAGCTGCTCATGTTTTATTTTAATCTTGTATGGAACCATTTTCTTGAGATAGAACTCAGGCTAGAATTTAAATCTCTTTACTGAAGAGCTACCAGCTTTCAATTTTGCAACTAAACCCTACAATGCAGTCTGTATCAGAAGGCTGCTTGCAGTGGAATATATGAAGCTGTGTTTCACAGAGAGTATCATGGACCAGTTCCTCCATTGTGCAGAGAGAACAGATTTCTGCATTCTTGCTTGCTAACTATTTCTAATTATATTCATTTCAGTGAAATGAATATTAATGGTTCTAATGTATTTAATAAAGTTTGTTCTTGATTTCTTTTCCCACTTCAAATTAATTTCTCTTCTCATTTAATTAATTTAAAGAGATTTTACTTCATGTAAGTTAATTACATTTTTTCCTTTTAGAGGGAAAACATTTCAGATGATAAGTACTATTATTTTAACAAATATAATGAGGGCATGCAGCATCCTGAAGATGAATTTCTTTATCCTTTTCTGTAAGTGTTGTGGGCAAGCCTCATTTATATTGTAATATTTCAAATCTTCTATCAGCTAAGGTATGAGCTATTAACACATCTGAAAAATTTGCATATGCTGATCAGCTGTGCCATGCACTGCTGATGCAGTAATGTGTGCATTAGAGACAGATACAACTTTTTTTAGGCTAAAGCTTTTTCAGTTATTAAGGTAAATATAAAAATGTTTGTAAATACCAAGATAAATATAATATATACTCTGAATGTCATGGATATAAACAGTAATAAGTTTCTTCCATAATATATTTTTTTCATCTCTAGGACATACCTAAAAATTTCATAAATACATTTCAGCAAAAACTTACATGTGTTTATAAACCCTCAGAGGTCAAACTGAATTTTATAACAGTTTCAACCAGTGACACAGAAATAACAAATTCACACTAATGGAGTGGATGATGATTTATTGAAACGCTTCTGTTTGTCACAGGAATACTGTGGACACATGAAACACCAATATATTAATACAAATGACAGGAGTATATACTAAGAAAGTCTCTTGAAATCATCCTAAAAAGTTCTGCCCAAGAAAAAAAAGGGCTGCTGTGAAAAACAATCTTTTCCATGTGCTTCTTTTCTCTTCCAGTACTTCCATAGTCCTAGGATAGCTGTACACTGCAGGGCTGGCCCTAAAACCGTGGCAGAAAATCTCTCAGATGAGAGCCCATAGTCCAACCTCTGTCACACCCTCAGCAGTGCTTCCTCACACCCATGGAGCTGGGCTGTGACCCCTTCCCTGCTCCAGATCCAACATTGCAGAGGATGGAGTGGATGGAGTGGTCCATTGAAGCTGGACAGGTGATGACATGCTGCAGCTGCTGTGGTGACACTCAGCAGACTTTGGTCTGACTAAAGGAGCATCTGCTCACATCCTTCCCACCCATCTGAGCCAAGATTTCCTTCAGACAAAGGGAAGGAACTCCAGAGCTCTGCACTGCACCTCCCAGGAGCCCCACAGAGCTGTGTAGGTGGGACACAGAACCCTTCTCCATCCCAGCCTGCAAGGATTTGTCTCTCCCAGTTCCAGGAGCACTCACAAGTCCCCATGCAAAGCCAGGTGACAGGGTCAGAACACCTCAGTAATTTCTGGGCAGGGAGGGAGAGGATGAAATGTGAGATCAAGGTAGAAGTATGCTGGATTAGTGTAGAAGAACACTGAATGATTTCAGTGTAGACCTGCAGAAGGCAGAGATCAAACATGCATATTCCACAGAGGGAATATGGGAAGACATCTGAGAGCTACCAGTACCTCTGTTACTTATTCTTGAGTCACCTGGGAGGGTGGTCAGGTTGTCAGTGTGACTAAAAGCTGGTCCTGGGCTTGTGCCTAAAACCTCAGGCAGCCTCCAGTGGCACAGGTGAACAGCAGAATTATGTTCAGGTTAGAGGTCTCAGGTGAGAACATCTGGTGAGAGAGGGTCAGGACCTAAAGAAGAAGCTGGGCTAGCTCTTACTTCACAATCTGCATATACACAGAGAAAGATTAAGATCTCATAAACTCACTTCTATGAGGAGAGGCCAGTGAAGACCTTTGGTTTGCTCTGCAAATTAATGCTTTAATTGTTAACAGCATGAAGAGTCAGAAGGCTGAGAAACCTCATGAAAAGTTAAGTGCAGTTGATCCTGTGAGATTTTATCTGCTGCTCTGATGTAGGAGATTTTTGGAAGAGGGTGAGGGAAGAAACAATTCAAAGAACAAATATATGGGAGAGAAAAACAAGAGCAGAGGAAATTAGTAATAAGATTTTGTGAGCAGATATGATGTGATTTAATGTGATTGCATGTCACTGAGGGATGATCAAGAAATTCATCAAATTCACTGCAAACAAAAATGTCATGAGCAGCTCCAGCAGTGACAGAGGTCAGTATGAGTGGTACATGATCAGTGTGAACATCTTGCTGTTCTTGTCTGCAGTAGATAAACAATGCTGAACTGGGCAATAGTGCTAGCCACACCAGCTTTTAGTAAAAAAACCTGGTCTATAAATATTGCTCACCACTCTCTTGAGGGTTTAGACTGGTGATAATGCAGGCCTTCAAAGATTAAATAAAATTTTTGAGTAATCCTCCATACAGGTATAACTATGGGTTTGCAGGGGAAGAGGAGAGAATAGAGGAGAGAAAGAAAAATGTAATTTCACTTCTGTGTGATTTTTATAATGTTTCCAGGCATTCTAGTGATTTATAGAAACAGAAACAGTCATCATAAATTGGCAAGGGTACAAGAAGAATAAGCTAATGAAAGATGAGATTAATAGCAGTCATAGATGCTTAAGGGATCAATGATGTATTGGTGCTATTTCTTTTTCAATGTCACATGCTGTGCTAGTGCATTAGGCCAGATGATATCTAATGACAATGACCTATAATCTTCTCTCTTCCCTCAATGCCTTGCTAATATTTTACTGAAGGTTTTGTGCTGCAGATTTAAACAGAACTTTTCCAGCTGCAGGAGGAAGGTTCAAAGACACTTTCTGGTGCTTGGTACAGAGAAAAAGAGGCTGCTGGATTTAATCATTACTCATAATCCTCTCAAACCAGTCAAGCTCACAACAGCAGTGAGAGAAAGTGACAGAGATCTTGCCTTGGTGAAGGATAATAATTGTCACATTCTAGTGCATGGCCCCTTCCCTTCCCATTCCTAATAAGCCTGCACCAGGAGGGGACCATGTGCCACAACACCAGAGGAAGGTGCAACAGGTTCCAGTTAGGGTCTGTATTAATGTGTTTAATATTAACTGCTCAGGCTTGCTCTGCTCCTTAGTGACAGCTTTTCTAGACCATTTTTAGTGCAGGACACTCCACTCGTCTTGTCAAACCTGATTTATTGCTTCTGTTGGGTTATTGTGCTTCTTGCCAAAGAACTGTTCCTGGCTTTGGATCCTGTTCCTGTCTAATGGGCTGCATTTGCTGTCTAATGCCAGCCCTGTTCAGTAAGCTATTCTTGCTGACTGATCCCACCCCCCACTTCTTTTGCTGTCAGATCCTGTTGTTTTTGTAACCAATTCCTTTCTTTTCCATTCTGTTTATGATTTGCTCTTATCTATTTGCACTGCCTGGCCCTGGGACTCTCAGATCATTTCTTGCTGCCTGGATTTGGTGTCCAACACACGGCTGCCCCACAGTTATCCTTGCTGTGTTCTCAGTCCCTCACTAAGCAAACAGCTGCATGGCTGCCTGTTCCTGAGTTCCAGCTGTCTGCTCAGCTGTTCTTGCAGAGTTATCCTTCCCATGGTGTAATCCTATTGTCAGGAGCTGTGGGATCAATTCTTTTTTGCACAGATCCTCTGGATTTGTAATTATATATTTCGTATATCATCTAGTTAATCCTCTGACACTGTTCCAAATATCTGAATATCTTCCTCTTTCTCCTTTCTTTCTTTGTTCATGTTTAATTTCAGTCTGCCTTGATCACACTCCACTTATCCAACAGATTCCTTTCTTCTGATTTCTCATCAGCTGCCCTTTAGCATCTATTTTTACTTTCACAGCTTCTGCTAGTCGAAGATTCTGATGTGGAAGTTGCTATTCCTGCAGCCCCATGTCTACCACCATCCGTTTAATCATCTCTATTGTCTGCTGCTCCTGCTATTCAATCAGCAGTGGGTTTGGGTTTTTTTTTTTTCCTTTTGTGCAGGCCTTCAATGATCTGATCAGTTCTGTCTGTCATATGATTGCCCCTGGTTATCATTCCTACTGGGTAATCACCACAAGGAACTCTTTTCTTGCACAGGCTTGGATAATTATCTGCTCCTGCCAGTTCTGGTGACTTTCTCAAGCCCACAGAATGGAGTCACAGAGTTCATGTTGCAGTAATGGCATTGCTGGACTTTGTGGGGTCGCTATCCTGGAGTTAAATATATAAATGGATATTCTTAGATAAAAGTTTTACAAAGAGATGAGTTTCACCGTGCAATGAAATGAAAAGTTTCTATCCTCTCCCTTCTCTTTGCCATATTGTTCCCTTTCACATATTCCTCTGTTTATCTGGTAAATAAGTAACAGCTCTTCATCAGTCAAGAACATGTCCATCAAGGCTGTGTTCCTCTTTCAATTCATTTTTCCTTCTCATTACTTATCCAGCCATCACAGCTCGGCTGATCCCTGGTTCACTGCTGTATTATGGTATAAAATCAGAGAACAAAATTCAGCTGATGTAAATTATTGTAGTTCACTGACTCCAGTGGACCCCAATAATTAAGACAGTCAGCTCAAAGTCTCTGGAGGAGAAGACACATGCTGTGGCTAAAGAGTACTGTCTCCTGTTGCTGGCTGAGAAAAGTAGATTGATTATCTTTGCTTTCCAGTAGAATATTAGGAATTAGTCGAGCACATAATAGTTTCACTAAGAGCTTTAAAAGATATCAGAAAGGGAGATGCCTATTTCACAATTCTGCAGAAATCTTTGGAGTTCTGTATGGGAGGAGCTTGTCTTTCCTTCCTTAAGGAATTTTTTCCCTCAAACAGGTCTCAGGGGGAATGGCCAAGGTTACATTTGGTGCTTTACCTCTCAAGGTGTGACTGCCTGAGTTACAATGCTGATTTATTCTTGGAATATTTTAATCAGCTGCTAAATTTGACCTCAGCTTGTGGCACATAAAACCATTTTGCCATAACCTCTCTGATATTGGGGCTCCTTAGGGTGAAAAAGTCAGAACGCTCCTGAATCTGGACAAGTATTTAAAGCTATCCATGTAGGAACAAAATGTTTGATTTTTTTCTTGACAGTTGTTATACTTCAGGGAAGGAAACTAGAATTAAGAAACTTATATCCCTTAAAATTAATTCTTCTGTTGAAGAACTTGGAGGGGTGCAAAATTTAGAGTTAGCAAGTTTTACAGCAGAAGGGTGGATGAGACAGCTGCCTGAAGAACCTCTCACTCTTATCTTTTATGATTGCATTCACACTGAGTAAACTGTGATGTGTGAAGTTTTATAGAAAGTTATTCACTTTTCAGGTAGCCTCCCACATGCTGGTATATTTTTCCATAACTTTCAGATCCATAAATGCTGAAAGATTGGACGAATGGAGAAATTGGTAGAAAGTAAATTATGCCATACAGTTCACAATTTTGAGAAATATTTGAACTTAGGTGTTTGGGTTGGGGTTTTTTTTCCCATCAAATGCATGTATAGTTAGAATAAAAACTTTATTTTAGAATTTAGATGAACATAATTTCAGAGTCTGCCTGTGTATAACACTGTGGGATTTTTTTAAAGAGAAAAAAATGAACTTGTAAATACAAAATAGAATCTTGTGCTATCAATAGCTTTTCATATTAAAGCAGTAGGTAAACTTAATTTTTCTGGTATTCCTATAGTCCTTCATTGATCAAATAGCATTACCCCATGCTTGTCATATCAATTGATAGCACTGGCTTTGGCTATGACAACCAGTAAATATTACATCCCTGTACACAGATGGACTTCAAATCTATGTCTGATTCCAAAGCAGACCACTGCCCAAAATCTCCACCTCTGCACCCATTTCTCTGGGCTGTCTCAGTACTTTATAGGCACTTCTTGGACACTTCAGGGTCATTTTCTTATCAGCTCAGCTCTATTTAACATAATGTCTTAAACCTATGTTTAAGTGATGTGACGTTAGGTTTTTAAGAATTCGTGTAAAGTGTAAGTAGAGTATTTATTTTCAAGTTTAATACATTGCAAAGGCCTAAAAAGTGTTTTTGTTTTGCTTATGCTCTCCCTGATTCTAGGGAAAAATCCCACAGAACAAACAGACAATGTGGAACTCCTTCCTGCACAGTTTGCAGGTGTGGAAATAATATTTTCAATTTACACCCTTGATTATACAGTTGTGATTTTTATATCTCTTTTGGCAAAGACATAGAGAGATAGATAGATAGATAGATAGATAGATAGATAGATAGATAGATAGATTAAATATAATGGAATGTGATCCAGCTACAAATGACTGTTCATCCAGAATTTGGTAAAACAATGCAGGTATTAAAGTCTGACAAAGATTTCAAAGCACTATTCTCAATTATTACAGATACAGTATTCTGAACAAATCCACTTTTTTTCCCTTTTTTTATCTTTTTTTCTTTTCTTCTATACTTACCTGGATCTATTCATTTTCCATTAGATTAAACAGCAGTGAAAGCAAAGTAGCAGTGAGATAATATTCAAGCCTTCCTTGATAAGCCTGATCTGAAACTCTAAGCTGATCTTTAGTACTGTGGATTTTTCCCTGGACTTCACTGAAATCTTTGAAAGATTGATGGACACCAAAGAGCTGGCAGTATCTTTTCTAACAAATGCTTAGATACTAATTAAGCAGAGAAGAGGAGCAATTTTTATCTGCTTTTAAGAGTATTTTGAAGAAAGTATTACAGAAGCTGTTCACTAGTATAAAGATGAATAACATGCTATATATATTTAATAATCAATTTAATAAATTGAGTAAAAGCAATGAGCCAAATACTGATTTCATTTATTCTGTATGAATAGGAGTAGATACAGTTAAGACAATACAATAATCATAAAATGTTCTTCCTTTTGCATTTTAAAGGAAACATTTGCTGGAATTACCTTTAAATTTGTAAAGCAGTTTCTGCTAGGGTTAATATGTCTATGTTAGACCTAAATCTCTGCTTAATGCCCACAAAAGTCAGAGTGGAAAGTAATGGTGAGGATTTATAGAGCTCATTAACAATTAAAAATACTTGGTAGGGTAAGAAGGTGAAAAGAAGTCCACAGGTTTCTTTTAAGACTCTTCATACTAAGTTCCTTATTAACAACAGGGAAAAAAAGAAGTAACAAACTTATGTTTTCTTCTTTCTCTCTCTTTTTCAGCTAATTCAAAGTGAAGCCTTAATTAACAGCCAGAGTACAATCTTTAGTTACTGGATTAATTACAGAAGACTTGCTGTGGGTTTTAAATTCCCTTGGGGTATTTTTAAATCTGGTGGGCAGTAAAGCTGCCATCTGTTTTGTGAGCTGATGGTTAGTTCTTACTGAAATCATTAAAATTTTGAAAACTACACTGCCTGATATCAAGGTTCATAAATAAGTGGTGTTTTTTAAAAAGCAAAATCTTGTATTCTTGTATTCTACTTGTGTTCTACTGTTCACATCTGAAACAACATTCAGTGTACCTCCCACAAATGCCATGGGTAAACAGCTGGTCTGGGAAAGCAAAATGCACAACCTGTTTATCCAGATCACATAGAATTTCCAGAGAGTTAAATGAAAGTTCCAGATGTAGGTCTTAATGTTACAGAAACTTTCCAGCAAATAAAAATCTTTAAATAACACAGTTTTAAAACAGTCATCAATTTTCATGTGATGCTGGAAAAATAATTGATCAGAACTGGCTGCTGCTGTTAACTTGGCTTTCTCTTTAGCCTGAGAGGCTCATCTGCATTCAGCTCTGTATATAAATAAAACCTGATTTTGTAGGGAATACTGTTGAGCACATATTCAACACAACTGCCCTACGGGGAAAAAATACCCAAAAGCAAATTAATTGTAAATGACTCAGTCCTCTCTTATTCTGAAATAGATGTCTTTTCATTTGTTGTTCAAACACTCTTGGATGAGGTAGTTTTCCATCTGTATTGCTGGCAGGAATCTGACAGACTTGCAGAGATCCGGATCATTTCCAGGCAGATTTGCATGCAGCATTTAATTTAGGATTTTCAATCAACAGAATTGTCAAGATCTGGCTGATGGTCCCTTTAAGTACAATTAATTCAAACTATGTGCTTGTCAGTTTGGAATTCTTTATCTTTCATTTCTTGTATTTTTTAATGATCTCAATATTCTCCTATTTTCTTCATCTTAGGACTCATGCCTCAGCTGCTGGCTGTGTCAAACATTTTGGCATATATCAGCTTAGATAATTGTATACTAATTGTCTACTATACCAGGAAGGTATTGTTTCTTCCTCCAAATTATTTTTAACGGCCCAAAAAATAAATTACTTTGTTTTTTTAAGGAACAAAATCTTGTGAGGCTCTCCTAAAGCTGAAGATGTTATATTTCACAGTTGAGTCATTGCTATTGCCTACTGTATTGGTGTCTGACAGTCAGTCAGAAAAAGAAATTTATATTTTACCATCAAGAAACAGAAAAAGCAAAAAGGCAAAAGATTATTCTGTAGCCCTGAGCAGGCATGATCCTTTTTTATGTTAATGAGAAATTGTGAGGAAATCTGTCTGACATCCTATGGACTGAGCAGATCCAGAGAAATGATTGAAGGAGTAAAGGCATGCAGGAATTACAGGAATTTAATGTTTTTTAGCCTGGTTCAGTATTTTGTGAGATAACAGAAAAAGATCTGAAGGAAACAACATAAGGTAAGAAAAATAGTAAGAGACACTGAGAAAAGCACAATATTTAATTCTCTAATCACACTGATTTTAATATATCTGTTACTTAAAATATGAAGTGCTTATTTGCATCACACTTGAAAAAGCATGCCTTATGTACTGTTAAAGTAGAGGAAGAAAATGAATCATGAACTGCTCAGTACTGCAGCAGTCACTAAATAGCTGCCTTAGATCTTCAGCCCAATATGTTGTTTTCAGATTCCACTTGCAGGAAGAACTCAGAATGCAGTGTATCTTTGCTGGTGGATGGTATTTGAGTGGCACTGCTGCAGTGTGAACAGACTTTGCCACCCTCACAGGAGAGAGCTCTGGAGCTGTGCTACAGCAGCTTCTGGGTGCAGTGCCCACTGACATGAGAGAGCTGCTGCTGAAAACAGTCTCACTGCACAAAAAGAAAAATGGAAGGGATTTTTTACCTTTTTTTTTAAATTCTCTCACTGCTTCAAGATTAATTTTGGATCTGACCTTCAAAAGCTTAGATGTCAAAAGCATGTGTATTTTAGATTGTATTTGTGCAGAGTAGGGCACCTTTCCACTCAGGAGAGCCTTGCAATTTCCCTGATATCAAATCCCTGAAGGTATTGATTACCACTGATCCTTCTCATCTGTGGAGTAGAAATCCAACCCTTTTTTTTTTTTTTTTTCCCTAAGGTAATTTCATTTAATATGTGGGTATGTGCCAGTAATATCAGCAGCTGTAAGTGCATTTTCATGAGAATACACTGTTGACTGTTAGGTAAATACAGACCAACTAAACACTTTTTTTAAAATTTGTAAGGTAAAAGTTATAGAAGTTAATACCTGTGCAACAAGAGTCAGAATATCTATTTAACACTCTTCAGTTTAAGTATAGTACAAGAACTTCTACAGGTATTCGTTTGTAATAGTTACTTATGGAACTAATATTAAAGGAAACCTCTCAGGAAAGTAAATTCTCTAACTCAACTCTTATGGCCACGGTTTCTGTCCTGAAGCCATGGAGTTTGCACCTGCATCCACAGCCTGTCTCCCCTGTCTGTGTGCCTTGTAAAACACTGGATGTGCCTTAAGCACTGGTTACCATTGCATGCATTGCTCCCCCATTTTAGGTTCCCATAACGCTTCTCCAAACTCTGACCTCAGAGAATCTTAAAAGTACTGCTTATCTTCACTGAAATCATAAGAGGAACACTGTTACAAATACGACTTTCTGCCTGCTTTACAAACTTAGAGGATCTAAGGTGTAACACTTCCCCTTACACAAAGCACCCACCTTTGCTCATGCTGACTTCAACGGTAGTACACTGATTTTATTACTATTTGCAGAATCCAAATGCTGCTACAGTAAGTATTTGACTATGCTTCCTCAAATCCTACTGAAGTGTTGATAACCCTCTGAGTGTCTCAGTCTAGAGAAGAATTCAGCTGAGGAAGGCACACCTTTGGCACAGCAGCTCGTGCCACTGCTCAAGTCACCTTCTCCACGAGGCCAGGGATTGCAGTGTACATCCTCAAGGGGCTCTCACTGTGGGAGAGTCAGTTCTCCAAGCAATTATTTAAGACTCCTGTTTTCAAGTTGCTTTATTGCCTTTTTCTTTTTTCTTTTCCTTCTGTCTTTCATGCTGTGCATCCAGTGATTGCCACTCGCTTGCACCCCTGAAGTGTGAATCACTGACAGGCTGAACAGAGTATGAAGGGGAGAACTTGGAAGATGTCTTGACTTCCCAGTATTGTAGTGGAGATGACTGCCAAATACTGGTTCTGTTCTGGTGTTTGAAAGTTCTTTAATCCCCAGATGGGAGGCTGAAGAATGTTAGATAACCTCTTCCTGTGAAAATTTTTATTTGCAATCAGTAAATACCTATGAGAATTTCTCTGTCACTTTATTAAACTCCTGCAACTGATTCCACTCATTAAAAAAATTGAGTGTTTCCTCTTTCTCTGATATCTTCTCCCAGCCCATTTGTTGCATTCTTGTTTTGTTGATCTTTGCTTTTTAATAAAATCTTTCAGCTCTAATGGTCAGCAACATTACTAAAATTTTCTCAAATTTAACCTTTAGAATTATTGCTGCACTGTGCCAAAATATCCTTAGATTAGATAATATCACTGTGAGCTTTCTTTTGAGAGTCTGATAGTGTTGGAAGGGAGGCATTTCATGGGATTAAACAGAAAATCAATAGGATAAACAACCCTTTTGCTAGCATGTTTATTTTTATTTCCTGATTGCATCTCTCTTCCTGAGAATTGCCTGTAGCGGAAAATAGGAAGCTCAAAGATTAGTGTTGCAGCTGTACTCTACAGGTTTTGCTGGGGAAAATTATAAAATAGTGTGGAAATCACCATCCCATTCCTAGAGTCTCAAAGTAACCTCTGTGTTTGGTGCATAAAATTAAATGTATGTAATTAACTGGTATAAAGTCTAGTCATGAAAACAATACACAAATAACATCATTTTTTAAAACTAATTAGACTGAAATTAGTCTGGTTTTGGGTTTTGAATATAAGCCCTTCTAGATAAATCTGAGCCTCTGGATTATTCATAATTGGTTGTTTTGATAGGTGGATGATTTCCTTTCACTACAAGTTAGAGTGGGGGGAATTTTCTCTGAGGCTTTTGGGAGTCACCTTGAGTAGGGAGTAAGCAGTAAATCCTTCATTCTCCTTCCCTGTAGAGATACAAGAGCAAATAGTGTGACATTTCTTTAAACCCAGGTTTCTATCAAGTGGGTTTTCTTGGCAACAGAAATTTAATCCTTCTTTATCAGTATCTCTAAATCCCTAATTATTTTCCTAAAATCTTATTCCAGAACTGTGGGCCTGATTTGTCCTCCAAGGGAACTATTCAACGATTTCATAACAACTGCAGAACAGGTACAGAATAATAATGGCAATGTCAGCTCCTGCACACAGGCCAGGCTGTATGGGCTTTTAAAGGCATATTGAAGTACCTATTTGGATCGGAGAAAACTTGTTAGGATGTGACTGCACTTCAGCTGAGAGTTTCTTTTAATGTTTTCTGTAACTTTTGTTGAAGCTCATAAAGATTAAGGTCTTAAGTTTTAAATTTCTTTGTTGTTCTCATATTTGGTCCATAAGTCAGAATAAACCTATGTGAAAATATAAGTAACTGTCATAAATTATAATAAATGATAATGTTCAAGTAAAGATTTGTAAGGGATTTTTTATAATGGTACATTCAAAAGATGAAAAAATAAATATAAAAAAGAGGGGCTGTTGGGGACAGTGGATGTGTTATAGACATCCACTATGTTATAGCAAAAGGTGCTAAGCCTGAGCTATGCACATACCCCAGCAATGTGCAAATGATCCAATATTTGTGTTCATTCTTTTGTGTAGATGAATCTTTTTCATGCTGCTGAGACTGGTGGTATTGTAAGAACAGCTCTACAGACCCCATCTGTGGAACTGCCTTTTATCCACCAATATTATGTGTGTCTCAAAGGACACAAGATTGGAAGTCCAGTGGAAAATCTTTTGAAGACCAAAAGCTGAAAATTAATGAGGCAGAAACATAAACCTCAAATATTAAGTCTGAATCTAATATGCTCTATAAATACTTAGGGTTTTCTTAGGGAGTGTGTGGAGACCAAAGACAGCAGAGTGACTTAAAATTTCAGTGTTGAGAAGTCATAAAAATTTTTGAACCAAAGATTGACCAGGAATAAATTGGTCAGGTGTGCATTTCCTCTCTGCAGCTCTCAAAGGTACAAAACTTGTAATGCACTTGATAGTTGTTGCAGTAGCTGCTAAGTCTTCCTGTGAGTAATAAAGCAATAGTACTCTGTTTTAAATCAAAGTTTTTTCTTAGAGGCCTTCTCAAGACTCCCTATGAATGGAAATAGGGGTTGGAGTGTTGTCTTAGGACTTTAATTGTTTTATTGTTTGACTTTTTTCCTGCCATATGCAGAATATTTTTTTCCTCTGTCTTTCAAGCCATGCCTGAGTTCTTTCCTTGCTTACAAGTGTTCAGTGCTGGAGAAGCCAAATAATTCAAAATAAATAATTTAGTAGGCAATACTTGGCTTGCTTTATTTGCCCAGTGTATGAAAAGCTCTCACACTGTTTATATTTCCTCAATGAAAAATTCTGCAAGACCTGGACTGAGCCAGTAGGTTACTCACAAATTCAGCATGTTTGTTGTGTGTGCTGCTTTACACTCAAGCTGTTGTAATGGGTCACCTGAGTCACATTGTTCCACTTTTACAGTTTCAGTTCCATGATTGGATGCCATAAACAGTATATGTTGCTTTTCCAAAAATGAGTTTTGTTTGGGGACTCATTCTATTATCCACTCAGTGAAATCAGCTACTCCAAATGCACCAGTGGGGGGCTGTGCCTGTGCCAGGGACTCCATCAGGGAGCCACGACTGATTAGTTCAGGAATGCACAAATATCTAATCAGCCTTCAGCCTGATCTGGGTCTGATGATTCAGCTGAAGCACCCTGGGGACGTGGCAGGAAGGAACAACTTGAAACTGCTCAGATCCCCAAGCATCATCACAGCAAAGTGTCACCCAGGGTGTCCCCAGCAGTGCCACTGCCAGGATCACACCGGCCCCAGGGAGCAGTGGGATGAGGGAGCACTTCCCATGGCTGCTCTTGGAATTTGGCTGTTATAGGTGGTTCTTCATAAAAGGGAAACAATGCCTTGCTTTGGTTTACCTTTTGTTCCCAATTTCGGGGAGAAGTTTTTGGTGTCCTTTGCAAATGTCCTGTGGGTCAGAAGGAACCCTGAGCTGAACTACGGCTTTTTGAAAGTTATGGAATGCATTTGGGAAATGTTAGTCTGGTTCATTCAATTAAGTAAGCTAAAAAATTGTTCTGTCTACAAGAGGAAATCATGTATTTGTTTAAAATCTATTTCTTATTCTTTATGTCAAATTTTATCATCTTTCTAAAAACTGAACTATTCCATACTGTCTTACATTTATCACCCAGTCTGAATTTACAGCAGGCAACTGCTCTTGGACTTTGTTGAGACATGGACCAAAAAAATATTCATTTCCAAAGTTAAAAATGTTGAATTTTATTTTGTGTAGTAACTTGTCTAATTAGAATTCCAACCTATTGCTAATGCTTAATAAAAGTCGATGCTAAAATCCAAACATGCAACAGGCTTATTGGAAAAAAAAAAGAATAGAGCTTTTCTATATATTTCTTTTAAATTAATACATTGTCAAAACATAAATAATAGTGCAATAGCTTAGATATCTATTCTTTTATTTTGGGAAGTCTCTCTGAATCTTTGCCTTAGGTAGAGAAGGCTGTTCTGCAGTGCTCCTCACTGCCAGGGTCCAGACTGCTCAGGCAGAGCAGTTGGGATCAGCATTATCCCTGCATTCATTCAGTGCAGCAAGTATGAGGAGTTGTATTTTTAGTATCTTTTCTGAAATATTTATTTGCTGTAATGTTCCCCCAGACTCTAAAGTAATTCCAGGGATAACTTCAATTTTTTAGTTTGATTTTTTTTTCCCTTCTATGATGGCCTTGTGACCTTCATGCACTCAGTATTCTTCCTCATAAATGATGTAAGTGCAATCCTATATTTACAGTAGATTTAGGCAGGTACAGATGACTGGACATGTGTGATAGCAAGTACCTTGTATCTGATATAGATAAACCTAAATAAATTCTCCACGTTAAAATCCCTCAGGGTAAAAACACATACTATTTTTTTTTTGCCTTCTGCAAGAAGAGGGAGTAAAAAATGTTCAGAAAACAGGACATGGGACATTTGCAAAAGTTTCAAAAACAATGGTCCAGGCATTCATGGAATACATTCTCCATTTTCACTAAAAATCAACTCAAGTTATTACAAAAGTGAAGTTTATATTCTGAATTCCATCCTCTTCAGTTTAGTATTCTTACTAATTAACACTTACAAATCTATAGGTTAGGAAAGTACTCTCTATGCTTTCCCTTGCATCAGTGAAACAAAAATCTTTTCCAGATTCCGGTCTTAGATGGGCTTTTCTTCCTGGGGAGTGGATTGTCACCAGTGATGACAGAGGGAATCTGGAATTAACATGCATCCTAGTGTGCTAATTTTAGTCCTGCACCAAATTTGCTTCCCAAACTGGGTGTACAGAGAACAGCTCACATCAAAATCACAGATCTGGTTTGTATCTCACACCTTTAGTGAACAGAAGGCTGCTCATCACATGAGCCAGCACAGCTGTTCTTCTTTAGGAGCTGAAGCTGCAATCTCACTTGGGACTACAGAAGGACCTCTATCATGATGCCATTCTGCTCTCATTTGGTTTTTTGGTTCTCTGTTTGCACATCAGTTCGAACTGGGCTGCCCAAGAGCAGCAGGCTGCTCACCACTGACTGCCAGTCATCCACCTGAGAGTGTTCCACGTGGGGAAGAGAGACCTGCTTCTATATCAAATTGTTATTCAAGAATATTTACACATTTTCAGTGCTATCCTCCTTTATTCTGGTTCCTATTGGAACTCATTGAAATGAATAAATAACAGAGGAACTGAGCATAAGTCATTAAATGCTTGAAAGTATGAATTTGACAGTGCTGTATCCTTTGGATGGGTCTGATTTGATTAGAACATCAAAGTTATTATGCATAAAAGGCATTTTGAAATTGTTTTTTATGAGATTTAATTTGTTAAATACACAGTATGGGAAGCTGGGTCCTTCGGGAATGAGAGAATGTTCTTGGTTCCCGAGGTTTTTACTTCCAAAAGCTCTCACACTGATTGTCTTGTTTGGGCATTTAGAGGCAGAAAAAGGATGTGGGCAAATTAATGGGAATGGTACAAGCAAACTGGAAAAGCTGTAAAATATGAACAATGCAATGAGATTTGTCTGATCTTTATCTGGGCTTAAAAACAGAGTATATCTACATCTGGGAGAAGTCCTGCTTCGTTTGGAATGGTAGCAGTCAGAAGCCCAGTGGCAGGCATGGGCCAGGGATAGTAAGGTTAGGGTTAGGGCCTTAGACAAGAACAGTGGCCCTTTCCCATGGCAAATTAAACTCACCCCTCCAGGTGCCTGATGTCAGTTTGCAGGAGGCCTTTGGCACTCCAAGGGCAGCCAGGTTTCAAACTTGTGGTGGCTTGGGTCTGGGAGAAATCCTGCTCCGTTCGGAATGGTAGCGGACGGAAGCCAAATGGCAGGCACAGCCTAGGGTTAGGGTTACAGTTATTGCCTCAGACACAAACGGTGTCACTTTTCCATTGGAAAATAATCTCACTCCCCCAGGTGCCTGGTGTCAGTTTTCAGCAGGTGTTTGGCACTCTAACACCAGCCAGGCTTCCAACTTGTGACAGCTTGCACCTGGGGAAAATCCAGCTCCGTTCAGTTTGGTAGCAGTCAGAAGCCCAGCGACAGACACGGGCTATGGTTAGGGTTAGAGCCTTAAGCCCTTTTCCTTCACAAACTAAACTCATCCTCCCAGGTGCCTGATGTCAGTTTGTAGGAGGCGTTTGGCACTCCAAGGCCAGCCAGGCTTCCAATTTGTGACAGCTCGAATCTGGGAGAAATCCTGCTCCATTCGGAATGGTAGCGGACAGAAGCCCAGTGCCAGACACAGGGCTGGCCTTAGGCACGAACCATGGCCCTTTTCCATGGCAAGCTAAACTCATCCCCCCAGGTTCCTGATGTCAGTTTGTAGGAGGCCTTTGGTACTTCAAGAGCAGCCAGGCTTCCAACTTGTGGCAGCTTGGGTCTGGGACAAATCCTGCTCTGTTCGGAATGGTAGAAGACTCCTCTTAAACTCCTTTTCAAGAGTAAATTAAATGCAAAGGAAGATATACTTAGCACACATTTCTTTTATTTTTTTTAGCTGAAACCCAAATACAATGCCACTATGATACATTTAAAAGTCTTGCAGAAACACAGTTTTTCCCCTCTGAAAGCACAGAAACACTTTGTCAGCACTTTCTGGCCATGCATAAAACATTGGCTTGGAAACACAATAGGATACACCCCTATTGTAGTCAAGAAATATCCTTGTATCACAAAGGATTAAAAATCAAACAAACCAGGCAACAAAAGACACTACTTTTTCGTTGCCAGAATTCAATTCTGTAAAGGAAACCTTGATCTATCTGACTGGATTCAGTCTGGGCTGGGAATAGTAGAATGGTGCAGACCTTACCTGCACTAAACATGCTCTTGCAGTTCTGGAAAGCTGGTTTATTCACTATAAATGTACCAAAAACTGCTTCAAGTCGAATAGTAAATATATGAGCTATAGAAAGAAAGCTGCACTTGTTGGAAGTGATCCTCTGAATTACAGACGATGATTATCATTTTACAAATTCATTAAACATTTACTGGAAAACAGAAAATAATCTTATGAAGATCCATCTTCTTTTCCTTTTCCCATATGTTTTATTCCTGTGTGTGCTGGCTGAATTTTTAACTCTGTACTTTTCCTAGTTAAGTAGCTGAAAAAGATATAATTTGACAACCTTCTGTGATGTATTATATTTTTTAATATCCTGTTAATCACTGGATGTCAATATGAAAACTCTGGGAATTATAGTTTACAAACAGCTGCGGATAAGACCAGAGTAGCATTACTGAAAATTAATATGACTAAATTCCAAAAACTCAAGCCCTTCACAACCTACTCTGTCACACTGACTTAAATGAAAGAAAAAAATCTCTTGAATATTTACAGACATCTTTCAAAAAAACAGTAAGCAGTTTACTGTTTTAGCAGTAATACATGTTTGCAAAAAGTCTCTGAAGTTGAATTATCTTTATGAACTTTACTGGGGAAACTAACAAATATGAAAATTATTTCTGTGCTTTTCAAAAATTATTTTGCGTTAGTGCATTATACAGAGTTGCTTGTGTTGATTTTTTGGAATGGCCAAAAAATTCCTCAAAGAGAAATCTGATTCAAGGCTAAGGCTGGAAGTCAGGCAGAGTTGAATCCAGGCGGTCCATTAATAGATTCTAACATTTTTTAGGTTATTCAAATTTTGGATTTGATATTAGGATTTGAAATGCTAACCTGAAATATTTGGTTTTCTGCCATGTTTTTCTATAATCATGACTAAGTGAGCTTTTCATAGCTGTTTGGATGACATTCAAAGAGTTCTTTGATTTAGAAAGTCCCACAGAACTGCAGAGCTCAAGAAATGGAGCACAACTAAATATTCTGTATTCTTGGATGAGTAGAATTATAGAATTGCAAAATGTTCATTGGTTCATGTTATGCCTTCTCCACAAGGATACAGAGTGCCAAAACAGAAGGATGTCCCAAATTTTTGCCTTCTTGCATAATAAAGACTTCATTATTTATAGTCTGACCTCTAAAATATAATCTATCTTTAAACAAAACCTACATTTAATCTTTTATTGCTTGGTCACAGATACTTTCTTTTTACATGTTTTGTTCTTTTATTGCTGCAAGGGTTTAAAATGATATTTTTAAGCTTTGAGGACAGGAATTATGCAGAACTTTTTTGTCACTGCATTTCCTTGCACTTGGAAAAATGTGTTGAGACTTCAGAAATGGGTGTCCTGTGGGACTGAAGTTACTAAAGAGCAGCAAGTCACTTAATAGAAAATGTCTGCTAGTCCCTGAGGATCTTTGCCTATTACCTACCTCTAAATGAATGACTAACATAATGGATTAGGCTGCTCACCCTTGATACATGACTGGAAGGCTTTATGAACTAGGAGGAAGGTATTTTGATTTCACTTGTGTCCTTCCCTATCACTGCTGTTGAATTTTCAAATGCTTTTGGTACTCGTCAGAATCCAGATGGAGAATTCTCTGAATTGTGAGAAGCCAGCAGTGCTGTTCTGATTTTCCTTTTGCTTAACCTCCATGTGTCCCCTGCATAATTCTGCCTTTTCCCAACATCAAATCTGTGACAAGATCAAAAATGGATCTAGTCAGATAGCAAAGGTGTTATCAGCTAAAATGTACAACTAGAATTTTAACAAGGAATTCAAAGGAAGAATTCCAAACATGTATATGCATAAATGGAGATAACCGTATTGGGTTGTCTAAAGGTTTATACCATATGACTGAATTCATTGATCTTTGTGAGGCCCCTCTATATTGAATTTGAAAAACTTACCATGCAAACATTGTGTATGGAGAATATCTTTCAAGGATATATTTGAATGTATCCAACCATCTTTTTTTGTTATTCTTGTTCCATGTTCCATTTAAAGCTGTAAAGTACAATTCAGTGTAATTTTGACTTAATTATTATGATCTGAAATGCTTCATTATGACTAAGTACTTTAAATTAAAGCTCTAAAACAGCAATAGATGTATTTAAAATGATATACAGATTCCAGTATTGTGCTTCTGGTGAGAATTGCCTGTGACAGAAGCTGGGGATTACATCCACTTTGGGGTGTCTGTTTGCTCTGATCTCATCTCTGTTATCTCTGGTGCAGGTTAGAGAAACCTCTTGTCTCATTTGTAATATTTTGTAGTGTGTTCTCTGTAGTCATTTCTGGTCACATCCCTGAAACTTTTTTCAAAACAACTTACACACTGAGCCGAGGCTGATAGAAGCCAGTTATGGTCAATTCTGTATCAAGAGAGTTTTTGGCCATCCAGAGAATTCTTAGCTAGCCATGTCTGATTGCATTTTTTCTTCTTCTTTTCTGAGAGGATAAACTAATAACACCATTAATTACCCCATTTTATTTTCTGCTTCTCAAACCTGTGGAAAATCCCAGGTTTGCAATGCATCACAATCCCTTTTTTTCACTCCAGTGTGGCACTGGCAGGGTTCACATATTCTGTAATGAACAAGAGTCTTCACAGACAAGAATCCACTTGGCCAGTACCTGGGTACCAAGCACAGTGTTACTCCACCTCTTAGATGTGCAGCCTTTAAACAGAAAACTAATTTATAAAGGTGAGAGAATTGCTCAATATAACCCTACATGTTTGCTTTCATAAGAAAATAAATGCCAGTGGAAGTTTTGGTTATGAACAGTTTCTATGAGAATTGGCTACCTCTTCATTAATTGGTCTGTGTGATACAAGCTGTATGATAATCCACTTTAACAGGTGTAGCACATGCTGTGGGACTGTCCCTCACAGCCTCTAAACAAAGTCCGAGGGGAAATGAATCAGAGATTATCTGAAAAGTCTATTCTAGTCACTAAACAAACACTCTGCAGTTAGAGGTTCACGTGTTGACTTTCAAAAGACAGCAGACAGGTGGAGTGACATTCAGACTGTGCAGTGGAAAGAAATGCAGATGTCGTCTTTAGAAGCAAGAAAAATCATAGTCCAAGAGTTGCAGAGTAAGCTGTTACTGCTCAGAAAAGATAAGTAAACAGTGAAGTCAGTAAATTGCAGGTGGTGTAAGTTGTGCTTCACGAAGAGGGAACAAAGATAAGATCAAAAGGCACAGGGCTCTGCAAGATTAGAACAATTGAAATTGTTCTCTTTCTTCTCACAGCTTCATGCAGCACTGAGCAGGATCTGGGCAGAACCTCCTGGCGAGAGTGGCTCTTTTGAGACAGTGCATTCATTATCAAATACTGGGGGTTGTTCTTTAAAATGACTGTACAAAACTAACAGAAACCTTGAATGTACACATGCATACGTTCTGACAGCACTGCTGATAATTACAAGATATTAGCTTAAAACAGAGAGGGGCAGCACTAAAATAATACCGCTTTTGTTTTCATCAGAAGTTGTTTATTTTTTCTTTTTAGTCTTTCCTAAAACTACTTTTTGATTCAAGAAGACGAGATTTGAAAAAAACACAAGCTTCTAATTGTTTTATGCAGTTATTTTAAGATATTTTAGATCTAATTGTTGATTTACCATCACTCATTTTATTGCAAACTGACAGATATTATTGTAGTTCAATGTCCAGTGTGCTAGAAACTATGAAATTTAATCTCCTTGCAAGCAGAGCACCTCTTCATGACTTCTAAACTCACAGCTCTGTCTTCAGAAGAGAAAAGGCACATGCAGCTGTCTCACAGCAGCTTTACTGAACTGCACAACTGACTTCCATAATGGAAGTGCTGAATTAAAAAGTGGTGGCTTTTAATTCCAAATTCTTAGATATTTTAGAATGTAATTTACTGGTCAGATGCTTGAGTTTTTTGTCTTGAAAAAGCAGCATTTCCAGAGGACTAATGCTGTTCATGAAAACCTCACCTTCTTGAGAACCTGATATGTTTAAGTTTCATTAGGGAAAAAGAAAAGTCTACTTGTGTATATCCTAGCATCAGGAGATCCTGGTAAGATACTGACAATCCTAATTAGAATTCTTCTTCCAGTTTAAGAATATAACAGACAACAGATAACAAGAATTCCTATTTTGCCTGTCACTGTCTCTCCTTTCAGTCTGTTTTCCATAAATGCATAAAAGAAATGTCAGTAAGTGAGCTTGTCATGCTAGAGAACTGGAACTATCAGCTAATAAAACCCTATGACTTGCATGAGTGTGACACACCTCCAGTACAAAGTCCAAAAGTGCAATTTCACCCAAATTTTCAGAGCTGTAAAAGGGCCCAATACAGACCAATAAAGAGCAGCACTCTTTATATCACCATATTATTTTAAATACTAGGCTGTGATCAAGTATTGTGATGTACTGATTGTGATGATCAGTAGGAATCCTAGTTGATCCACATGTCTGAAAATCATGTACTTTTATTTGCATGCTTAAATATTATTATATTAATGTCTTTTGTTACACTGAAAGAACCTGAATTTACAGACAGGCCTTCACTGTAATTCTCAGATGTGCTTATGTAGCATTTATCTGCATCTTTAAATGCCTAATATTTGTGAAAATATGAATGTATCTTTATTATGTAACTTCAGGAATCTTAGCAAATCTCTAGGAGAAAATCTCTGCTCTTTCTTGCAAAAAAGAAAGAGAAGATCCATCTTGATTGCTTGCATTGTCTCTTCCCTGTAGTTCATCTTCCTAACCTGCATGTCTTCAAATGCAAATTATTTTATTTAACATATAACAGGTTCCTATGCTAACAAAAAACCACAAGGTTGGGCCGTGGTGCTTTGTGGCATCAGCAAATGACTATGTAGATGTGGACACAGAGTTTATTAAATTCAGGATTGAAGGCAGAGAGGATTTTACTCCATACTGAGGTACTCAGTTTCAAGAAATAAGGCATTTCTTTAAGAGTCTGCAATTGTTCTGACTCTCTCACTGGGTAGCACAGAGCATGTTTGAGTGAAGTGGTACAAGAGAGAGCTGCAGAGTGACTTGACAAAAATAAAGGGATTGTTCAGGTACTTTTGAGCCTTCTCCCATCAGACCATTACAACCACTGAAGCAGATCAAATGGTTACATAAAAGTACATAAAAGTAGAACTAATGGAGTGATTTTATTTGTACTAGAGCAAGTCCACTATTGCATGCCCTTTGATTGCCTCTAAGTATCTGTGTAACTTTATAGGAAAAGACATTTTCTAGCCCTAAAAAAGTCAAGTGCATGTTTCTTTTCCCCACATTTTATGTCCAGGTTAATTCCTATTACCTCTTATATATACCCTGGTGTTTTGAACCTTAATTTGTACCATAAGCCTAGTTCTGAATTTTGATATATGAAAATTCATATATGAATTGATATATGGCTTATTCATGTCCAACAGCATGCACTGAAAAAAAGCTTTATTTGTTGAACTCCCTTCCCAATGCACTGTAGAAAAAGTTTGCCTACAAGTTGAGCATGTGGATATCAGCACAGGTGACAAATACTTTGGAAAACAACATTAATCACCTGAAATATAGGAGACATTTGTTTCTGTCCTTCAGCTCCGTGGCCTGGAACGGACTGCATTGGAAATCACTCAGACAGAAGTGTTGAAGTGATAGGAAGTTTGTGTGAACACAGTTACTGTACTGTGCAAATCTCTTTCAACATCCATCATTTAAAGGACAGGCATAAATTTAAATTGTGTCCAGCTGCTCTTGTGTTAAATAGTGACCAGATCATAAAGTGATTTTAGAAAGAAGGGCTGCTAATGAATATGCAGTTTTAAAAGCCACCAGCCAGTGTCAAACATGTGAAGAACTACAGCTTGTTCTTTTTATCACAAGAGTAACTTCCAAGATTTATATTCCTTATTGGACTCAGTGTAATTTGCACATATCCCTAGAGGAGAAGTAATTCTCAAAATAAATTGTTTCTTCTTTGTGTTTAAGTACATTAGTGATGTTTGACTAGACATCAAAGCTTGGACAGTGTGTTGTCCAAGGCTGTGAGCTTGGCAACATTTCTATCAGACTGGTAGTTCAGCCCATTTGATTGTTTTAAAAGGAAAAACAGAAGAAAAATTTTAGCCTTTAAAAAATAAATTTTAAAAGCATTCTGAAATTTACAAAAGCCCATCAGACCTTGTTCTGTTGACTTCTACTGACCCCTTTTGACAGAGCAAAACAACTTATGTTACAAAATATGCAGATTATTAAATAAATTTAAGTTCTCAAGTTTACTACTCTAAAAAGAGCAAAAACCTGCACTTTTTTTTTTTTTTCTGAAAAGAAATGAAAGCAGCAAATGTTTACCATAACTGAAAGTAATTATAAAGAAAAGGAACATAATTTTCTTACTGGAAGGTAAGAAGCCCACTCTCTGCTGTGTATTGGCAAAGCCTTACCAACTTGGACAGTGCTCTGCCAATTTTTTGTTTTACCATCTGAGAAGTTGGCTTGGCAATGGAATACAATGGATCATCAATTCAAGGCTCTCCCATCAATAATGGCACTCCTTAAAATGTCTAAATACAGAAAAAGCTTCCTTCACTCTTCACTGTACACACCTCAGTGGTTTGTATCTGGGTTCACATTCAGGGCTTGTCAATCCTATTCCCTTCTCTGTCAGCTTGGCCCATGAGCTGGAAAAGGCTTTGTCTTTGAAAACCCAAACCAGTTGTTGAGTCAGCAGACTATAACCATTTCTTGTCTAAAGAAATTACATCAACTGACATATCAACTGTGAAAGCAGTAGTTATGCGTTTACCAATGTGATAATCTAATTCTTCAGGCCAAAACATATATTTTTTTTTCTTCATGTTAGCAGGTGGTTTGCTTTTGCTCCAAATATGTGAAAATGAGTGATTAGGTGGAGAACAGAACTACCCAGAGATAATGGTTTCTAGACAGCAGAATATAGCTTAAACAGCGTGTGAACTTCTTGAATCAGAGATTTCATATGTAAAGATGTTGTTCTTTTATTTTATTCTATTTCAGCCACAAAAAGTAGGAATACAGATTTTCAAGTTGTGTATGACAGCTCACAGATGCAGTTGGTTTGTAACTAAATTTAGGCTGCATTTTCCATTCAGATTAACAGACTCTAATGTTAGAATTTTCATGATACGTGAAGACATCGATAGAGTTGTCTTGAGAATCGAAAGTTATTTATAAAGGTGTTGGTCTGCTTTGGATGGAGAACAGCAGAAACATTCTCTTTTCTCCATGCTGGTGCCAACACACTAGGAAACAAGATGTTTCAATACCAATGCCACCAATCTGTGTGTCATTGAACACCTGTTTTTACATGGTCTATTTGAAGATTAATTGCCTATTTTGCAACAAAAAATTCTTGTTGGAAAAGCCCTGTCCCTAACACTGCTTTTCCAGATCATTACCCATAATGTAACCACATATACAACACAATGATTATTGAGTAACCACATTTAAATATGGCCATTTCTGAGAAAAAGACAAAAAATTTCTATGAGTATTCTGTACTCACTGTCATAGTTGATTGCTAAGTGTTTTACCTTTAATTCACCCCAGTTAGAGCTGATGTACAAATTTTTAAAAAGATGCAGCGAAACAAAAACTTCTTTAACTCCAGGACATTTTACCCAAAAAATGCCAACATCTGAGAGGAAAACCAGGCAAATGATTAATTTGAATTTTTGCATTTTGCAGCTGCAGCATATGGATGTGATATCTTGGTTGCAGTATTCTTCATTACTTGGAAAGATTTTTGGGTGCCACAAGTCTGAGAAGATGATGGGACTGAGAGAGGTAAGAACTGAAGGTATGTTTGATCAGAGCAATTGGGATGATTTCAGAGCTTGCAAAGAAAATGCAATGAATTTCTTGGCCTTGTCATCTAAACGTTTTCCCACATGAAAAACCTTTGCAGCCTCAACCAGCTCCAAAAGCAGGAGATGTCTGTGCGCATACAAAAGTCTTAATGAGGGCAGCTTGGCAGGACACAATCTCCACCTGAATGCTGAAAATCATACAATTTTGCAAAGCAGGCCTGCACCAAATCAGAGAAGAGCATTTGAAGCATTTTTATTTGTGCACACTTAACTGGAACTTTTATTTTTATTTACCTTTGTATCTAGGCCAAGAACAAAAGAACCAAGCTTATATCACCAGCAATGTACTGTATTAGTGTGATCACAGTGCTAGAAATGACCAATTTTTATTTTGCAAAACTAATTCTACATGTTGTTTGCCAAAAATGTTAAAATTTTGCCAGATCTTCTGCTCGAGATTGTGTAAAAATCTATGTTGTATTATCATACCAACTTAGACTAACAGCACTATGTACAGTGGTACTCAGCAGTTTTCTTTATGTGATGCCACATATATTAAATTTATTTGACAAATCAGTTACTGTTGTCTGCATTGAATAAAGACATGCAAACACTGAAGATCCTTGTTTATGCTTTTCTTTTCAGTGTTCAGGTCTAGCTATTTATAAAGCATTGCACATCTCCAGTAAAACACTTTATCAGCAGCAAGAACTCAGTGAAAGGAACTCTCACTTGAAAAGATACATATTTTGGTGAACCAACAGGTTCAGCAGAGCCTGTTTCTACTGTAGGCTAGGCTTGGCCATAGCACCCTGAGAATGGCCTGCTAGCTCAGCTGTAGAGCATAAAACTGTTGATAATATCAGAGTTATGGGTTGGGTCCAGCACTGGGTGCCACATAAATGATGAGGTGACCCTGTCTAGGGGCTCACCCAGACACTCTTTCACTCCTTCTCAACGTGGTGGCAGAAGAAAGGAAGGTGAAAAAGCTGTGAGTGGAGATAGAGATCTGGAGATCACTTAGCAACTGCCATCACAGGGAATTAGGCTGGGTTTGGGAAAAGTGAATTCAGTTTATAATAGACTTGGATGTCAAGAAATGAAGAGAAAAGCTAAAACACTTTTCCCCACCATCTTTCCCAGGCTCAACTTCACTCCATTCCCTGTGGCCCCCATACCTGCACAGGGACACCTGAGATATACACAGGAATTGTCTATAAAGTTAAAAAAATGTTCCAGTGACAATGTGGCTGGATCAGGAAGAGAGAGATCGAGGTCTCAGGTAACCCCTGGTTTCATATGTGAGTTATTCAGTCTGTCTCATTGTCATAACTTTCTGACAAAGTAAAGCACGAGTGTGGTTTTGAATTCTAGCATCATCTCTATACCTCTGTATTGGGTTTCATGCTGTAAACTTCTTTCATCAGCATTTTAGGAGTCTCACTGTGTCTAAAGAGTGAAGAATCCTTTACTACTTTCACATCGTAACATTAATCCAGGCTGGATACATTCTAAAAATTTTTCCCTTGTTAGTCTTCCTTACTCTAAGATGTTCAGTCATTTATATTGAATAAACTTTGCTGTGGACCACTGTGCCAAACCAGGGCTGCAGTGCTAAATGGTGAATATGAGAGGTCATCATCTTGGCTACTACATGAGATTGCAATTAAAGTCATCTTCAGCCGCTAGTTGCATTTTCTTATCAAAAGGAAACATGACATTTCAGAGGCTGTTGTTGCTGCCATGTTCTCTCTCTGATGCTGTGCTAAGTCAGAAACAAGGCAGGAAAAATTATGCCCAGAAGCCTGATGTGATTTTTCCTGATCTCTAACCTTTTTTATGGATAAAAGTTCCTTAGTTCATTCAAATTTGACAAAATAGGCTAGCGTTTAAACATTTTTTTTTAGTTTAGAATTTGGAGTCAATCTAAAATGTTCATCCTGCCAAAAGGAAATCTTAATATATGCTTTTCAACATCTTTAAAGCTTATTCATTTTTAGCCTATAATGTGCTAAATTCTTTATAATGAAGGCATAATTAGTGGTTATAGAATTACAATTCACCCACTCCTTTCCTCAAAATTCCAAACCTAAGGAGCTGCTGCCATTGAAAGAATGGGATCCCATCCTTTTCTTAATGGATTGTGACTTTTTTTTTTTTTAACTTTACCCATTGTGGAATGAATTTTAATTTGTCTTTTTAGAGAAAACAAAGAAAACCCCCTACAGCAATTGCTAAAACTTTTTTCATGCACAAACCTTACATCAGCAACTCCTTCAGAGGTGGAAGTTGCCTTGATATAATGAGGCACTTGCTGCATGCTTCCACTCTAAGTGACATTGAATTGCTGGGATATTGGCAAGCCTGTCCAGCAGACACTCAGCCTCTCCTCCTCTGGTTCTAGTTCACTTCACTTGTGCTGAGTCTTCTGTTTTCTCTTGTCATTTGAGAATTTCCTATTCAATGAAAACCTCCTTTTGAGACTAATTAAAAACAAACTCGATATTTTCTTTGAAGCAAACACGCTGTAAGGAATTGCACTGTCTCATTAGTAATAAAGAGATATCTGCCTTGCCAACTGAGGTTTTTGCAGCTGATTTTAGTGCAGTTATAATCTTTAAAGACTGTATGTATTGAAGATTGCTTTCTTGGTATTCTCCATGCTACTTTTCTTTGCATACACCATTCCATACCCATAATTGCTGCTGTTGTGCTAAGATGATGAGCAAGTGCTTGACAAGTGCTGAAATGAACCCTTTCTCATTTCTTACACTAATTTAATGTACTCTAATAGAGTAACAACATACAGATTTTCATAGTCACATTCTGAGTTCTTGATGCTGGGTGCTGTAGATGCACAGTGATTGCAGGTAGGGTGGATATAGGTTACAGCCTAGATGTGACACAGAAACAGATTTTTTTTGCCTTGTGTCCAAATGTCTCATTTTACTTTTCATTTTCTGGGGGTTGGTTTGTTTGTTTGTTTCTAATCAGGAAGGCTTGTATTATTTTCTTTCACACTAACCTGTGAAAAATGAAAAAAAATTGCTATGACTGATGACACACAAGTCTATGCAGGGACTGCTCAGCTTTCTTGTATTGCAAACCAACCTGCTTTATTTCCATTATCTCTAATCCAAGAGTGCAACTCTTTGCAACAATGAGGCCAGAGGAGAGCTAGTGTGTGTGTGTGAGGGCTTCATGGAACTAGTCACCATAATCTTTTGTTCATTACAGTCTTTCTAATTGCACAATTTGCCGTGCATTCCTTTCCCCTGGCCATTAGTCTAAAATTACCTGTTCCTTTTGACAACGTGTCCCTTGTGTTTGCGTCTTATGATCGTAAAACACTTCTTAGAGCCATTCTGAAAAAGAATTTTCTCAACTCTCTATTTCAGCTGCTGAGATGCTACTGCTGTGTGCCAGAGAGTATTTCTTAGCAGTAAGAAAATCTACGTGAGGGAAAGAGTGATTCATGTCTAGTAAAAAGTAAAATAAGTAAAAAAAAATGACAGTTTTTGAGAGAAGAATAACTTTTGGAGGCATGTGAAGTCTGGGCTGATTTGCTGATTTCCCGAATTACTGTTCACAGAGTGAACAATGAAGTGGCATATTTTACTCTATCTAAATTATTCATCATAGTTGAAATGAAAATGCACTCCAAAAAGCTTGAGAGTCACTAAGCAATAAGCTTTAGTCAATAACAGTTGAGTGATAAACTTGGAGAAATCCTTAAGAAACACCAAAATGGGCTGTAAATTCCTGGTTACCGGACAGAATCGAGATCCCCATGCTGTGGTGCTGAACATGCTGGAAGCAGCGCTGAAAATACAAAAATATTAGACATTACCAGCCAAGTATATAGAAGCTTGTATGTAATTATGTCAGAACATCTCCAAATATAGCAAATACATTTTATAATGCTACTATCAGGAGTTTTCTGATTTCTTTCACATGAAAACCTGAGCTAACTATCCTCCTGTTATCTCTTTTTTTCCTCATCAGTTCTTCAAGTTTTTGCTGTAAACGTGTGCCTTCTGCCTTTTTATTTGTAAAGTATTTAATTTTGTAGGCTATTTAGGACAATAGTTTTTTATATGAGGGGCTCTTTGACACAGTGTGGCTTTTTGTGCCAGACAGCACTGTTTAGTCTCTGCTTTAATACTGACAGCCTTCTGCAGGCAAAGATGTATTTAAGATGGAAAATGTTTTGGACATACCAAACAGAAGACTAAAGTTGAGCAAGTTTAACTCATATAGATAAAGTAATATCTATTTCTGCCTGTGATATTTTATGCACACTGGTATGTCCACTGGAGTTTACATATAAATACCTTTATCTGCTTCTTATCTCTAATACAAAAGGAGTTAATCTGGCATGGTTTAGTTTGATACATTATTACAATTAAAAATTGTGGCAAGTTTATAAATCTGGCAGGACACCCACAACCCCAACATATTCAGGGCATGTCACAGGTGTAAAAATAGCCACAAATAGAACTTACCAAGTGCTGGATGGGAGTTTGTTTTGCAAGTATTTCCAAGGCTAGCACTGGACTTTAAAGTAGTACTTAAAAATCAAGGGGAGTAGCATGTGCGCCAACTGGCACTCATTGATTTTTGAAATAGAACAAGGCCAAGAAAAAGACAATTTGCAGCACACTTGGTCACACTGTGCTGGACTGAATAGCAAGTAGGTGGCATCAGGACACACTCAAAGCAGCATCCCTGAAGGTGCTGGGGCTTGGCTGGGTCCCCTTGTGTGAACAGCCCTGCTGAGTGCCCAGCACAGCCACAAGAGAACACGCTTGTGTTAATGAACTTCCAAGCACTCATTACTTTGTAATGACTCAAATGAAAAAAAAATTATTGCAGCAGTTAGCATTTGTAGATTTTCTGTGGTGTAGTAGCTAGCAGAGAAGCCCTGAAATTCCAGGGAGCTCATTTGACAATCTTTGCTGACAAATACTAGAGTTTAAAAAATGATCCACAGTGGACTAAAAAAAAAGAGGAGAGGCAAAGAAAGTGAAACTGCATAGGTTTATTTAATCACATGCCTACACCAAGGACTTCAGCTATGTGTACATCAAGGACTCTGATCACTTCAATCAGAGACTGGAGCCAAACATTGCTGCTTTGCCATGGGATACACAAATGCTCACAGTCCTTCCAGTCAATGTTTGTAACAGAAATTAAGTTCCTCCTCAATGGCCCAGTCCTTTTGTCTCTGGGTTTGGTTTTAAATATGTGATCTCTCTATCCTTTGCTATTCAATTGTACAATGTCTCTATATGTGTCAGGATTAATATTCATAGGGTGCTCCAGGCAAATTAACTATCCACATGCCCAAATTGTCATGTCTGACTTCTTTACCACCATTAAAAAGGAGAACTGAATACTCAAGATTTGACTCTCCTGAGTTCCTGCTTTGAAGTAACATGATGAACCTATTTACAAGTGGAAATATTAAGTTTCTGACATACACAGGCATATCCATGTAGTCACCTTTTTATTTTGTTATTCTCCTGGTATCACCCTTGTCCCTTTGAACGCCGTAAAATGCAGGCTGCTTGACCAAGATAATTGCTCTTGAACAATGCTGTTTTATTAACATGCACATCAGCACTACAACCCAGTCCTGCTGGGGCCTTGCTGCAGTATGTATGAGAGGTACATACAGAGCAGCAGAGAAAAACCCTACAAGAATTCAGATGCCTGCCAGCTTGTTTTTTGGCTTTTTTTTTTTTTTTTTTTTTTTTTTTGCATATATCAAAACTCTTCAGTTTATCAAGCAAATGCGAAGCCCTCAGGAGTATAAATCAGGTGTCAAAGTATACTCTCACATTAAGATTGTAAAAAGGATTTTCTGTTCTGCAGATTTTCTCATCCATGCACATTACAGAACAAATGTTTTTTCCTCTGCCATTGGTAAGGAAATCCACCCTTTTTAATCATATTATCCAGTGACTCAGCAATAGCTGTGCTATTGTATCTCAGTATTCTGGTTGACATTCACTGCCTAATCTCCAGCATAAAATTTTAGCAAGTCTGGTAAGGTCAGCTCTCTTTAAATGAACAGCTATTTCTTACAAGTTTCTCTCTTTTGATAGGGCACAAGAAAGAAGTGGAGCAAGAAATGAAGTTATTTTAATATCCTTGTGAAGTTCTCAGTTTATAGGTACCTTGCAGAACTTTTTGTCACAGACTTTTTGTGAGAGCTGCAGCCTGGAAGAATGAGCACAGACTTGCTCTTTATCATTCTTTCAGACAGCATCAATCTGCAGTATTACATAGTCATATATAAGAGTATATCCAGTGTTAATGTGATAAATAAATTTTAAAAGCCCAGATTTAAGAGATGTAGTCAGGGTCACAATCAGGAGCAGCAGTAAGCATTTATTGTGCAGTGCTCAGACTGTAGAGAAACCTGTCCTGGTGTTTGCTGCAGGATCTCACATGCAGAGCATGTTCAAATGAAAGGACTGATTGGTTAAACCAGGAGAAGGGTATTGCTCTTACAATGAATAGTGCCAGTGAAACAGCACCTAAAATCATTCTTTCATTTCATTATGACCTTTGGCCCAAAATGACAGTACATCTTATATACTCAGCTAGAAGCAGCAGAAATTTTAAGTGTATGTGAGAAGGGGTTTTTTGATTAGGAACTGATAAAATATGTAAATATAAAATTTGAACTTTTTAAAGTTCACATAAGCTCAATTAAAAGTTTGACAAGAATTCAGATCTGAAATTTTGGTCTAGTTCTTTTTTCAGTGTACCTACCTTACCTGTCCATCATTTTTTTTCAAATGCACAGTGGAATTTAGTGAAACCTGATCCAGTTATTTTATCAGAAGTGTCACACCTGAATATGGATACTCTTGCTTTCTCTTAGTGTAGTATTTCTCCAAGGTTTCTCTGAAATCAAATGTGTTAAAAGTGTTTTGACCAAGTTTATGACTAAGAATAGTGTCATATGCAGATACTTGGAAAAATCAAAGCAAGTATAAATTAAGATTTAAAAAATGACATTATTACTTTATTTCCCACCCCTAGAAAGTAAACAAAAACTATTTTATAGAGAGAGACCAGCATGAACTGAGTGCCTAGAGAAAGACAAAGCCTTACATGATACTTGTAAAGTTCAAGGCTACTTTGAAATTTCTTTGATCCTGTTGTTTTAGTAGCAGCATGCCAGGCTCTGGATAGGCAAAGAGATTTTGTGGATATCAGCAGTACTTTTTAACCCAAATTCACTCACTTGCAACTAAAAGAAGTGCCAAAAGACATTTGAGTTAAAGTTTTCATTTATTTTAAAAGTTGGTAAAAATGCAGGCACCTAAGATTTAAGGGCAATTAATATTAGAACTATTTGCCTTAATCTAGTTCACTTTATTTAATAACAACTATAAAGAATTACTGATTGTAGCAAATTGCAGTTTGCCAGCACAGTGCTTCCACTTTTGCTGAACCCTTTGTAGGCAGTAGTTTCAGTTTTTGCTGCAAGTATTTCAGCCATTTCAGATCAGAACTCAGAAAGGATTTCCTAATTAATTTATATCACCTCCTTAATACTTTATATAAGCTAGTATAAATTAGTTTTCTCCTTATTTTATCTGTGTGAATGGTATTCCAAAAGTGTCTGTCTCTTTTTGACTGCTTCAAAACTTTCTATTAATCTCATAACCAATCTGTATTAATTATTTTTTTTTTTTAGCTTGGATGATCTTCTTTTATATGCTCTCTCCATTTTCCTTTTCACAGTTTTATTTAAGAGTGGTATTGAACTGCTGGCCTGCAGCTCTCTTTGCTTTTTTGTTTCTACCTGATAGAAGAAATTTCAGGTCATAATTTGAGTTAACAGGGTTTTCTATTACAGTATTCAAGACTGCTGTATTTTTATTACTTCATCCTTTAACACCACTTTTTATTTAAGAATTTCCTGTTTATTTGTGGTACTTTTAATGCCCCTAACTCTGTGTGTAAATAGGTTACGTAGATTTTTGCCTGACGTGGTCACTGTGAAAGCTGAAAGGGAAAACTATAAGCTAAAGTTGGTCCTGTAGCTGGTTTGACAATTTCAGAAGCTCCAAAGCTAAGCCAGGTAACCTGCAGCATTTTGTCTCATGTTTCATTAGTGGAACATGATCCACACTTCTGACCAAACCCCAAAAACAATTGGATTTTCTGATAAAGAGGTAAAGACTTCTGAAGGAGAGCAGACCTCAGAGGAAAAAAAGTCATAATGGGTTGAGAATTTTACGTACTTGCCAAAGCCTGATAGAATGTCATTGATGTAAACAGATCCACAAGTCTCACTCTGGGGCCAGTCTTAGGGATTCTGGCTGTGGTGTTCATGCAGAATTCCTAGAATTTTTCATTCATTTTTTAATTATGAGACTTGTCAAAGCAGAACACGGAGCTTTCTCAGGTCATGAGCGTTCAGTGTGTGTGTGTGGTGTAACCCCATCTGCAATGCTGTATGCAGTAATGAGATTGTCACTTGAGCTGGAAGTGATGAGTCCACAGAAAGTACATCCATGTGCTGGAAGGGTCTGATGATGCTGCCTTTATTACCTTTCTCCTTTACATGAGCACTCTTTATAAATAACTATGGAACGTGGAAGTTCTGCTTGACCCAGATCACCATCTGGGTTGGGAAAAATTGTTTGAAATGTTCCTCAAAATTCAACATTTCGTGTATCATGATGGAAAACTAAATATGTTAACAGTTCTTATTTGATTTGATATGCCTAATTGCTTCTTTAATTTGTGAAGGTATTACATAGAACAATTTAGTGTGGTATACATAAGCTAGCTGCAGAGGTTAGGTAACAGGTGGTGTTTTATCCTCGATAGCTTCTAACAAAATAACTCATTTGATTAGAAGGGTGAATGAATCTGTCACAGATCTATAGGTGGTATCTGCTATAAAAATCATATAATGAATAAACTGGTGAAAATGATGGTCAGAACCCACTTGAAATAAATTTTAAATGCTATCACTCCACATGATTCACTGTTAACAGTGTAGACCCATCCGGTTTGTGAGCTTCCATGTGAGAAAAGAGATAAATATTCTGCAGTAAATAGAATTTCAATTTATTCTTCAACTGGGTCAGTTCTTGGCTACAGGCAAAATGGGTTGATGTTCACTGTGTTGCTGTTGTTCAGAGGAAGCTGCAGGTTATTACAAATTGTCATATAGACCCTTGACAGTGACCAAAACTTCATGCTTTATGATTTTGTAGCCTACTCGTAAATAACCAAAAGTAGCTTCTTATGGGTCATAAATTATCATCAAAGAAGAAACTTGTGACACTCCTGAGAAACAGGCAGGGAAGTCTTCACAGTCAAGTTCCTTAGCAGAAAATAGTTTTCTCCTAGTTAAGGAAAGGTAACGTGAGAAAAAGAGAAGATTGAAAAAATCTCTTTACTTGTCTGGGCTGGATAGAGAATACAGGGAGAAAGAAATGCCTGTTTTCATCTGTGAGGGACAAGTGTGGAGGAGACATCTAAGACTTCTAAAACTAATATGCAAACATATAATATGTATAAATGCAGTGGAAGTATTGCATGGATCATGGCATGTACATATTTATAGGAAGGCACTAAGATTTCAACATCTCTTGGGTTTAGAATAGTAGATCTTCCCCATTAGTGCTTTGGGTTTTGTTCCACCAGAGCTTTTCTGAACCTAAATCACTCAGAATATCTTATCTACAGGGTGGCACAAGTCCAAAACCCAGTTTTAAAGCAGTGATAATTTGAGCGTGGCAGGGGTGGAGAGATTTTCTTTTTTGAGAAATTTGAATTTCACTAATGGAATTTGCACATCTAGAGATGTGTATAACACAGTTCTGACCAGGATATAAGGAGGTGTTTGTTCCTTATGAGGGCAGTCAGGTAACAATAAAGCCCCAGTAACCCCATCTGAGCTCTGCCTCTGCTTTGAGGGGGTGGTTGGACCAGAGACCTCCTGAGCTCTGTTCCAACCTGCTCCTGTGCAATTCAGACTAGGAAGAGGGATATTTTAAACAGCAAATGAACCTCATGTAAGGATAAATTTGTGAATTGTCACTGTAGATATTTTTTGTTGGATATTTTCAAATGAAGACTTGACTTTTATCTAAAAATGCCTCCAGTTTACATAAAAACTACATCAGGAAACTTTAAGGCCCTTTTATAGAGGGATTAGACTAATTTACTCTAATATTCTTTGTAACTCTATAAATATTATTCTCATTGAATATTTTTATTCTAGAGTGGCTTTTTGTACCTTTGATTCTTGATTTTTCCAAAGACATTTCCATCTTCATGTATTTTATTATGTGCAAAAGGCACATTACTCTCTGCTATTTATTCTGTGCACAGTTTGATAGAGATTAGGGAACAACTCACATGGAAAATGCACAGAACTTTTGCTGAAGTCAGTTGAATACAAAGAATTCTCATTTGTGTTTTGCCCTTGTGTATTTAAATTTACTAAAATGAGAAATGAAAATGTGACTAGTGTGGTGTGAAAGTTAAGCAAAGGGTGTTTCAACCACCCAATTAAGTTAAAGGACTAAATGCATCTGCATGAAAAGCCACCCTTTAGATTCAACGGGGATTTAAATACGGAATAAAGAACACTCCTTACTTGCAAAGTAACCTAACTGGATAGAATTATGAAATGAACTAAAATCTTAGGAAGCAAACTAAAGTAAAGACACAATTCGGACTAAGAGGTTAAGGTTGAAAAGATTCATTGAGTAAGATTATAATCTAGATGTTTGAGAGAAAGCAGGATCTGGTACTACAGAACTTTTCTGGCCAATGGGATTGATGTGGGAGTGTGTTTTTCCTTTTGTGTCTATCTACAAGGTGGATGGGGCCTTTTTTCTGTCTTCTGTTACAGTCTGGTGGTAAAAAGTCTAGAAAGCTGTGCTGTGTCAAACAATGGATATTTCAGTGTAAGGCCACTAGTGGTGTAGAATGAGAAAATGGAATGATCTCACAGTGGAATAATTGAGAGAAATTGGGAAAAAATTCAGGGGTCTCCAGAGGTCCAGGGCCAGCTAGTGAATTTCTTGCAACAACCAAAAATAATCTCTCCTGATGGAGTAATGTGTGTTCCAAACCCATCCTCTATGTTAGCAATACCCAAAAGTCAGATTCATTTCATGTGGACTGTCCAAGATCCTCAGTTTCATTGTTGATGTGTGGTACCCCATGAAGATTATCTGATGCCTCTGTTTAGGACTGCTCTCTAGAGAACAGAATGACTACAGTTTAACTGCTGTAAATAACATTGAAGTCAGGGCAGCCTTTAAAGTAAAAGCGAAAAGGGATTTATTTTACTCCAGTGAAAACTTACTAAACCAGTTGTGTGTAGAGACTGTGATGCAGAGGAATAAACAAATACTTAGAGCTTTATGGCAGCTTGTAGCTTTTATTTTAAGATATTTTCTCAGTTCTCTTCCATTCCCTGATTGTCGAATTAAGCTAACTATAAAGATGTTTCACACAGCTCTTCTGAAGTTGGATACTTCTAAACCCCCACCCTTGAGCTTGTTACCTACAAAATCGATACCAACTTGTGATGAAATAGTCTCTTTTGCCTTCCTTTTGCTTAAGTGTCTTTCTATTTAATACAAACACTCTTAGGTCCCTACTGATTGCAGTTGATTCAATGGCACCCTGAATTTATGTTCTGCTTGTTGGGTTCTGCCTGGCACAACTTCCCTGCTGTCACATGATGGGTTCATATCTGATTAATCTATGAACAAAACTACTTGCACAATGAAAATTTATGTCTTTGCTTGGAAAGGTTGACTAGGATACCATTTGTACCACATCTGAGTGTATGACAGTTCATGTACATGTGGGATTTAGGAAAAGGTTGAATTTAAAACTGTTTTATTGTAACAAGATATAATTAAGCATGATGCATGCAGGTAACTTCAAGATATTCACAGGCTTTAGTCATATTAACAGATTAGTTCATTTGAGGATGTCAAAATATTATATTATTAGCTATATTGCTTGCTGGGTCCAGGGCCATGGTAAGGAATTAGTGTTGCATAATTTTCATAGTTTTCTCACTAAAAAACAAGAGCTGGTGCTCTTTCATTATATGTGAAATGAGTCAAGAAAAAAAAATGATGCTTTGTCACATAATATTATCAAGAATAAATAATCTTTGTAAACATGGGGTCATGTTTGATTGGAAGTTGCAAAGGGAGCAAAATGAGCATATGCTGGTTTCCACTGTTAACAGTTAACACATAATGTGCTAATGGTTGTGAAAAAACTGGCCTATTTGTCTGCATTGACTAAGGAAGGAAAATACCTTAAACTGGGACGGTTCTTCAATGCCTCCCTCTCATTAGGAAGCCTGATATTGTAAAGAAATTCATTTTCATATGATGGAACATTTTACGATCCACTAAAATGTGAAAGGACTGAGGCAGCCTCTCCTTTGGACTAGAAAGCTGCACACACAGAATACAAATATACTCTGTCTTCTGCTTTGCACTGCTTCTTTCAGAGCCTGGAAAATTGTATGTTTGACTGGAAAATGAGGCATGGTAAGATTCAGTAAGCAAAAGATGAATGTGATCCAGGGTGGCTCAATGGAACAACCTGATCACAGTTTGAACACAAACAATTACAAAAATTACTATCATTGTATTACTTGTGTTCCAGTTTTGATAACAGGATAATATTTCTTTTTTCCAGAGAGTTCTCAAGATAGTTAAAATCTATTATTTTGGTAGGAATTACTACTGTGGATTCATTACTGTAACTCAAATATTTCAGAGTTAGCGCAGTAGGACCAACCAATGTAAATTTTCCTTTTCTTTGTGCATAATCTATAAAGAGATGCTTTGAAACCAGAACAGAATCCATATGCATGGTCTCAAAAACGACTCTGCTGATACATTGCTTTATTCTACTGCATTTATTACACCAGGAGTCATTACCTAGGTCACAAAGCTATTGCTAAATATTAACCTCTTTCATTACCTCTATCACACTTATTCATGCCCTGCTTATGAATGTGTATTACCTCTGACCAGAGCCATTTCTTTTCTACAAATCATGGTGATATCTAGGAGGTTATTAAGGTTATAAGCTTTTATTCAGAAAGTCAATTTCCATTTAGACAGTATAACATTTATTGTTATAACACAAAGTAACTTATCTTTAAAGGATGTCATGTGTCACTATGAACTTTCTGGCAACTCCAATGCTACCAGCTATGAAGAGTAAAAATTGCTCTGGTGGAAGAAACTGAAAATTTCAATATAGCAAACTTTAAAAAAGGTACTCAGCAGATAGAAAAAAAAATCAGAGAATTAATTTAAATTAATATAGCAGAAAATTTGGACACATTTAGTAGATCAGTTTTTATTTGAGTTTTCTGGGATCATGTATTGCACAAAGGTTTTTTTCTGCTATATATCAAATTATATTTGATACTCAGGTAGACAACAATAAATGCTATAAATGAGACCAAAATCTTTAGCAAAGCTTTAAAAATATTTCTCCCCACCTCCCCCCACACTCAAATTAGTTTGACCTAGTTCTCAAAGCAATTAGGAGAAAATATCATGTCATAGTTAGAAATTTAAATCTATTCATTGAAGTCTACAGGGAATATATTTTAAGGAAAACATAAGTTGAATAATTTATTAGAATTGCTTAACATTTATTTCATTTGCAGCAGGATCTGAAGTCACATTGTGAATGTGAAGATTTTTCAGTTGCTTTATATTCCATTTTTTTTTAACTGAATGAGGAGAGGCAGGGAAAAAAATGGACCTGCATCCTTATTGGTACCTTGTCTGAAGTTGTTTACAAGATATAATTGTCTCTCAGTTGAATACTCTCCAAGGGTGTCCTCTTTCACTTTCCTTTTTACATTATGCAGCATTGGACAACACAAAAGAGTAAGGAACAAAATAACCTTACAATAGATAGGAAATTACTTACCACGCTTATTCTCTTGGTTATTCTTTTATCACTAAAGGAGGAATGAACTGAAGCCTTCCACTCCTGTTTAAGAAAGTTTTTAAACTTTCTAGAATTCTAGATAGAATCCACCAGAAGATTTCTCAGACAGTTTTCAAAACATTGACACTAATTCTGGAAGGTTTTAGAAAAGAATCTCTCTTGTAAGATCTGCATGTATCTTTTATAAGTGGAAACATGTATTCATCAGGCAAATCTTATAATGTGCAATAAAAAATCCACATGAAGTGGTTGCTATGGTTGGAACTATGAGATTTGTCCCTCCCTTTTCTTAGATGGATTCTGCAACCTCAGACTCTTACACAGCCTTGTGGGAATGTAAAACTTACCAGACTCTGGAATTATGCTAACAGTAAAGAAATTGAGAAAGTACCATCGTCATTTTCTTAAAATATTTTTACGAAACAAAAAAGGGAAGAGAGCTTTCAAATGTGAATAAATTCAAAGGTCAAATTCCATCCACTGCCAAAAACCAAGTGCCCTTTTCTGATGTCTGTTGACTTTTAAGCTCTTGATATTACTTTTGGCAAATTCCATTTTGAATTCAGTTTTCTCCACAAAGCATAAGAAAATTGCATGCTATGTGGCATAATGAAGCATTATTGTAGTTCTGCCTTCTTATTACAGGCCTGGAAGTGAATTTAGCCAAGGCAAGAGGCAGAAGCCATTATCATCTGATAGCTGCTAAAGGTCACAAATGACAGGGCCATAGGCATTCCTTTCATTAGAATAACATTGCAGTTAAACTAGAAACTGCTTTATTTTAGTGCTTGGAAGAAGTATAAAATTCAAGTACAATGCCTTGATGATAAGAAACAACTGTCCTTAGCTTGCAACTAAAACAGCTTGGTGACCTTCTGAGCTTCAGCAGAATCCAAGATGTTCATTTTCCTTCCCATTTTTTCCTAGCCAAACTTTTTCCTCTCCTGCTCCTTTCCTGCAGCCCAAGCCCCTGCTAAAATACCCCACACTTGATAAACATCATCAGTTAAAACTTAGTGTGCAGGGCACTTTGCTAAACTGTTCAAACACTGTTGATGTTTTCATGCCAGATCTTGAAAGCATTATTCTTATATTTTTTGTTTTAAAAGTACTCCCAAAGAGCAGCTGACTATCTCATGAAGTGTGAGAAACTGAGATGACCCCTCACAGAGGATACAGGATTGATTATGATGGGATTTTAATTACACTGCAGCTACTGGCTCTCTGAATCTCCACTGACAATGACATCAAGTCCTCACTGAGTAGGGTGAAGCCTCCGCTATTGAAATTTAATGACCACAATCTCTTTCCTTGTCTTTAAATGAAAATTGGTTTAATACTGATATCTTGAATTTTAAGTCTTTGCTCTGCACTGTACTGCATTACTGCAGGTAGCACAGGTGGCCTGCCCTGCCTCTCCACTGCCCTTTTTTTGGCCTTAATGAACCAAGGATCTGATGCTGGTTTGTCACCATCTTGGCCCAAACAACATGCTGGCTTTTTTGGATAAAGGCTTCTGTAGCAAAGCAGGCAATTAAACTATTTTCCTGTGCCTGCTGTTTCTTTTCCTTAATGATCTCACCTTTCTAATGTGGCTACACTACTATCCTAACTCAAGGTATCTTTGATTCAGGGAGAATTGAGGTTTCACTATTTGGTTTGAGTTTTTCTGGGGAGTGTTTTAATCTTTTGGGGTTTTTTCCCCCCTCTATGTTACAGTAAAAGATTTTATGTAAGCCATATGAAAGAATAGACACATCTGTCTTGTCTAAATGGACAAATCATAATTCTCTTTTTAAAAATGGGGATGATATTTTCTGTGTCCCTCTTCCCTCCTCCCCACAACTCCACCTCATCCAAAACCATTTGCCAAGTGCTGGACTCAGGTTGTCAGAACTATTAGAATAGTCACAAATAAGTTTTTCTAAGAAAGTACTTGTCTGATAAGCATTAACTTTTGTTCATTTTCCACATAAAATATTTAATTTAAAAATGTGTAAGGTGCCTTCTCTTAAGACAGAAGCGATCTTGCTGTAAAATGCTCACACCTCCAAGTGCCTTTTCTGTTCAGAGAAGTTTCACTGTGTAAAGCTGTAATACAGAACACAGAGAAAATATTCCAGTGTTATCAGACCTCTGACATTTCATTCTGGTTTTGCTTGGTAGACACTTCTTTTAAATGCTATAATTGATGTGAAGAAAGAGAAAAGAAAGGTCTTAGGGGATGTTAAAATTCAGAAGAGGGAAACATAAGCACAGTGATAATATAAAATATTCCACTCTTTCAACCTCTAGCTTGTGTGTGCAGGAAAAGTCCATGAGGATTTTATATCTGTGGCTCTAGGCAATCATGTACTAAATTTTCTTTGTGCATTAAAGCATGGGGTTGGCAATCTGGAGTGAATTGTTTTATGGGAGAAAGGGAATTTGAAATGTTTTGAACTAAAACGTACAGTTGTGACAGGATGTCCAAATGGTTTCACAGGAATACTGGGCAAGTAATATTTCAGATTAGATGAATTCTGTAGGATTCAACCAGCATGAGTGCTAAGAGGAATTATTTTTACTTGTCTTCTCATCCTGTAGCAATGATTGGACAATTTTGCCAGCAAAGCACAATCTTTGCAGCATAGGCTGAACACAGAATATTCTGTTCAGTTGTGTCAATCTGACTTTTCTGCCTAGATCTGAACTATAAAAGAGGTGGATTAATTTCTAACTACATATTTAACCTTTGGCAAAACGAAGATGGAATTGTCAAGTGGGCCATGTAAAGATCTTTACTGAAGGTTAATTGCTTGTGCTATATAACTTCCTGTTTTACTGTGCCTTACATGGCTAACTCAAAATGTGAAAGGATTGATGAGCAAGTACAATGGCTTGGACATCAGAGAGGCTTTTTCAGTTTCTCTTCATTTAGTGAGGACAATTAGGCTGACTTGGTCTTCCCTATGCTTGCTCTTTCCCAGTGGGATTTGCCCAAGCAGTAACTGAGAACTTTCTGACATTTGCTCAGCCACATGGAGAACCAGTGCTGTACCCAGAGTAATGCTCCTTCAGATTTCCTCTGGAGCTGTCATGGGGTAGCTGCAGGTCAATGCAGTCCATTGAGCATCCAGATACAAAAATCTTCAGAGGATTCAAAAGCAGAGAGTGCTTTTAGCCTGCTTCCCCAAGGTGTTACTTCTGTAATAATGTCCACACGACAACATCATCCCAGTGGGGTTACTGCTCTCTGCAGAAATGTGTTTAAATTGTTATGGGTGATTCATACCAGTAAAATCTCATATAACAATTCATTTTCTCTGACTAAACTAGTTTCCATTCATCCTTGCTACCAGAGAATCCAGTGCATCTGTCACCCAGGGATTCTTCCTCCCCAGTCTGGTAGAGCTGAGTTTGTCAGATTCTGCACCTGGTCCCAGGTTGGCTGCTGAGGTTTTGGTGTGCCCAGGTCCAGCCAGATGCAAGGCTCAACAATTTGTGTGCAGTAGGTTTGCACACAAGGGCACACCATCAAAATACACCTGGACACACATAGAAGGTATCTGCATTAACACACACTGCACAGAGGCTTAGTCCTGGGTCCACAGGCTGATAATCAGAGGAACACCCTTTTTCTGGATATCCCTGATCCTACTCAGTGGCCACACTAACCTGAATTTCAGTGGAATGCCCACACCTGCACACAGTGGGGTCTCCCTGGGAGCTGGTCCCTGCCCAGCTGCTGGGCACCTGCTGCTCAGACCCACCCTTCCCATCACTCAGGGGCACTCAGAGCTCTTGTGCTGCTTCAGCTCTTCTTTCTGGGTCTGTTCTGATGTCTTTGTGCTCAGACAACTTTGATGCTCATAAATGCATTGGATACCAAGATCACATGAATAAATAAGCTTTGTCAGGCTGTCGCCTGGAAGAGACATGATTAGTTTTATTGCTTTGCTTTGGCTCTCATCAAATTTGACCTTGAGTTTGTGGGTGCTTTGGGATATTGTTTTCTGAGTCTTCTGAAAACAGATGGTATAAAGTTTAAGGTGAATTCAACCCAAATTTTATATTAGTTTATGTAACCAGTTCTCCTAACACTTAAGATTCCCAGCATTCTAGTTCATCCCAAGATGGCACTTTTAAAGGGGTTTATTCCATGTTTTGTTGCCCAGAATATGCAACATGGTGGAGAAAATTCTCCTTGTTCTCCTTTCTCAGAGTTGGATTTGCCAAACAAAATTATTTCTGTTTAAGTACAAAGTTTGATTTGCAGAAAGGGATACTTGAAGACAAAGCCCTGTATTACAAAGATCTCATGTCATTATGAGTAAAAGATTGACATAACTGGGATTGTCAATAGCACAGCTAGATTTGCACTGAACTTAAAATGGTGACACGGGTCAGGCAGGGAAGGAATATTTTCAGTTACGGGGAGGTTAGAAACACAACTTCTGACCTCAGAAAGTATAAGGATGCTGGTTCGATCCTTCCCCTAGATTGTGAATGTGAGAAAGAAAGAAACAGACAACCAGGTGATGTTGATCTCACTTGCTTAACTGAGGAACACATAGTATTTAAAGCCCCTTGATCCATGGAACAAAAGGCTGTTTAGGCAGTCATATATACATCTGGCAAATCTTTGTAAATCATTATTCCTGAGTATACAAGCACAGGAGCTACCTGTATAAACTCTTCTTTCATTCGGAGAATCATATTTAAAACAAATGTTGGGAGCCAGGTCCCCCAGTCTGTTTGCTTTCCTTTCAGCAAACTTCACTTTTTTATTCCCTCAGAGTTACATCATATAAAATGCTAATGGTGTATTTTATGTGCTGTGTTGAGCTCTCTTCAAACTCAACCCCATTAGTGGAGCACTATGAATTGCATGGAATGACCAGTTACTGGAATCAGATGTATAACTGTGGCAATGGATAAACTCAGGGTTCCAAACAGCACTTTCACTGCATTGAAGGCCTTTGGTAAAAGTCTCTTAAAACAACTTCAGAAAGACCATTCACAGACACATTTTCCTTTGGCTCTGCTGTAGTCTTCAGGCAGAGCTTCTAGCCAAGAACTTTTGACCCCTACTGCTGCTGTGATGGCACTTTTGAAAGCTCAGTTCAAGCCTTCAGTGTCTCTGGGTGCACTGAAGTTAATTACGGGGAACTACTCTGTGAAAAGAGAGTCTCCTTCCTTGTTCCAGCATCCCATTTATTGGCCTCCTGGGACGAGGAAAGATCATGATGGCATATTCAGGTCACTTCCTTGACACAGCAGCTGTAAGCTTAACTTTTAAAAGTTTGACTTCAGCTATGGGTTTTTATTGGCAATTGACAGTAGCTAAAAAATATGATTAAGTTCTCACCCTCTGCCAGCTTGTCTTCCTTAATTTATACTTACTGAGATAAGTCGACAGCAGTTTAAATTCAAAAAAATATGCTGCCTTGGAATATCACACACAGTTCACTTAAAAGTGACCTAATCCTGAAAGACTTTCTAATAATTTTTTGTTCAATGCTAATATCCTTTTTTCTGTTTTGCAGAGGTTTGTTTTTGTAGAAAGAAGTTACAATGATGAGTATATTTGGATCTAGTTCTATATTATTATCTATATCATGATCGCCACATTCTGCTACTGAAAATGTAAAATTCTGAATTTAAAAATTATTAAAAAACAAAAATAAACAAACAAACAAAAAAACAACAACAGAAATTAATTCCAACCCCAGACATATTTAGGTATATTAAGTCCATTTTACACTGCTCTGATGTTAGGTGGTAAATTGAACAAACTCAGCTTAGGCAAGTGTAAAACACCTTGTGGCACCATTCACATTTTCTGTTACAACTAAGTGTTGAATCTTTTTTCTTGATGAGAAACTATTTTTTTAATGTAGTGGCAAATAAATTGCAGGTCCCACATCTGTGATACTTGGTTCAATTCTTTTTACAATAGGTAATGTATTTGTAATTTTTTTTCCATTTACTGAGACAAGACAGTGAGAATGAGAAAAGCAAATACAAGTAACAAAACACAGCTCTGATCAATAGAGCCCATGCACACAAATAGAAATGCTCTAATTTCTGCAGGGCAGCCTTGACTCATACAGCAGATGTTGATTATATACTGTCAGTGAGCAAATAGCAGTAAGTTCTTTTAAACACAAGTCTATTCTGTAGAGTGCATAAAAAGTACAGAATGTGAATGTGAGATGAATGAGAGAGCTGGGCAGAGAGAAAATGAAGAATAAACATATTATTGAATCTGCTTGACATATTGTTTCCTGTTACCTTGCAGGCTTCATTGTCTTGCTTTTCTCAGAGAGATTGAGGGCAAGGAGGTAGAGGAAACTAATTATTAAGCAGGAGTTGGTGGTGGAAGAAATGTGAGCCTTGGTGTTTTGAAAAGAAGGGGATTTAGAGTAATGAAGGGATATTGCATGGAAAAACTTGTAATTCAAGCTTCCAGTGAAGGTCCAGGTTTGATTCTCATCTATTTCAGGTCAGCTGCCCATACCATACTAAGGTAGCACTCTTTGTCAGGGGCCAGAAAGGATAGAGGTTTTCATAGGATGGCTACAGGTGGAGCTAGGAATTAGGAACAAACATTAAGTCTTCAAAATCAAACAGGTTTTTTTTTTAGAGATGGCTGCCTTGAAGTCCTGGGAAACAGGAAGTTTCTTTCTAAACCTGGAAGGGTCGAATTCACATTTAGTCCTGTAGCATTAATGAATCCTGTTAAATTGTTGAGCAATTTGTAGGTTTTGCTAAGGTGGGTATGAGTGTTAATCCTCCAACTCAGACTATGATGAAACAACCAGGCTATTCAGGACACCAGTGTCAAAATATGAAGATAAATGAGGATCGTGGACTGCCCTAAAAGGGTTTTACGACAGGAGCTTGCACTGAACTCTAAGGCACCAGGGCTTTGGCTTCAAGCAGCAGGTGTGGAGAGAGCTGCAGCCCCCTGGTCCTTGCTGTTTTGCCTGAACTTGGTCTTCTGATTGTAGACATTTTTCACTCCTTATGTAAGAATTCCATGTTTTACTGCAGTGAACAGGCCTTGGTTCACAGACTGATGTTTCTGTTTTTTTCTTTCTCTTCAGGCTTCCAAAGGTACTGTCTTTGATTCAGTCAAACTCAAAGGAAATGTGATCTTTGGAAAAGCACCAGCTCACCTTCCTGCAGTCTGAGCAGCACCTCCATTCAACTCTTAAGCCCTTTGGCAACAGTTCTTTGTGTCATACTTTTTATCTATGTATTCCATTACTTAGCTGCCAAGGGATTTGCATCATTTAAAAGAAAAACAATACCAATCTCAAAGCTTCTTTAAGAATATTGTGTCTTATCAATTATGTTCAGTAACTGTGCTCTAAAGGCAGTTCTCCTACTTGTCTGTAATTCACTGCTTTCCATTATTAATAGTTTTGCTTATCATATCATTCTTCTGAAAACTGTTTAGTCATAAAATATGCATAATTATAACGTTGGTGCTATGATTAAAGTCATGTTAATGCTTCTATTAATAAAACCTTCAACTGCAAGTGGTAAAGTTTATATTTAGCTAGAATTTGTTATAATGAGATACAGACACAAAGATTGTTTTGCACAATGAAAAATATTTTATAGTAGAGATGCTGCCAAATCTTTTTTATGATTTAACTGTATCTTAGAACCATGTCAGTGAGATATTGAGGAGCAGACAGTAGAATTAAATAGCTTTTCTTATTAAAAATATTGTGTTTTCTTTTGAAAACACTATTTCAGAGACTTAATCTTGGAATTCATTCTCATCTTGGAAAGTCTTTCTGTTTTGACCCTGGGAGTGGCAGTTTCATGCCATTCTGGACTCTGAAATCTACAGATAATTGCTTTATCAAATGTCATGGTCATATCTGCAGGAGGTGTTTCTGGGTTGGGTTACACCAACACACACTCTCACATGTCACTACTATGGTCCTGAATATTTCCTGCTCTTCAGTTCTGGGGTACCACACTTTGTGTGACAAAAGGAATAGACACATTATGTGGCCAGGAAGAATCTTTCTTATCAAGTTGTAATTTTTGTTGTTTGTTTATTTTTTCTGATTAAAACTGTTTTCCTTTGAAGTGCTCCTGAATAATTTCCTTTATTTCATACCAGTCTGGGGTAATAGATCAAATAATGGCTTGACAGATTTTAGTACCATGTATTTCTTGGTTTACTTCTGATAACCCCTATTAATTTTTCTGGTTTTTTCAGTGGTTACTTTGTCAATGTTTTGAAATGTTTGCATATAGAATGATTAATCCTGTGCTGCCTGCTCAGTCTCACACAGGTCTCTGTGGTATCTGAGTCCTTCCACACATTAGACAGAGCTGCAAAATCTTATATGCAAGTTGAATTAAATATGGGTAAAGACAATCAAAAATAACTTTTGTGGCCAGAGATAATAAAAAAATTAGCATTTTAATAGCTTCTTTACTAAGAAAAAAATAGAACATAAGCACTAAACTATATCCCTTTTAAAATGTTGTGTTGAAAGTTTATTGGACTTGAATTATCCCAGTGCTTTTTACATTTCTGCCTTCATCAGTGGGGCCAACTTCCTAAACTACTAAAGGTATTTTTGACATGCCCAGGTATTTATTGACATGCACTTATTCTGATGTTTTCCTTTTACATAACAATGAACCTGCAATATTAAAACAACAGACCCAGGTTTAAATGATGACATAATTCATCATTTCTCTCATGGAAAGCTGCTGTCTGACCAAGCAGTGGCTACTGCAATGAGTCTGTGAAATGATCATTATTGTGAATGATTCTGGAGGGTGCTCACTTTGATATGAGCAATGGGAGCCTGGCTGATTTCTAGCAATTAATTAGTGCAACACCATATGTTAGCAGACACACAGCAGATGTGTGTGTGTTCGTGGCAGAACAGAGTAGAAAATTCTGCAGTTGGAATTAAAGCAAGAGAAAAGACTAATTTAAGGCAGAATCCAAGAATAGCCACTTTGATGTGTTTTCAAGCAGCTTTCTGGATGCTTGAAATGTTCATTTTTACTGTGGTTATTGTTAGGTTACTTCTATTTGTGTGACTTCTAATCTTATCTTGTTACATGATAACTCAGACACCTTTAATTTCCACTGGGGGCACACATGCCAAAGCCTTTGTGCCATACAGAAATTGTTCCATGTGTGTTTATCACTTATTTTAACAAAGGAAATTGTCTCTGTAACCTAAGCACTAAAGCACTAAAATATGCTTTACTCTTAGAGTATTGCTAAAGTGTTGGTTCAAATGAGATTGTGTTTTTCTTGCTGTGGTAAACGATTGTTAATATCGTCCTTTAAACCTGATATGCTTGATTCTCAAACTGCTGATTATTATTATATCATATAACCTCAAATACTGCCAAATATGACTTACTGGTTGAGATAGAAGAATCACCCAGTGCCAAGGCAGATCTAGCACCAAGATTGAGTTTAAATAATAAAAGGCAATGTCACTGTTGTTCCATTTTAGATGAAGTGAGTTTAAAGACATCCATAGGGCACATGAATCAATAATTACAGCTCGTGCATTGAGCTAATTGGTAGCCTTACAACAAAAAAAGTATTTTTTATTTTCTTAGAAGTCAGAATTTTAGTTCTCCTAGAAAATTTTACTGTGTTTTAGGGTGAGGTGAAGCCCCATGGAAGATGCAGCTCCCATAAATCTTGCAATTTATGTAAAAACCAAGCAACTGGAAATCCCAAGAGCAGATTTGAAACAGGGACAAAGTAAAAGAAAGGAAGTGGCTCATTTAAAGAGCATTAATATCAGAACAGAACCTCATGTTCCTGAAATCTCATTCAGTATTCCTCAAATCTTATTCAATAGCTTTTGATACATTAGGTGTTTTTATACTTAGTAGATTTTATAAATTTAAATAAGCAACAGAAAAATATATTTGAACTATGTGATTAGCATTTCATTTACAAAGATGCCTTGCAAGAATTTCCCATGCTTTAACAAGACAGAGTTATGCCATCTGAATTGGTCTTTGGGAAAATTATGCCTGTATGTGTATCCCTGGTGTTGTCATGATATCTCACCAGTCTGCAGCGAAGATATTCTCTCTTGTCCCTATCTGGCCATTCCTTTTTCTTCTGTATGTGCCATTCAGCTCCTTGTACACCCTCAGTTGCTTTTCTGGTCAGTTATAATGAAAAAAACTTCTTGTATAAGTATTTAAGTCTATGTAAGAAGATGTTTGATCTGGCATATAGGTTTAGTCGTTCTTAAAACCAGAAATCACACAGTGGTTTGTTTTTCTTATTTTAAGTTATTTTCTGGTAAGGTCTTAGAACCTGAATCTTTAATTTTTTGGCTCCACTTCAAGGTCATGCAACATGTCTGTCTATTCTGTTCTTTCTCTGAGGTCTTGTTTTGTCATTTGTCAGTGGTTTCCATCACCACTGGTGCAGCACCATGGAGGATGACCTGCTCCCCATTGTGGCAGTGCTCAGGGCTTGCCCTGGGTGAGACACAAGAGTGTTTGCTTAGTGAGTCTGAGGGCACCAAGTGAGAGCTCAGAACTCGATCGCTGTGCTCTCAGAAACCTGCCAAGAAGCCAAAATCAGAATCTTCAGGCCAGTCTAAGAAGAGCAGGGATGCTGTGAATGGAAGGGTTTGTGGTTAGTGGCATGTGTACCTTACATGGTTAAAATGCCAAAAGAATTAGGTGGGAAACTGATAACACAGAACCACCCCCAGGAACAGAGAGCTGCCAGCAGTTTTGGCACTTGATGAAGGGAAATCTGAATGAAAGATATGTGTGGTGTGGGGAGCCTTTAACAAGAATTTCATAACAGAAGATTGATGTGTGTTTGCCATGTCCTGTGGGATGCCAGTGGATCCAGCTAAACGTGCTGCAGTATGAGGCAGATACCAGCAGAGGTCATGGAAGCAGGAATAAAAATCCTGATGGACCAAGAGAAAAATAATCTGTGAGGGGTAAAAGGTAAGGGCTGCAAGGAAAATCAGACCCCCACAGAGAGTGCAGAGTACCAAGAAGAATTCAGCAGCTCACAAGACTAAAATGTACTGCACTAATTGCAAACTTAATAAGTGTCACCTTCTCAGAGACAATCCAAGTAATAAATACAAGTTATAAGGTGCATCAAACTCCAGTGCAAAATTATCTGCTAATAAGGTGTAACTAAATCATCCAGTGGATGAAAGAATAATTGGGAGGATATTTCAAAAATTAAATTCAAAAGCAAAGTGCCATTCATCCCAATAAGAAATGACAGGTTTTTAATAAAGAATAAATTTATATTCAAGGAAAAGCCCTTGATGAAGATAAATTTAATTTGTTTATTCAGGCTTGTCTTTGTAAAATTTCAACATCTATGTATGTAAAAATTTCATGATCATATATACTAAAATTGTTTTCATTTGGTTATTAACTTATTGAAATTACTTCTCCTGGAGATTGGGAAGGTTAAGCTTAATTATGAAGCAATTAATTCTATTTATTTATCAGGAGAAACTGTCAAAAGTCTGATTTAGCTAATTATATCAGACTGTATGCACTGTGCCATTATTTTTATAGGGCAAACAAGGATAGATGAAGAAGAAGAGATTTCAAGCCTACTTGCTATTGTAAATAGTTTGACAGTGCTTTTACAAAAAATGGTGGGTATTTACTAAAGTGGTGGAGCTTGAACCAGGAAACAGGAATCAAAAAGGAAGAAGGAAAAGCTTACTCATGGGTAGCTTTGTGGCATTTCTTCCACTACATCAACAAAACCTATAAATCACTGGCATTTAAAAGTGGAATATTTTAAAATACCAAATGCAATACAGGGCAATCCTCCTAAAAGCCTTTTAGATTTTAAACTAAAATCTAATGATTTTACTTCAATGATTTCTGTAAAATGAAGTCTAGCTCCTTTAGAGAAAAATCTTTAGTTTTTAACAAATCTGCTGAAAGAATTGAGCCTGAAAGAATTGAGCCAAACATTTAAACAATGTTCTCTGTTTTTAGGGCCACATTTCTGTGCGCTTCTAGTTTGGGTAACATAATTTTCGGTCTTATTCACAAATGTACAAATTTTATTTTTGGAGATTGCTCATCACCTGAAAATGAGAAGTTTGAGGCTTTTTCCACATTTTTGCCAGTGTTTTAGTTGCTGACAAAAATAGTCCACATTTTTTCTTCTCTTTTGATAAGAAAAGCTAATATATATATATATATATATATATATATATATATGGTGGAACTGAGGTTGTGAACAGGAAATCTGAATCCTTAGAAGATCTTTAGTTATACTGAGTTGGACTTGTTGCATTTTGCTGATACTGCACAGGAAGAAAGGACCTAGCACTTCTTTTCCACAGTCTTTTTTAATATAAATGGTCAGCCATAAATGAAAATATACAAGGACTGTAAAATGAGCAATGAAAATGATCCCTAGATAGCCAATAAAAATTTGTCCTCTAAAATATGTCTTGTGATGAAGATGGCAGGAGCAGAATAAATTTTAAGACCTTTCAGAAAAATGACAGATTTCAGGGATAAATATTAATATCTGGAGGGTGGAGAAACTTTAAGTTAGAAAACTTAATTTCTAGCACTTCCTTTTCATATCTGTGTAGGCAGGATTGGAGTGATGGCAGCTGTCATCAAGTTTGCATACTAAAAGTGGCAATAGGATCTTAAGAAAATTAATATGTTCTGTGACTTCTAAGATTTCTGCTTGGGGAGTCTTTGATCCTAAACTGTAATTGCAATTAATTACTTATAAAGCTATACATTTTTAATTATTGCCTTAAAAAAATTCAGTGCTTTTATAATGAGATTCAAGGTAATATCTATCACAACTTGAATAAAAATAATTCTGGGAAACTCAGTTGTATGACCAGGAAAATAACCTATAAGATGTGCACTGCTAAGATCCAAAATTAAACTTTAGGTATTGCCCTGATCAAAAATGAAACTTGTCAGCTGTTTTAGAGGCAAAGAAGTGATCCATTAAAAGGGTGGTGGTGATAACATAGAGTTTAGACTTTATTTTATTCTAAAATTTAGCAGTGGTTGATAAGTGAGGCCAGCACCAAGAGTCCTTAGGGGCTTTGTCAGCTGCTCATGTTCTCTGATCCTTTCTTTACTCTTGCTTCTGAAGCAATTAATGCTTTATATCATTTATATTCATATCACCTGTATCAAAGATGCCGTGAAGCAATCTGCTAATTCCCACCTGAAGGGGTTTTTTTATGAATACCTATGTTAGGAAAAACAGTGAAGCATGAGAAATGCTGCCTGATAAACCTTGACATGAACAGTGGCCACACTGCTGTGACTGGGATTATTTTCAGTATGTGTGAACTTTTTGAGTTATCCAGGAGTGCACAGCATTAGTACAATTCAGCTCAGACACTTCTCTGAAGACACAAATGACAGAAGCCCAGAATTTTTCATGCCAGTGCTTACAGGCCAGTATACACTAAAGTCTGAGCACTTAGAGATGTTTGATAGCAGTGATGCATTGTAGCACTATTGGCACATGTCTTCTAACTTTACCTATTGCAAAAACAAGAAATAAGTAGTTCAGGACACTGTAACTTTGTTTTTTGGATGTATATTTCCTTGCATTTACAAGTAACTGTATGTTCTCTCATCACATCCTGGGGATATCTGCCCTTCTTCCTGTGCTCCAACACTGCTACGGGTTCCACATTTAGCTTTTTACTGCCTGAATAATATTTGGACAGCTGCTCCTCTGTCTCTGCGTGTTTGTCTCCACTGAAGTGATGTGTGTGCCCCAAACAGAAGGGAACAAACAATATATGAGCAAAAATGGAAGTTTTTAGTTTTGAACAGGAGCAGAGGGAGGCAGTCATAAAGTGGGAGGCTAAACATCACCACTGAGACATCCTTGTTTTTTTGAAATATTTCTACCTCTCAAGAAACCTCAGGGAGGTCACAGAATAGATAAATGCTCAGTTAATTTCTTTGAAATAAAGAAATCACCACCAGATCACCACCAGAAGATCTGGGGAGATGCCTAAAAATAAAAAAACATCTATTCATCAAGGCTCATTTAAGAGTTTTGACCCAAAGAACATTTCACGGACTAAAATATGTGGGTGACAAAAAAAATATTAGTGCCAGAGGCCTGTGAAAGAACTTAATGAAACTTTGCAAAGATTGGAGATTTCCATCACATCTTGTGATGTTTCGTGGATGTAAATTTGAACAACCGACAATCTATTGAAATTTGGGATGTTGTGTCTCTCACTCAGAATATGTGGAGTCAGATTAAGATTCAGCTTTGGTAGGTAACATTTATTAGTTCCAGTGAGACCTGTGAGTAGAACCAGAAAAATAATTGGAATGGTGAAGAGAAGTTGCATTTATATAAAATGGAGGGTAAATTTTACAAACTGTAGATTGTCATTTTCTCCAAAGAGTTTCTGAGAATTGTTTTTCACAAAAGCTGCAGTAATGATTGTTACACGGAACCAGTTAAAAGGACATTGTTTTCATTACTTGGTTGGGATTTCTTGGGGGGATGATGGTTAAAAATTCCTTATCAGTTTGTACTGCTTTGCACAAAGAACGAGGGCTCTCCTGCCTGCATGGTTCCATACCCTCAGGGCAGGTTATCTTAGGAGGTGTATTCAATTAACTCTGTGTGTTAAGGTGGCAAAATGGATTAATTTTGAAGCAAGGACTGCTGTTAGCTTGGAATTTCCCCTCCCTTTTCAGTGCAGCATGTAAAAATGGACCAAATTTCGTCTGTGTTGGCCAAAACCTTTATTGTGTTAGTTACCAGAGTAGTTGGTGAGTTAGATGTTACTGGTGAAATGAGTTGTAGGAAGAAGCTCAGAGTACTCAGTGACTCAAATTTAAACCATAAGAGCAAGTACAATAAACTAAAGAAAAAGAAAAAGGGTCCATGGTATGTGTATCTTCATGTGGCTATCCTTGGAGTTAAAAACCTCCACCTAACAATGTGCACATTAAGGTGATGTTTTTAAGGAGACACAAAAAATAGGAATGAGAAAAGTACAGAATGAGTCAGAGGTAACCAATGGGAAAACTGGAGGATCCACCCCAGAGGGGAATGAAATTGGTTCTGACTCAAGTGTCTGATGCACTGAGCTTCTATTTAAGCTCTGATTTTCATGGGGAAAACAATGACAAGAAGTTGAGCATTTAGGCTGCATTCTGAAACCTACTGACCTTGACAAAATTATGCTTATTAATTTGAATGTATGCTGAATTAACCTTGTGATAAATAAACATAAGGATCTAAAAAAAAAAGAAATGTGTATGAAATGTAGCCTGCCAGCCTGGTGATATGCAAATGAAGAGGATAGGACCTAGTTTATCAACTCACCATCTCTTTGTCACCCTTTTACTATTTAGATCCTTAGTTACCAGATATAATGAAGCAAATTGGGGCTTGACAAATGAATATTGATGAGGAAATGACTCACGGTTTTTAACAATTTATAATAAAGAGCATAGAGGAGGGTGTCTGATTTCATAAAGGTATTACACAACCCTCTATGCCATGGAACTCCTGATGTTAAACCTCTTAGACACAGAGGAAAAGCTCCAGCTCTGGAGAGCTTCTAGTGGCTTTCTCCATGTGTTTTGACTAAAGTCTAAACTCTGACGTTTAGTTTTTTCCAGTTATCTATTTTTCAGCGTTCACAACTTCTGCTTGAAAAAAATAAAATAGAAGAATTAAACATGATACTTCAATTTAATAACAGAAGCGCTTTCCTTGTGGTTGCTTTAAAAGCAAGTTTAAAAAAGAAAGTTTAGAAGCAAGAAAGAAATCCTTTCTGCAACCTGAACACAGCAGGTGGTGAACGAGCTCTCCACGTGAAAACTTCACCCTCTGTTTACACAGAAACTCCAACCTCTCATTCTGATACAAATACTGTAAGCAGGGAAGGGCACTGAATTTTCTTGTAGCGATTTAGGACAAAATGTGTCTATTAACGATTGGGGAATGAGGAACAGTGAGAAATTTGTCATGAAATAAAAGGGGCAGCTGTGTAGCTTTTGGGGTTTGGGTGTTTTTTCCCCAGTTAAAATTAAAATTATGTTTGCTAATAGTAACACTAGCAGTGTGCAATAACCTGATGGAGTTTTTTTTTTTTTTTTGTAACTCATTCTCTTGTCTTACTGATCCTCTTTTTTTCCCTTCTCAGGAAACTGATTTTAAACAGATTTTGCTAAACAAGATATAGCTTAATAAATTTAAACAGAGAGAAGGAAGGGAAAATGAAATAATTTCTTATAAAATCAGAATATATGCCTCCCTTTATCTTAACCCATGACTGTGAAAATTTTATTCCTGTTATTGACCATTAACTCAAATTTCTAGGGAAAACCCCTGCAAGTGAGCACTGGTCCATGATGGAGGCTCCTTCCTGCCTGGCTCACAGTCAGACTTGAAAAAAAAAGGCTGCCTTAACTTGGCCCCCTGTCAACCCTCTTGCTTTATCAACCATTTTAAGATATATCTTCAAAGCACATTAATTTGCAAAGGAAACTGGCACTGAATTTCTCTCCCTGGGCATTTCAAACCCATAGTTTTGTTCTGTGTGTTAATATTTTCTGTTGTTTATGACAATCATTAATGTTCTGTGAAGTGCTGCGTTTATTTGTTTAATGTTATTCCAAATCTTCTCCAAAGATGGCTGGCTGGCTGCCTGGAATGCTGACAAATATCAGCGTTCATGGATGGTCAACAGAGCAATGAGCTGTGCACCACCCTGTGTAGAACATACTGTGTCTTTGAAAGGGATGAGAACAAATGTATTTCTCCTTCAGGTGTTCCAGAACGTGAATGAGGTTTTTTAGCTGGAAATAAATAGATTAATTAGCGTGGCAAATACAAGCTGCACTCTGGTTGAGCTGTGGGCAGGGGCAGAGCAGAACACAATGATTTGTTTCCTGTTAGAAAATTCCTTTAGCACCTCTTAAATCAGTCAGTCAGTTAAAGTTCACTGATAATGCCCCAGAATATAACCAGAACTAAGCAGAATACACAGGGGGTCTTGTTCCATGTATTATACCTATCCCACAGCACCCATGACTCAACCTGGAAATGGGGTAAACTGCTGCTTAACCATTTATATAAAATACTTCATCTTTACTCATGTGAAAATATTTCTTTGCCTCTTCAATGGTTTGTTTGACTGTTTTTAGAGCTTCAGCTCAATTTGTATTTTACTGGGTAGTGATGGGGACTAAGAAATATTTCATTAATATATTCATTTCATGAATTTTCAGAAGTACCTGGGACTACAAATGGGTAATGAAGTACATAATATAAACTTATAATATCCTCTGAGATGGTTAGTCATGGGAATTTCCTGTGTTTGTCCTGATCAACTTATTGCTTAAAAGATATAAAATTTATATGTAAAGATTTTTTGGGAAGAAAAAAAAGAGAAAAAGTAATGAAAAAAGAATTAAATTTGATGAGTTGGTGTAGCTGGCATACACTGAAGCTTTGAGATCAGAATGGTTTGGGTTGCAAGGGATCTTTAGGATCTCCTGGTTCCAAATCCCCTGCTGTGGACTGGGACTCCTTTCATTAGATCAGGTTGCTCCAAGCCCTGTCCATGGAAACTTCCAGGGATCTCAGTTTCACCCAACCAGATACCAGAGCTTGATGCAGCTTAGAGCAGACTTCTCCCTGAGAATAGATCTTCCTAAAAACCCAGAGGAGGCAGCAAAAGACACTGCCATGGTCAGGTCAGAAGCCAAATTCATCCACCAAGTAGTGATGCAGTAAAGGCCTGGGTTTGCCACTGAGCTGCACTCAGAGATATTGGCTCAGAACCATGTGAGTGGGAGTACATGGCCCTTCACATACTGAATTCCTTGACCTCTCAAGATGTCCAAGTTTAAACTAGCTTGCAGCATGTAATCTTTTTAAAAAGCGAGGTTTATCGCTATTATTATTATTTTTAGAAACACCGTATTGACTTTGCTGCAGGCAAGAGGTAGCAGGATAACAGCACTGTGACTCAAGAAAGGATTGTTAGCAGTCAGTCAGAGTAAATGATTGCTGTTAGCATTCAGCTGGAATAAATGATTACTGCCAGGAGACAGCTATACTGCAAACTCTTCAGCTGTTCTGGTTCAGTGTTACTGCTTGAAGAGCCTTCCAAAATCCTGCATTCAGCCTTCCAGAAGAATTATCAGAATATGAGATTTCTACTCTTCTTGGGGAATGAAGGGGGGGAAAAATAAATCTGTATTTAACGTTTGGCATAAGGAAAAAGCTGTAGTTACTTCAGCAGCCTGAGAAACTGTCCACACTCTAGATTGTTGCATTGTAAAGCTGCTATCACTTATATGTTGATTAGAGGAGAAAAAGATGGTGAGAGGTTAAAGGAGAGACATGTTTGCTTGTGAATTTTTGGATGTGATACCAAATGCAATTGGCCACCTACAGACAGGATTCATTAATACAGGATTTTATTTAATGCTGGAACAGCAGGAACTTACTGAACATAATTGGGAGAAAAAATCCAGTCCATTTACCTCCTTTCACAGAAAATCTCTCTTTCAAAAGCTGCTGTGAATTTAGGAAAAGTGTAGGTCTCATAGTCACAGAATGGTGGCCTATTTCTAACAAAAAAAATTGAAAACAATAAATTAAATCATACTACCATGAAGCTAGACAGTCACTTTGTGTTGCCTCATTTATGGGGAATGACGACTTTTAAAGATTCCAGTGAACACAAAAGATGGAATCACATGGCCCCTTCAGCTTTAATCACACACAGTCCTTTGCAAGCTGAATTGTGGCCTCTCAAAATGTGCACCTTTAGCTTAGCTCCCAGTGCAGGATTTAAGGAAAGGAAAGGTTGGACAAGGGCAGTGGCTATTGAGAGTGGCAGTGTGCCAGAGGGGGGAAGATGGTTTTCCATGGAGAATGAACCTGCCATTCCCAGCAGTGTCACCTGCTCAAATAGAGGGGCACTGCCCATATCCTGGTGCTGCAGGACAGAGGCAGACGCAGAGATTTGTCCCAGTGCTCGAGGGTTGGTGCTGCCAGCAGCCATCAGGAGCAGTGGGGTTCTGCTCCCAGCTGCAGGAGGAGCAGGGAGCAGAGCACTGCTCTTGACCTGTGACCATTCACAGCCTGGCTCCTTTTCCTTCAGCTGTCTCTGAGCAGGCTGTGATCAAAAATCCTCAGCTGTGAAGAGCCCTGGGAAGAACTGCAGGCAGACTTCTCGGAGCAGGAGCGTACTTGAATCATTTCAGGCTTGCAGGAGGTGAGATAGGAGAGAATAATGCGGGAAATCTTTAATAATGCAATACATAGAAACTTCATTATAGGATTTGGTCTGACAAGAATCTGTCAAATTTGAGGATTTACCATTACCTCTGAGTGGTGTAATTATTCTTTTGAACTCTGCAAGAAAACAAGTGTTTAATGGTGTACACAAAAAAGTGTCAGTGTACATGCTCATTTGGCCTTCCTTACAAAATAAAATTATCCCTGTTACAGCTGTTGATTTCTTTGCTATTTCCCCATATTAATTTCCTGGGTTTTGTCATAAAAATTTACTTTCTTTGAATTTAAAATTATTTTCCAGCCAAAATGCACTTTTTTATTGATAAAATAAATGTGTTTTTAAAGAACCTGCTAATGTATATGAGTCCCTTCTGAAGATCTACAAGGATGAGAAGGCTTTTAGCTCTCATCTCATGCCAGCTCAAAACCAAGTCCAATATCTTAGAAGAAAAGGTAATGGTTCAAAGGCCTTTGTGAACATACAAAATGTGTTACAGACTTTGTCTTTTTCCAGAAAGATACTTCCAGCTTTTCAGATTTAATTTTAGGCCACCAGCAGCCACCCTTGGGTTTTTTTATCCTATCAGCTAAAGAAACCCCTAATGCAGCCTGTATTGGTGTGCTCTCCAGTAGGTTTGGAGCCCAGCAATTGATATGCTGAGTGTGTCCTAAGCTTACAGCCAAGTGCTGAGGAAAAGATCTGCAGAATGGAAATGAGGAAAGGGTCAGAGTGAACACTGGAACACTGCTTTGTAGAGTCAAATATAAGTAGAAACTTTTTTTTTTGCATCCTGAGGGCAAGACATCATGTTTGTAATGCCTCAGAGACAGAGACTACAACAATGCACACAAAAGCAAGATCGTGCACAGAGTAAGGACTGTGCAGATCCTGGTAGTTTCATTAAACTGTTCAAATTCAAAAGCATGGGGCAGGATTCTTGTTTCAATGGAATGACTCTGTCAGGAAAGGTGTGGGACTGAAGCTTGGATACCTGTGCCTTTCAGAAGAGACCCACACCCTCACATTGAACAGCTTTGGAGGATTGCAGCTGCCTTTGCTTTGCTCTAACAATGACTGACACTTCTTCCAGCATTTATTGTTTCCACTGCTCTTATTGATGTTGTGTTTACCTCTGGCTGGTTGCTGTCTCCTATGCTGGCAAATATAGCTCAGTGTCTATAAATGGGTGGTTTTTATTAAAAAAACAGGTCCTGAAAGCAGTCATCTTCTCATGAGTGTTTAAGTGGCAGTCTGAGATTGTGTATTAGAACACCTGCTGGTGGGAGATTCATTGTACTTTGTGATTCACTGTCTTAAGTAATAGTATTTCAATCAATATACATTAGAAAACCTTGTAGTCTTTTATACAGAAAAAATGTAGCCCCTTGAAAGTGCCTTTAAATGGGCAAATTTAAATATCTTCTGGCCTATTGTTCAGTGCACATTGTACAATAAGATATTACAAGGTAGTTAATGGCAGGTCCTTGTCTTTGAACTCCTGAAAAAGGACTTTAATAATTGTCCGGAATTTTCCTTCCTAGAGTATTTCTTCATATTCTTTTAACAAATATCCATGATCTGCATTTTTGACTCTAGAAGTACTGTAGGGTGGATTGCAAAGTTAAATCAGGCAGCTCAGTTTCTACTCTAGAGATGAACTGTAACAGCCTTGAAATCAGTACTGACTTCATTTCTCATGTCTCATTGAAAAATACTTTTGATGTCTTGGTTAATTCTGAAGAATCCTAAGAATGGAGGAGAGAGGAGGGATAGCTCCTATTTCTGAGCTATAATTTCTTTCCTGTGAGGCAAAACTTCATGACGTATTTGTTCCTCTTCTTTCACTCTAACCTTGACCTTTTCAACTAAGTATTTAATTCAGGGTATTAATAATCTCACTGTGTTCGCAATTTATGACCTTTTTGTGCAGTTTGTTACACAACTTTGAGAAAATTGACTTAAGGCTTTCTGAACACATAGTCCTCTGTGCAGGAGCCTGCAGTTTGTTTTCCAAGGAAGCTCTCTGATATCCTGTGACAATTCCCCTCTACTGAACAAATTTGCAACCAGACATTTTGATTCCTTTGTCTGTGCTTGCTCCCAAATAAATTCAGATTTTCAGCTGGAGAACTGGTGGCTTAACTTTAACAGTTGTGTGTTTATTTCACTGGAGGCTCTTCAAAGAGCCAATAACGCATTGAGAATTTTGTTAGTTTATGCAGGAAAGTGCATTTAAGAATAGAGACGTTTTAAAATTATTATTTGATTTGTGAAGACCAATTGGATTTTATCTTTTGAAGATGTCCATGTGTTACAATCTTTATTTGCTTTTAATGCCTGGGATATTTGCAAAAATTTCATCTGTTTTATGATGCAATGACTGAAAAAGGGGAATTCACTGGCTCCCAACGTGCACAGATTCAGATGCACCTGAGTCATGTATACTCATATCTGCCTGCCAGTACTGAATATTTGAATAAGGGAATAAAAAGAAATTAGGTGCCCAAAATTCCTTCTTACAACATAGACAGCTGTTCCTGGTTTCCAGTATATCCACAGATTTAGCTTTCCTTTCAGGCAATTCCTAGGATATGTTTATGACCTTTTTATACAATTTGTCCTTAATTGCCTTTTATTCCTGTCTTGATTGCTAATAATTGTTGCCTATGGAATTTTTTAAAATTTTTTTTTCATGATGAATTAATAGAAACCCCCTTCCAAAACCACAGTTCAGGTGGGCATGAAAAAACATTGTGGGTTCTTAATGGTTGGAGAAATTTTCTGTTGGAATCCAAGTGTCCATTTGTATGTGGGGTCTGACCAAGCTGGCATTGGCGTTACTGGATGCAGTGGCTGAGTGATCAATCTTACTTGTGGTACAAACCCAGAAATATGTTAAAATCGTACATTTATATGATGATAAATAGCAGAGCATAACTGCTGAACTAAAATGTTTATTCATCACTGTAAAAGGTATTTTAGAGAACCTCTCCAGGCCCACAGTCAGCAACGTTCTCTTTATAGTGTTTTATGCTTTTCTTTTTTTCTGTTTTTAAAGGAATAGTGTGTAGTATAACTCACTTGCCAATTTGCGTTTGCAGTGTCACAAAAAACTCATCGTTGTTTGATTTGAGAAAGGCTATACCATGTCCTGTCAAATTTTGTTTCCTGGTCCATAACCTTTATGGTTGCTTTTTACAGGAGGTGAAGTAAGATATTTGACATAAAGGGCAGCCCAAAACAGGATGGATTTGACCTTATAAATTAATAAAGAGTATACAGATGCCAACATGACATCTGTGTGAAATTGTATTCCCAATTAAGAGATTGACTGTATTTTTTTTATTATTTCTATGGTTTCTATCATTTTTTGGTAGACAGATGTTTTTGTTGTTGTTGGGTTTTTTGTTTTTTTGGTTTTTGGTGGGTTTTTTGGGGTTTTTTTTGGAAGTTCTTGACAGAGAACAGGGTGAAGTCTGCTTGCAAATAAGGAGGAACACAAGTTGGAATGGCTACTGACTCACCTAAATAGTCAAAAGCTGAGATGCAACACTGATAGTACTTTTGAATATGTAGACTTTGTACTGATGAGAAAAATGTACCAGCAGGAGCTGTGCTGTCCTGGTATGGACAGCATCATCTCTGCTTTCTCCTGTGCACATCATGAAATAACTTGTAAGAAGTCCCACAGCTTGTCTGTACGTGTTTCACAGATATAGATGGGTAGACGAGGTAAAAAAAAGTATAACCAAAATATTCTAAAGCATCTATCAGTTTTAAACAAGGAGATATTTTGAATTCAAAATGAAATACAGTGGGCAGGAAACCTTCAACATTTTATAAAACATTTCCTCTTAATAATCATCTTGGACACGAACTTACTACTAGAAATATTCCATTAAGCAGACAAACTGTAAGCTCCAGAGTGAGATTTTTATAGTGACAAAATTCAGTTCCGTTACTGAGAAAATGAGAACTTGGCCCTGCATTCAAATCAAAATGTGCTGACTGTAGCACTGGCCCCCAGATTTAGTCAAAGACTTTTAAAGATAGCAAGTTAAAATAAGTTTTTAAGTAGTTTTCTTGTGTGCTAGTATAAGCTATTCCCAGGGATATTTACAGATTTCAAATCAGATGATTCCATTTTATTTCTCAAGTGTGAGTGGCTTTTAATTTTAATTTGATTGTGAAGTGTTTGAGTTTAACCTGCTTATAACACAGATGAGTCTACAAGTGAGGCTTCCAGCAATGTTACTTTTCAATTAGTGATGTCTATGGACACTGCATGAGGCATAGATTTAGACCAAGTACATTGAACCATCACAGGATAAAGAATGATGGATGTATAAGCTAAATGAGAAATGACATAAACAACATTTTAAGCTGTGCTCATGTAAGGTGTTAGAGAAGAGAGAGAATCTTTTGTTTCTTCCTAGAAGATTAAAAGAAAAATAAAGCCTTAAAGCTTGTGATGACAGAAATAAACTTCAGCACTCTGTAAGGCAGGTGAGTGAGAAAAGGTAGATGTGGTCTGGCAGTGAGAGCAGTTCTGTTAGGGAGTTAATTACATACAAACAGACAAATAAAATAGACAAGAATAGACAAATCCTTACTCTTACAAAGAAGAGGAACTGTATTTTATTTTAAAAATATAATTATCTTCTATTTTCCTAGAATAAAATTCTAAAAATTCTTTACAGAAGTGATGACCTGGGACATAAACGGCTGCTAATGGCACGGTAGAGTTTTCATGTGACAGATATATTGCAAAACAGGCATGGTCCTGACCAAGCAGGATTTATGGCTGTAAAGGTCAGCAAATGTTGTAATAGTTTCTTTCTCATTTGAAGTTTATTGTGCTTATCTAGATTGCTCTGACTTCCACATGCATTATAAATGGCAGTGTACAGATGTTCTCACAAATGTTAGTGCACATTACCTCTTAAGTTATTTTAGTGTTGTTAATGGAGGTGTAAAGCTATTACAAGATCAGTATTGAAGATTCTAGAATTTCCTTCCTCATCGGTCTCAATACAGATTAAGAAGTTACTCTTCTTACAGACCAGGAGGGCAAAGCATGCATTGATTTGTTAGGGAGTGTTTTATAATGTGTCTGCAATTGATAGCCTTGTTGGCAGCCAGGTTTCTCCCAGACAACCACAGCCTCTAGTTCAGTTGCCCTAAGCAGTTTAGTGAAAGAAAGCCAACATCAAATAACTTATCTAACTGACTGATCAAAATAAGAATTTGCATATGCTCCTAAAACGACCTGCAAGTGCCTGTTCCTATAAGAAAGAACCCAGATATTCTAGCTCAGGGCATCACTGGTATCGGAGAATGGCAACTAATTTGCATCTTGTTAAATCATGAGATATTTTCTAACCCCATAAAATTAATCTGGCATGTCCAGATATTATCTGCTGATCTTCACAGTGTCTTCATTATGCACCCTCAGAGAGCAGCTAAGGAAGTGCAGGATGCTCTGCTTTGCTTCTTTTGGCAAATTACTTTGCTGAAACTTTTTCTGGCACCAGTGCCCCTCATGGATCAGAAAGAGTGTGGATTGTTGTACTGGCTTTGGCTGGGAGGGAGTTAATTTTAACTCTGTTTTGGGTCTGTGCTGGGAACAGTGTTGCTGGCACAGGGATGTTTTAGACACTGCTGAGCAGTGCTTGGACAGCATCAGGGCTCTTTCTCCTCTTCACCCACTGAGGTTTTTCACTTTTACACTCCCAGTTGTCCCTCCTGTCCCACTGCAAGAGGGTGAAGGAGTAGCTGTGTGATCCTTGCTTGCTGGCTGGGGTTAAACTGTCACAATTACGCAGGGGGTTGCACTGTGCAGGTTTTCCTTGGAACCCCGAGAGCTTTTCCTTGTCCTTCTGCTGACAGTGAGCAGAGGAGCAGTGATGACATTCAGCCTGGCAGCAGGCACCTCATGCTGCGGCTTTTGGCAGCCAAACCTGCTTGGACTTCCAGGGAGTCCCACTGTACTTAAATTAGACACCTGAAAAGAGAATCCAAACTTCTCAGGTGTGGCCTAGCAGTCTGGTGAGAACAGAACACAGTGACCTTCTTTTTCCACTTGAAACATAGAAGAGGATGAATTTAAAGATACTTTTTTTTTTTTTTAAATGATTGTAAAAAATAGTGAAGCTTAATATCAGGCCATACAGAAAAAGTGATGGTCCTCCTGTAATTTCTCCAATATTTTTTTAGAAACAGGACAAGTAAGGGAAATATTAGAATACCACACCACGTGTTATTCTTCTAAATCTTGTAATTGCTCAGTGCCTAATAGTGCCTCAGTTATGGCACTGGGATGGCAACAGAGTTGCTTCCTATTATGCATCATTTAAACAAAAACAAGCAAGGGCTTCTGTATTTTTACTTGATATTGCTTTTATAGACACTGGAAACATTCCCTTCATTTAGAAAAAGACTCCAAGACTCTAGATATTCAGTTAGTTATACAGATCAACATTTTATTAAACAAATCATGTTGAATAAGCAGCATAAAACTAAACAAATGACACAGCTTCACAAAGGATGCTATTGAACAGCAGTTCAGAAACATCCTTACACTACCAGTGTAAAGTGAGGATCCAGCCATCACCTGGAACCTGCAGGGCTGCTGGTGCCTCGTGAGACTCAGCTCATCTCTGGTTCATTTTCTGACTCTACTCTGCTCCTAAAATGGTCAAAGACAGCTGCAAGGACTAAACAGTAGAACAATATTTGTGTCTAAGAAGTGTCTTTCAGAGAGAGGTTGTCTGTTGTCTCAAAGGTTGAGGGGATTTTAGTGTTTAGTCTTACTTTTTTTTTTTTTTCCACAAGAAAACAGACTGCAGCCTTTATCTGGCTTTATCTCTCTAGCTTGCTTACGCACAAACTGTGTGGAAATGTACAGAGAATAATGAAAATTGGAATGGTTGGAGCTACATGCCAGTTTTAACAATGTTAACATTTTAACAGTGTTTTCAAAAAACACCACGTTGGATCCTGCCCAGTATAGGGTAGATATTTTTTAACACAACCCTTTCTTCCTTATTTTATTTTATGAGAGATAGGGACCACATAAGTTCAACAAAACGCAATATTTAAGGCTTGTGATCCATAAACAGCAAAACAATTGTAATTTCAATTTTACTGATCTGCTTTCCAAGAACAATATTTCTTTGTGTAACATAGCATTTATTTGTTTGTTCCTAGTTAGCAATTTGAAAAATCTGCTTGTATTCACAAATGCAGTCTGAGTTCCTGTTCTGGTCATGGATCAGGAACCTTGATGTGTCATGTGATAAAAGCTACAGCTCAGTAATGAAGTTGAGAAAAAAGGAAAAAAGCAGAATATTTGTACAAGTAGAGTTCCATCTCTATTAGTTGTTAAAGCAGGAATAAGTAAACATTTATATTTTTGAAAGAACTGTATTTTTTCCCAGTATTCAGCAAACATTTTCTCCATCCTTCAGTAAAGCAGAGAGGAAGAAACATCGGTAGAAATAGTGACCTAAAAGTGATGGTACTGGGGAAGGATAAAGTTTCATAGACTACAATAATAAAAATAAAATTAGATAAGTACTTTTTTAATATTATTTTCCCAAATGACAGAGAAAAAAAAATACAGGATTTTTAGCATTGGAGCTTATTCAGTTACATGGACTAAATGATTGCAAGGCAGCTCAGAAGTAAACACACATACAAAGAATATCCCAGGAGTCTTCATGTGAAGTGAATGCATAATACTAAGTAGATTTGGACAAAATCTACTTATATATAAGAAGCACTAATCCATTATGAGTTTTCCATCCTAATTTTTTGTTAAATAGGGGACAGTACACGAAAACACCAGAGCATTATGGTTTGATCTGATCAAAATGTCAGAAAAAGTTACAGAAAAATATTCTTATATCCTAATTTTTTTGCATTCCATATCTTGTAACTAAAGATTTATTGTTTTTTGGATCCTGCAGATATTATTTAGGGCAGTTTTTCCTGTAAGTCCTTAATACCAGCACAAATCTATGTAGTTGTAAAACAGCTCCAGAGAACATGCATTTTATGAAGATAATAATATCTAGACATGGCAGATACTTTAATGTTGTTATAAAATATTATTTGATAATTTTATGATCTTGTAAGTTTTATGCTAATGTGGCTCTCCCAGGACCCTCCTGTGTACAAAGAGAACTAGAAACTTAGCAACTTCACATCAGAGTAAATATTTGTTGAGTGAAGAAGTTGCCTGTATTATTTTCATAATGTGCATCAGTAACAATGGCAAAGGCCAGAATTTTCACACCACAGCTCTGAAGATTATTCCCAAGCATACACAGAGACTCATTTCTTCCTCATTTCCAAAACTTGAGCTGAGTCATAAACTACAGAGCATAAGGAGAGCAGTCAAGTGAAGACAATAAACAGGACATAATGATGTGCAGTGAGTCTGTGGGGCAGCTGTACAGCTGCAGCTCAAGTGGAAGCAGGTTTCTGAGAAAACAAACAAACAAACAAAAAACCAACCCCAAAACTGCATCCTAAAGAGGGTGCTGAGAGGGATTGGACTCTCTCACTGACATATATAGATAGGAGAAATAAGAAACATTATTTAGAAATAACACCATGCTGCTTCTGCAAGCTGAGGTAGAAATCAGATCTGAGAGCATCCATAGGCAAGAAAACACACACAGGTCAATTGTTTTAGTGAGAAGGTTTTTCACTACAGCAAAAGCACAAAACCCAGCAGCTGTGAATAACAGGAAGAAGGGGAATAAATCATGTTACATGTTATAATAATGCAACTCTAGCTGGAATTAGGGATTACACTGCTGTTATTATCTCAATTAGGAAAAAATAAAAATGTGTTCTTAACTGGAATAGTTGCATTAGCAGAAGAGTTAGCAACTTTCTAGGGAGTTCCTATTTTTTAATTTTTTTTCCCTATTTTTTTCTACTTGGATTTATTCCAGTGGCAGTGTTGTATATTATAATTGCTTAATTTTATTTCATTATGTTGTTTTATAGAAAAGACAGATTTTTTTTATAGGCCCTCATGAAGTAATTTCCTCAAATTCTTCAAATACCCAGGTTAGGATCCTCCATTGTAGTGTAATATTTGGGGATGAAAACCAACTGGAAAACTTGTTTTTATCTTTAAGCTGAAGGTAAGAGAGCAGGGATGGGAAGGAAGAACTCAATGAGCCATCCTAGCCCTGTCAGTAAACTAAATAAATATTAAGCAAAAAGACATTGGATTTTAACCATTTTGTATTCTTGAATAAGAACATCTGAAAATTTACCTTGAAAGAGAAACAAACCCAGAAATACTTTCTCATATTTTAAATTTTTACATGCTGTTTCTTTTTGTCTGTTGACTTTTCCCTAATATTCAAGGTAAGAAACTTACTTGCTGTGTTCTTGTTAGATTAAAAGGCTAAGCCAAAGAACACAGAAATGCATTTGCAATTGAAATGTAATTTGCAGCAAAGAGAATGCTCTCACTTGAAGCAGTATTGGTTATTTATATGAATCACCTAATCAGAAATTTAAAATAATTACATTGCATTACTTAGTTTATTAACACCTCATACATATTTTGAACATGAAGCACTTGTGATAACCTCTCCAAATTGTATTCATGGATTCAGAATTGTCTGCTAAGGGATAGGATTGAACACTTCAATTGATAAAGGGAACCACAGGCAGCCTGAGAATGAAAAGTGGAAAAAAATAACTGACTATATTGTTCAAAACAGCTCTGCATCAATGGATGCAGATTCTGCATCACTGCCAAACTTTAGGAAAAATTAGATTAAAAATTCATGGGGGTATGTAGCTAGGCATATCTGAACCTGCTTTGAGGCAGGAGAATAGACCATTTAACATAAAGGAATACCTTCTTCCCTAACTTTTTTTATTTTTTATGACTCTAACATTGATTTATTCATTGTTGTCTTTGTTTTGGTCAGCCTGGATGAGAGGAAAGACACTGGAACATTTTCGACTTTGCTCTGCTTTATCCTTAATCTAAACAATGGAATGCTTTTCCTGTGAACAGAAGCATATTTCTATTCAAGTTTAACAGAGGTTTGGTATCTGTCAGTAGAAGTGCTCTAATATCAAACTGTAATTTTGCAAAAAGGGTTATGAAAATACGTGTTTGTTCAAACAATAAAGTTTTCATATGCCTGCCACTGAACAGGCTCTGTATTTTATGAAGATGTAGATGGTTTCAAAAGAGACAAAGAGCATTGCCAACACCCTCTTTCTATGAAATGAACAGTGATATTCATGGGACAGAGGGACAAAAGGTGCTCAGGCTTTCTCAGTGATCTGTGTGTTTGCAGTCAGTGCATTCAGTGCAAACACAAAGCTCTGCAGTGGCAGCTGCCTCTGTCTGTCTGTCCCTGTGCCAGCTGCAGTCACCTTGGCACGAGGTGGGAGATGTGAGTGCACTGGCTGAGAGCTTTCACTTACAGCAATGAACTGGAACAGCTTGGGAAAATGCCTTCCTGAGGAGTTGTCTGCACTGAAAACAAGCCAGGCACACCAAAGGACCTAAATCCCTGACAAGAGGCTTGAAAAATAGGTCTGGGCACACAGAGGAACAAGAACCTGGCAAATATAGAGGGAATGAAAGTCCCTTAGGATGATCCCACAGGATAATGTCCAAAAAAATGTTTGAGAATGGACACCTCTTTCTAGAATTCTGGTATCACTTTACTGAGTGTTTCACTCAGAGGGGTTTCAGTCAACCATTCAGATATTTCCTCTCAGCCATTCCTCCTACACAGCTGCCACTTTATTTCTGGTTTGAATGGCTCTCTTAAAAAATACCTTTTGAGAATTAGATTGGGTTGTATAGTTTGTCATCTTCAAGAGAATAAAATCTTTTCACTTGTCAGGAAAAGTAATAAAGGATGAAGGGTTGGATTTGCAAGAGTGACATATTTTTTCTTATTTGTTTTCTTAGAAGACTTAAAAACCAGAGCAGATATAAGTGGGCAAGGAAACAAGCACCAAGAGGGCTGGAGCAGCAAACTGTACTTTTAGAGAAGGTAGGTCCAGTAAAATAATCAGAGGTTTGGTTGAGTTGAATTTAGTGTAATTTTTCGAGTAATGTCACAGAATTTTTGTCTATGCAAGCAGAAATAATGCTTGAATGGAAAAATACTCCAACTATAGCAATGCAATGAGGAAGACACCAAAATGTGCCTCCCTCCTCAAAGTCAAGGTTTAGGAGTTGTTAACTCCACATGACCTGGTTTTAAATCTGTTTCATTTGCTTATGCTAGCTCTGGAGAATTTGAAAAATGAGTTAGAAAATTGACTTGATATGTTTCTTGTACTTGTTCTGACTGTGGAGAAGCAAACAGGAAAACTCTCTTTGCTAGTCCAGTATGGTTTTTTTCAGCTTCCATTTCCATCTACAAGCCCTTTTTTTGTCAGCAATGTGTACTGTTTAGTTTATTTGTGCTGATGTTTAAGGGCATTGTGCTTTAGGTGACACAATTTGAACCAAATCTTCTGACATTTAAAAACTCTTTTCATTAAATATCCTCATTGCTTCTTTTCTTTCCCCTCCAAAATCACACCCTATTCTTTTAATGAAATTTTAATTTTTTTAGTCATATCCATTACATCTTAAAAGTATTTTAGGCAAATTGCCAGAGAACTTTTGGGTATATTTGGCAGTGCTTATTGGTCAAAATTTCTCCAGCAGGTCCCTTTTTTTTCTGTCCTGGAAACATGGCCCAAAACTGGATTTGGTCATTTCTAGTGACCTGAATTTCAAATCCAAAGGCAATGGAAGCTGTGATGCTCAAAAGCTATTAAAAGAAAAAAAATTAAGACAAAATTAGGTAACTTGAACATCGTTGTCTTGATCTTTCAGTTGCAAAAAGGATTTCAGTTTTGCCTCTGAAGAACATTTCAGTGACTGATCTTTCTGGCTCTGGTGTGTTCTGCAGTGCAAGTTGCAGGCAGGACCAGCAGAGCTGTCAATACTCTCCTGCCTTTTCTAGGTCACTGACAGCCCAGAACTTGTGATTTTCAATCTCTCTCTAATGGATTCATACACAGTTAATTACAAAGGGCCACTTTCCTGGATGACAGCCAGAGTGTGAAGCTTTCTGAAAAGCTCTTTCCTGCAAGTATCTGAACTTCTTGCTCCCCAAAGGTGAGGGCTGTGAAGTTTTCTGTCCATCCACAGAGCAGATGGTGGCAGTGCCAATTTCTGCAGGAGCAGCTTATGTGAACCCTGGTGTGGAAGATCAGTTATTTGGAGTGAAATGTTAATTAAATGTCTTATGCTTTGGAGTCCTACTTTTCCTAATGATGGTGCTGATTTAGTCTCACCGCAAATTCAAATAAAACTGCTGCCTGAGCAGCACTTAGCAAGTACTAAGCATTATCTTTCAGACATTCAGAAGGCAGATTCTGTGATTCAGCTACATCAATTTTTTTTCAATTTTCCAGTGAAAATTTTGAAATATTCCCACTGTGTGAGACAAGTTTGGTGAGGCAGAGATAATACTGTAGAGGCATCTTGTGTCAGCAAAATTCTGTCTGTAGTATGAATCAAGGAGAGTACATGATTAAAAGTCTTTTCAATATAACTTTTGGCTTGAAAATGGAGAAGAGAATAATAATGGATTCATATTCAATTGTATTTAATTTCATAATATGACACAGTTTTGGAGAGAGAAGCCCAAACTGGCTATTCCCAGACCACCAGGTGTTTCATAAACACCTGAAAGATCTCTGCAGTGGGAAGACTTTGCAGAGAGCCAGAATGCAGATTAATAAACCCCCCCACTGATGAGTGTAATCCTTGAATAACCTCATGATCTTCGTGTAAGTCAATGCTGCTGCTATCAAGCCATGAATTATGAATTCTCAGTAGATCCATGTCTTGAACCTCTCCACTCTAAATCAGGCCCTGATATTTCATTTTTTTCCCAATTAATTAATAATCAGGAGACTCTAGGAGCATAATGAATTACAGAAAGCCCATGAATGAGATCAGATGCTTTTCCCAAATTAATTCATGAATAAATTTGAGATAATTTTTTTGCAAAAGAATGAAAATTATGTCCTATTTTTCTGTCTTAAGGAAACTCGAAATAAAGAGAAAATAGAAAAACATCAACAGTTTTACAATGAAACATTGCAAAGTTTTTTTCAGAGGCAAATTGAAATGTACTTCTGGATTTGAGGATTTTGTTAGCGTTGTAGTGCTTCAGAACAGATAAAAATATGTATACAAAATGTTTATTACTCACACTTATTGGAGGTCTAAAACTGGAGTTTTGTTTTAAAGTGAAGAAACAACCTACAAGACCCACAGCTTGGGGACCAACCCATTAAATTCACTGTAGACAGAAAATGCTGGCTTGCAAAAACTCACCTTCTCTTTTGTGTGGCCACAGCACACGAGTGCCAATGTTCTGCTGCCCCTTCCGGGTTTCAAAGTGATTTTGAGAAGAAAACAGGTCGGGTTTTTTGGCCGGTGTACATATGATATAACCTGATGTGATTTCCTCTGTTGGTGAGACACTGTGATGGTTTTGTTCTGTTCTGAGTCCCATGCAGGGGGGCTGCAGTGCCCTGGCAGCAGGTTTGGTGCTGCTGGAAATGGGGACATTTGGGTTTCCTGCTGGGACAGTCCTGGTAGGGTCTGAGATCTGGAATGGGGACATTTGGGTTTCCTGCTGGGACAGACTCCAGTGGGGTCTGAGATCTGGAATGGGGACATTTGGGTTTCCTGCTGGGACAGAGCCCTGGTGGGGTCTGAGATCTGGAATGGGGACATTTGGGTTTCCTGCTGGAAAGGAGCCCTGGTGGGGTCTGAGATCTGGAAATGCTCACAGTTTGGGAGTGCAGCAGGTGGGGTGCAAGGCCCTGTGTCACATTGCCATTAAAGATTTGCACATTCAGACAGCCATGCCCTCATGCACTTTTATCCACAATAAAACACCTCTTCTCCCCTCCTGCAAAATTTTTTAGAGTTCTGTACGAATTTAAGAAAAGGCAAATGAACTTGCCTAGCTGATATAGTTGTGAATAACTTAGGACTTGCACTGTGTCATTCTTTATTTTATGAGTAGTCAGTCCCAGGGAAAGTTACAGGGGCTTCAGAATTTGTTGACAACAGCTCATTTATTCCAGAGCATTTGCAGAAAATATTTACTGATCCATTGTGAGGGATAGTGAGATTTTTCACGTATTTTTAATTAAAATGAAAATTTCTATGTTTGCATAATAGGCTGCTTTGCTTGCTTGGTTGCATATTGGTTTTGCAGTTTTTAATTATTTCTATTTCTTATGCAAGAATCCTTTTCACCTTCTCTTTGCTCTAAGCAGTTTGTTGTTGTTCACAGTTGCATTTTCACTGACAGCTTGCTTTGCTGTGTTTTCAGTGCATAGAGAGCAAAACATACATTTCAGTCTCAATGACTTTCATTTTAGATTAGGAAAACTGAAATACAAAGTGAGAACAAATATAAAATCTTCATGAGAGAGAAAGCAAAGAACCTCTAAGATCTGCAGTTTAAAAAACTCTGTAAACCTTTCATCTTTAATCCTCTTATAATGCTGTCACTGGCTGACAGGTAGGTGGGGAGATTTTCCATTTTGTGGCATAGAAAGGACAGATTTGTGATTAAGGCATAGATTGGGTCTCAAAGGATTCTAGTTCAGTTTACATCTTTTGATATAAACTTTGTATGGATGTCACTTTAGACTTCACATTGCCTTGTATATATATATAATTTTTTTTCTCCCTTTTCTCTGTAAGGATAGCAGTCCTCTGTCTATTTAGATGTCATAGTATCAAAAACCTTGTCTTTTGAAGTGGAACTCTGAAATTTGCTGTAACCTGAAATTCAGGTCTCCAGTTCAGGGGTGGAGTGGTGCATGTGCCTAACCCCTGTGGGAAGTCAGACTGAGTGTATTCAGTGTGTCTCCATACACCCCCTGATGCTGCAGAAGGATCACATATCAGAGGAATTCAATGTACCAAACAATGCATCTATTAGCAAAATGAAATTTGCATAGTACAAACCTTCAGCAAATTTCAGTGTTGGGGCTGTGTTTATGTTTCAGTGTATTGCTAACTCTGCACTACAAGCAAAAATGAATATTCATCTTTTTGGTGCTGCACAGGCAGCAATGGATATTTCAAGGGCAACTTCAGTGGAGTTTGAAATGCATATCAATATTTTAAAACACTCTTATTGGAAGCTATTACTTTTTATTCATTGTCTGACATAAAGACAACATATTTTGATGTTTGCATTTAGTTATTGTAGGTTTATGTCTCATCTTTTATGCTGTTCATCTCATCATGAAATTAGGCTCCTTTTCACCTGAGAGTAACATTCCTTGTTTTATTTTAACCTAAGTTTTGTGCACTGGGCAGCTGTGTGACTCCTTATATCATATCCAATCTTTTAGACTTACAGTATTAGTCAAGCAAAGATTTCAACACAAACAAAAGAAAGTAATTTGTGATAGTCTGGCAAGCAAAACATTTTGTTTTCCAATTAGTGAAAGTAAACAGTTGTTTTTTAATTGCACATTAAGAAATCTTAAAGGGCTCCTTGAGAGCCATCTGATGTCCTTTGCTTACAATTTTAATATTTACAAGAAAAGTGAATTGAGTCTCTAAGTGTTTTTTCACTTTTTCCAGAGTCTGTAAAATAGGTCAAGGAGGAAAAGAATCAACTGAAAGAATGGAAGAAGTGAGAAGAGGCTTGAACAAATGGCCCTTGCATTTACCACTTCTCCCAACAGCAGTAACATCAGCAAAGTTCATGGTAGAAATAATTACTTGGCAGTGTGAACCAGTTTATCCCGGTTTGCTTGCAGATCATGGAGATGATAGAGCAATATAGGTGGAAAGTTCTTCAGTCTCTGTCTCCCTGGGACGTTTTTCATTTTGTCCTAGACAATACAGAAACCATCCAGTGGATTTACATTCATTTCCTCCTTTTATTCTTCTTCAAAGACAGCTTTCAGAAATACATTTTCTGTTCCTCATTGCCTCCAAACATGTATTTCAGTCTTAAATGGATTAAACTCAAGGGATGGGTGTAGAGTCCACATCCTTGGTTTCTATGGTAGCAAATGGAATTTCTTCCAGGATTGCCTGCCTGAGTTAACACGAGGTACAATTGTAGGGTGATCACCTAGAGGAGGATTCTGGTTTCTTGAAACTGGAAAATCTTAATTTTATGTAACATTATTAGTCAATGACTAGGGAATCAGTATGGGGACAGAGAGACTAAATCCTGGGATTTTCACTGCCCATGAGTGTCCTGTTCTGACATGTGAGACCATATTTGCCTGCTGCTGGTAGGGAACTAAGGTGATTAATTTCAGAAGGTTAATAAATAAGCTGAAAGAGCCTGAATGTTGGTTATAGGTTGCTATAGACTTTGTTAACTTGAGGTGAAGGGACATTTCAGATTCACAATGGAAGGAATAATGCAGTCTATCTTTATATGTCATCCTCCAACCAGCAAAAACACCCAAACTAAAAATCCCTTGAGACAAATGGGTCTGCTTCTTTCTAGAGGTGACATTCATGGTGCTTCCCTCCTTAATGGGTTTGGGCAGTTTGCTAGACAGCTTGAAAATGCAGAGCAACACTTCACCTACTCTCCAGGCAGAATGATATTTCACAAAGAATATTTGGGTAATGTTTATGAATATCAGAAAATGGTCTACTTTCTTGTTTTCAATGTTTACTGTAAAATATGTAGCATGGTTAAACCAAAGATTTCCAATGGTAAGAAGATGGTATCCCCAGCTGGTACTTTAAAAATTTAGTGGTAGAACAAACATATTAAAGATATGAGTGAGATACACAGCAATGAATGTTATTGACTCTTTATGCACTTAAATGTTTAGCTTTATATGAAAAAGTGTTACAAAGAGATGATGTATCACTGAAGTGATAACTTTTTAAAATTCTGTATGAACCTTTCCAACAATCTGAGGAAAGAAATGTTCATTAACTTGTGAAGAACCTTATACCTATCGACCACATTTACCTTTTTTATGCTAATCTGTGGATCTCTGTTGCCATCTATACATCTCTGTGAACTTGGGTGGAGTCAGCAAAACCCCAAACAAAATGTGACAAGTCACACCTAAGAGATGTTTCTGCAGTTTTGGGGGTGTTTTTGCTGTCACAGGTCAGAACATTGTTCTGCAGTTGTGAGCTCGTGTGGGAGATCCCAGCAGGGATTCCTTGGGTCCCTCTTTGGTTCCTCCACCTTACAGGGTGGGTGTGTGGGATTGAAGCCTCCTCCTGAGCATGGACATGGCACAGGGAGCAGCTCTGTCCTGTGTCAGTTTAAAGGCCATTTCCCCTGAGTTTTACAACATACACCAATGAAATGTCAGCTTTAGACCCAGAGAAAAGGTGGAGGTTTGAATCCTGAAATTCCCACAGATGACTAAGTGGTAACTTGCCAAGTTACTTTTTTTTTGATGATTTAACTTCTCTCTTTAGGTTTTGACTGTCTAAACATACTAAGGTTAGGTGACATGAGATTTACATTAAAAATGTGCAAAGAAGGCTCTTGAAAGAAAATTGGTGTCTTGTGCTGAACAAGAGGAAACCAAGTAAAAATGCAGATCTACGGAGCTAATTACAGATGGTAATTTTACTTTCAGGTGGAGATGTATTCATCGCTAGTTGTGACATAACTCTCCAATGTTTCAGATTTTTGACTAATAATGTATTCCAAATCAGTGGAAAAATGTGAACTTTAAGAATGTTAATTCTTAAAATGTATCTAATGAGGTTTTAATTTATGGTTTCCATTATTTTACCATATTTTCAGCAATATAGTTCTTTTGGCTGCTTTCTTTTTACTTTCATTTCCTATGTAATTATTTAATTTTTTTTCCTAATAAACAAGGCACTCATTTTGTATTTTGACTCTGAAAAGCATGTTCCTCACAACTGGTAATAATTGCAGAATATCTTTAGAAATTGTTGCTGTTTAGAGTAAAATTCATTCTGTTCTGCTGTGGTATGAATGATTTTGATTAGCATTCTAATTAATATTTTGCCTGCTACCTATGAGTTAAACAGAGCTTTTCAAGTTAGTAAGGTTTTTATTACTAAACCTGAGAAAGTGGTATTTTCCTTTTCTGTTTCAAAATGTTCATGGAATACATTTTCTAGGCAACTTCAAAATGTTAATCCTTTTATTGGATCTGTGCTGTGATTCAGATAGGATAGAATTATTTAATTGTACTAGCAATCAAAATGATGTAGGGGTCTGGTAGTACCTCTTACAGGAATGGTCATGATAGTCTACCAACAATAATTTACTAAATTACTATGGTCTGAATTTTTCTGAGAGGTTTAGAAAGACAAATAGAGAACAGAAAATAAGCTGCCAATACTAGTCTCTCATTATCTAGGAAAGTTTATTGCAAAATTAATTCAGAGTTTGGGGTTTTTTAAAACTTCCTCCCAGATACTACTTTTTAGTTCTATGGGGTTTTTTTGGACAACAGGATGAAATAAGGGCATCTTTGAAAATGAGCATCTTCTCCCATTGTACTTTTCCTTTCCACAATGTACAAATTCAAGAGTACTGAGATCCCATTTCTTCTGTGCCTGGGTGCCAGGGAGAGTGGGAGGGAAGGTAGAAGGAGCAATATCAGAGTACTTAGCATTTATTTGGCAAAATCCCCAGAAGAATTTCTACAATTATCTCAGATGTACATGGGATGTTAACTTCAGCCTGTTTACATAATCAAAACCTGTCTGTCTGCATTAACTCAGCATAATTGGCTCTTCCCCTTTGTAACAGGTAGGAAAACATCCTCTGGAGACTAAAATGCATGTTCATGCAATGAGCTTGTATTCAGCTGATCCCCTAGGAAATATTACCGTAGCAAATCTTATTTCAGGTTTGGAGTGGATTTTATTCTTAAATTACCCGTTTTATCTTTAAATTCCCTGTAAAGGATAAAATCGCCAACAGAGGGGGAAAAAAATTGGATCAGATTATTTTCAAATTTCAGAGATTTTGAACAGACCAAACCACTTCACTGCTTTACCAGACAGGCATCCTGCAGAGTTGTTCACTTCTCAATAGCTCTGAGTTAGGCAATTACAGAATAGATGCATCATTTACCCTTGGGCAATATTTGGTCCCAACTACTGACATCAGTGCTAAAAGAAGCAGTCAGAAGCGATGTAGAGAAAAGGAAAAAAACTTGTGGTTCTTAAAAATTATATGTAAAAACCTCACCTTATGGTTAACTATTAGAAAATAATAAAACTGAAGAGCTAATAAATTTTCCTCTTTATCATTGACGATGAACCTTTCAAATCATGTTATCTTTTCCACATTGTGTTTTCTCCTGCTGTTCAGGAGTTATGTTAGTGCACTGGCCAGAAGAGGTGAGGGAGGAGGCACCAGTAGCACTTGAGTAATAACTCAGGCAGAGGGTGGGACCTGCCAGTTTACATGGGCTGTGGCACACCAATGCCTCCATGGGCAGCTGAGAAGGCTCTACAGAGGGTTCTGGAAGGAGGCCATGATTTTTGGTTAAAAAAAAAATCTCAATTTTTTGAGTTCTGTTCAGACCTACTTTCAGATGTATTTGGGACTTAGATTTGTTTCTTTGCATGCAAGTGCTGGATATGAGGTCAACTACAGCTGGAAGGAGGAACTGCCCTGCCTCTTCTTGGAAGTGAGTGCTCCAAAGGACAGAAAAGGTTTCCAGTGCCTAAAAATGTTATTTTATTAAAGCACAGACCAATGTACTAGAATGAGATGACGCTTCAAGTATAGAAAGTTTTCATCAGTTAAGGCAGATAACGCAAAGTAGTTTGAAACAAATCCCTTCAAGTGTATTGAGAGTTTGCAAAGTGATTTTTTAGCATAATTTTGCTCTCTGTTTTAAAGAGTTTTGATATATTTATAGCTAATGTGTTTCCATTGTGACATTGTCTCCAGGTAACCACCCATGAGGTGTTTTGGATCTGTCCAAATGCTCTGTAGGACCTGGAGGGGAGCAGAACAAACACAGTCCCACTCTCTGGTGCTCATTCCTTTTGTAACAAAGCCTGATTTAAGATGTTTCTACAGAAAATTTAGAATTAAACAAATTATTTTAACAAATCACAATTAGAGGTGTACTTAAAATTATTTGTAGTTTGTTTTCATAAAGTTTGGGGGGTTTTTTTGTTGTTTTTTTTTTTCCTGTGGTATATTTGCAAAACAATCTGTAGAAATGAAAGGGGGGAAAAACCCTTCTATAACTACATGACCGTTTCTTAAGTGGGTTTTGCTGGATTGTTGTCATTTTTTAGACTTATTTCTTCTATATGCCAAATCCTTGAGCTGAAGAACAATCGTTTTATCTTCATTCAAGCATAACATACACTAAACTACCTTCTGTCATGCCTGCATTGTCTCTACCTGTGATTTTTTTGAGGCTGAGAATTTCCCAAGGGCCATCCAGGGTAGGATGGCCAGTGTATAATTCCCCAACAAAACTGCTGAAGAAACTGGCAAAGCTACTGGGACCAGCCAAAAATGTAAGGAAGGGTTACCTGAGGTTTGAAAGAATTAATTATGTCTGTTTTGGAATGACCACTCTCTCTGCTCTCCAGAAATACTCGAGGAGCTGCAGCAGCTGCAGGCAGAGTCCTCAGGGGCTCGAGGCCAGCAGGGCAGCTCCTGTATGGGGAGGGGATGGTTGGGGTGACATTTGTGCCACACCTGGATGTTTTCAGGGTCTGCAGATCGTGCCAGTGTGGGCACTCTCTGAGCACTTCGGCACAGAGGGATGGGCCTGAACAAGAGCTGGCATCAGCTCTTCTGAAAGCAGGTAAAATAAAGGTGAGCTCGAAGGTAGCAATTGCTCCTCTTTTTTGTTTCCTGATATCAAGTCCATTAACTTTATGATTTCACTTCTTTAGAAGTAATGGTTTCCAATTGCGATAATTTTTCCAGGTTGAAATGGAATCACCAATTCAGGTGAAACTGTGGGATGGTGATTTTTGGGACAGAAGCTTTTGTGCAAGAAAGATCCAGACCTGCTAGATCAGCAGGAAGCTGTCAAATTCAGGAGAATGTAACTGAGGGCAAAAGAATTGGGAAGAGGACAGGGAAAGTGCTCTCTTCTATAAGATCTCTCACTGTGGCAGCAGATTAAAGAGTTGTGATCTAAGTAGAACAACAATGAGAAGCAGAAAAGCTTTTGAAACCAGAATAAATCCGTGCGATTGTAGAAGTGCTAAAACTCTCTGTAGTCTTTCCCTTCTAGTCCTAAGGGAAGCAATGGAGTGAATTCTGAGAGTTTATGATTGCATTGTTTTATCAATACAAACTTTTAATTTTTTTTTTTTTAATCTTGGTAAAAGCATGGTAAATTTACATGGGTTTTTTTGTTCTTTAATACAGTAAAGTATCCAGCTATGCTAAATTCTCTCTAGCAGGTCTGTCTGACTTTCAAGCAGTTTATAGCCAGATTTGCTATTTTTATAGACATCCTGTAAATATATTAGCTGTGTAGATGTCTCTGTGCTTGTGTCTCATTTTAGCAATGAAATGAGAGGTCTTGGTTTGGAGCCTTTTTGGGGAAGGTTGGTGGTGTTTTTGTGGGTTTTAGGGTTTTGTTCCTTTCTTTTCTATGGGTAAATCAAGGTTAGGCTTCTCACAGCAAAATAACTGGATCTATAGTTAGGCTTATAGCATATACTTGAAAATTCTAATGAGTGATGGCAGATTAAATCTCTTCAGATATAGACTTCAATATGCTGTTATTTAAAAGCATGATTCTGGTGGAAAGATCAATATTTCTAATGTTTTTCATACTGGCTGAATTAAAGTTATATTAATATTTTCTTATTTCTTGTTTTCCCTTTTCTCATTGTGACAATTAATATGAATTTTATGTGAATCCAAATGATAATATCTTATCCAGTCTAGCACACTGTGGTCTGGCTATTTTTCCCACAAGAAAGGCAACCGTTTTTAATATATTTTTGTGAAGTAATCTGACATTCTGAAATGAATTATTCAAATGTGTTTGCTGACTTGTAAGCAAGCTTTTAGTTCATGTCTGCTATTCAAGATCTTTTAAAGGTCATGAGCTTTCTTTTACATATTCAACAGGTATGTTTTTCATTGTAAATCCTGACTTTAAAAACAAAAGCCCCACAGTAATGTGTAAGTAGGAAGATGAAATCTTTTCATCTACAGAATCCTTCTAAATAAGGAGGGGAAAGTGCACTGGCTTTTAATTTTTATAAATGTAACAATAGATCTCTCATGGGTATAATAAACTCATTTATCTGTGAAGCTTTTAATAAGATTTAATTAAATTCCCAGCAAAGCGACCAAAATTTTGTTTGAAAGACAACACTTGCTTTTTAAAATGTTATTTTGTCCACTGGGCTGTGATTAGGTTACATTTTGATGGATTCTTCGTATCTTACTTTTTCTCTTTTCTTTGCTCTTACTACTGGGTTCTGCCTTGGGTGATCCCTTAGTTTATAACAGGCTTTAGTCCCTCAGCTGCAGAAGGCCATGAACAGACTTTATTTTTCATGAAGATCTCATCTTGTAGCTATTAACATGGGCCAATTTCCGAATAACATTTCTACCATGGCATCACTAAAATCTGATCCTTCCTGCATGTAGATGAAACCTGAATTCCAAAGATGCTCTATTAAAAGTTCAGAAATTGCAACCTTCATAATTTTAGCCTTGAAAATTATTTTCTGTAGATCATTTTGCCTCTAATTTGCCTTCTTAGCTGGATAGAGCAGATCAGCTTAATATTGAATTCAGCCTCTGTGTCATACCCAAGCCTCAGTTTCTCTTCCTAACTATCAAGTTCTCCCACAAATTATTTTTTCACATTGTCCTACCTTTGCTCTGAAGCATGAGAAACACTTTAGCAAACCTGGGAAAGTCCTTGCTTATCGTCTTCCAGTCCTTTTTTGCAGCTCATCTCTACCACGGTCCTACAAAACCCAGATTTAGCGGTAAGGCAGATCATGCAAAGCTATATTTTCCAAAATATTTTTTGTTCCATATAAAACAACGCTATCCACTAACATTTGTGCAGTTAACAGAACTTTCTCATTCCTATTCTGACATTATTCACTTGCCCAATTGTTGTATAAGTAGCCTTTTTTTTTTTCCTACATGTTTTAATACTGGAGGGCTTTGGGGGCACAGTGGAAGGAGCTCTAAATATTGGGACCTGCAATAGTTGTTGTAATAGCTGTGTCACACTGATACATGCTGTTATTGGGCCGGTCCAACCATGTTATAGATTTATCTAACTGTGGGAAAATGAGGTGGAAAATTAGGTAGAGTGGATTTTTAAAAATTATTTTGATTATTTTGCCCCTTTTTAGTGTGTGAGTATCTTTAGCTTTTTTTATTGTACTGAGGTTAAAATAATTCCATATTTGCTTGGCAAAATATATGTTTTTGAGGCTGGCTAACATAAAAAATAGTAGAACTATTGTTGAGTCATGTGATCTCCCTGAATACCAGCTCTTTATTTACAATGTGGGTTTGTAAATGTTATAAATGTATAAAGATTTATAAATGCTTTGAAGGTGTCCTCTTTTGGCATAATCCCTGGGACAACAGTCTTGTCTCGGTCAGGATATTACATACTCTTGGAATACAAATAGCAAGTAAATAATTGTGCCACTAGAGTATGCTTGATAAAACTTCCAATGCCAATCTGAACAGCCTCAGCCACATCCCAGAGCAGTAATATTTATTTGATGAGCTTGAAAACATCACAGCAAGCCTGGTGCATCAGGAGTGAGTTTCTTCCCTGGGATGCAACTGGGAGAGTTAGTGTGTATAATGTATATATTAGCATAATGTTTTCTGTAATATGTATATATGAAAGTGTCTATTGAGATAGGTTTCTGGGCAGGTTTTTTTCTGAATAACAATTTTTATCACACCCAAATATTATTTTGCCTACTGTTTTGTTCACTGTGGTGGCACAACACAAAGGTTTGTTTCTGTAGGGAACAGCTGAAACAATCCCTATTAGAGGAATACAGCACTAGGTTGCACTTTGGTGTCAATTTCCTTTTGGGAATTGTGTGTTTCTCCATGAACCATCCTTTGAATTTCCTCCATTTTCCCCAGGATGAAATGACAAACCCCCTCAGTACGTGTGGTAGGAGCAAGGTTTTGGGTTATGAGTGTTTGGGCTCTTATTTCCCTTACTTTGTGTCTGATATGTGGTGAGAAAAGTTCATTCACCTCCTTAAGGCAGATGTGGCACACTTTTCCAGTTTGTGTGGTTTGCATTACTGAGGTGGGGATGTATCAATTTTTAACTCTTCCCTTGCTGGAAGGAGAAGCCAAACTTGCACAAGTGAAGGATAGGATCATTTGTTCCTCTTTATTACATCTGATTCATCAGTGCTGCAGGTTTTCTTAGGCACAGGTAACCTGATGGCTGAACTAGGGTAAAGTGCTTAGTGTCAAATTAATTCCACAGATCATGACAAAGAAAAAAATAGTTCTATGTGTGCTAACTAAAATGCACTTGGACTGAGGACATTAAAGGGCTGGTTTGGGCTGAGTTTCATAGTGATATGTATAAAACCTGGATGGGAGCAAGAAAAAATTGAAACTTTAAATGTATAACATTAAACATAACATTAAATATATAACTCTTATTAATTGAAAGAAAATAAAAGAAAGCACCTAAATCACTGACTACTGGAAAAAAAATAGAGATCAGTCTGGTACCAGCTGGAACATCTTTACATGTGGAAGGTGATTGACACTCATTCAGACAGTGCAGAGTCTAAGTAGACAAAGGAAGGTCATTTCTCTTTAGAGTACTTCCAATTCAGTGATTTTTTTAAAATGAAATAACTTTCAAAAGAGTTAGTCTCCATTCTTGAAAATTATGTGTGAGCCATTTGACTATAAAATGAGGCAGAGGGTTATAAGGATTATGATTACTCATATTTAGGCAGTTGATGAATCCAACTGGTCAAGCAGGGTAGTTCTCAAAGCATGCTTTTAACAAACTTATCAGAGAAAAACTGGAGTTGAGTGCAGCAGTTTTATTGAAAAAGTCCACAGGTGTGTGCAATTCCTTTATTAAAATGTTTCCAAATACATTGGACTAGGAGCAATTGATGATCAAGAGATATTCCTTTTTTATACATTTTTATTTCCAAAACTATACAAACATTGGAAAACTTTCCTTTTTCCTCCATTTCAATTAATAATAATTCTGTAGTGATAAGTTAGAGGTCTCCTGTTTCAAGCTGCAAGCCCACTTTTCTGGAGGTGGCATTTTGCATCTTTGACAATTAAAAAAAAAAAAACAAAAAACAAAACCAAACCATCAGTCATATTTACATGTGCTTAAGGTTGCATAATTGAGCATCCTACAGGTTCTGAAAACCAATGGTTTTCAAGATTCGCCCAGGTGGGTCGAAGGTTTAAAATACATACATAACTGCATACATGTGATTTAGTAGCCAAGACACCCTCTGTTCCCTTTTATTTTCAAGGCTATCTATAAACTCTGTGCTAGCCACGGTGAAGGTTTGTTTTAGTAAAGGTACTCACTGAGTGAAAGCAGCACGGACAACTATTGCTGATCAAGGACATGAATGGGCAGAGAACCGTGTGTGTATATACAGTACAAGGATTAATGTTTCAAAATTAACTTGAAGCTCTTATGTAAAAATAACAGCTAGAATAAAAGCTATTTCCTGTACTGGATTAAAGAATAAAAGACCCCCACAAACACTTACGTAAGGAAAAGAGTGGAGCCCAAGATGGGAAAAGAAGAATAGAAGCACACAGATTAAATTCGGAAGCTGGTCTTGCAGTGTATAATTACTGGAGATTCAGTTGAAATACAGCAACATTAGCAATGGGAAATGAAGGCTACAACTGCAGAGGACACATACATTACACTTTATGAGCTATTATATTGGCCATACAGATTTGTCTATATGTTATTTAGTTGAATCCTTAAGGCTTCTCTAATATCTTGCATGACGGTGCTGTCTGCTTGGATCTTCCATGCATGAGGGAGAGGGGCAGTTTTTCAAGAAAAAAGAAAATTAGGTTTGTCCACATTTCAATTACAATAGCACATCCAGAGACACAAAATAAAAGACAAAACTTTATGGTACCTTTTTTCATTTATTTTGGCCCCCAAAAGATGCATGCACTAGACTTTATGTACTATAAGGTATTGAAATATTTACAGCATTGTACATGTGCTCTTAAAGGGATGGCAAAAGGAAAGGTCTGTGTTCATCCTGGTGGGAGTAGAAGTTAATTTTCCTAGCTTAATAATACCTATTCAAAGTGAGAGATGACTCTTCCAAAAAGAAAAGCCCACAGAGAATAAAGCTATAGCATAATTATAGCCAATGTTAACAAACTGTACAGCACTTTACCTGGGAATTCTCCTCTCTCTCACTCCTGTTTGGTATCACAGTATCAACTGTTAAGTGATGTTGCTGTGCTCCCCTTGCCCTGTCTGCCCTGTTTCTCTCCATTCCAGCAGGTACAGGTGTATATTACCTATTGACATGATTTTATTTTTAAAATATTTTGGCATGTGGAACTGACATGTAATTCACAATAACCTTGATGGTAATTTTTGGACAAATGATATGACTGATATTCACGGGATTATGGCACTAAAGACCACCATAAAGCGCGTCATAAATACTTCAAGTGGATTTAGGAAACCATCTCTCTAAGAAATCCAGTGAGTAAGGCTGATATCACTGATTTCCTGCTGCTTTTAAAGGTACAGGTATGACACCCAATACACCAGGTTGAACAGGCAGAAGGCAGTTGGGAAGAAGATGCGGGCGTAGGAGTCCATTTTGGCGATGCGGATGTGTATCCTGCCGTGCCGCCACGCTCCCGTCCGGCAATCCTCAAAGCAGCAAAAGAAACTGGCACAGTCCTTGCCATCGAGACACTCATACCCGTACTCCTCATCCCTTTCTTGCAGGTGTGTGGCATTGTTCATTTGAATGGTGGCGGATCGCGGGCGGATGTCGATAGTAGGCGCCTAAGGTGGAGTGGCAAAAAAAGGAAAAAAAAAACAGTAGAGGGAGAAACGTTGTTATTATCACCAGACCGGCTGGGGATGAAGGTCAACATGTGCATGATGGCTCTGCTTGGGGTACATGGGAAATTGCTGAGGTGTTCTAATGGAGATATTACCTTGAACTTACTAAAAGCAGTTGCATCATACCCTTTAGAGGAAAGCAGCACAAATCAGTCTAAAGTTAACAGCTACGGGCAATTAGCTTCAAAGCTAAACCGAGTAAACACGAGAGGTTAAATGAAACATCCAGGAATGTAATTGATGGTATTTTAAATTTTTTTCCAATTCAGTTTTATAGTTTACGTAGCTGCTTGATATCTGAAGGCACCTTGTTGTATTGCATATGAAAGGAACTGAACCAACTGGAAATGCAGGATTTTAAAAGGGGTGCTTCATGTTGAGAAAAAAGCAAATATGTATACACAGGAAAAGAGCAAAAACTAGGTCTTTTGAATAAGATTAGGAGAATCTCTATGAGGCTCTCCAATTTGAATATATGCTACTCACCACCTACTAATGTTCACCAACTAGAAGGTTCAACATGTTCCAAATTTTATATAGTAGCTGTACATGTATATATGCATACATATATTTAGAATGAATTGAGCAAGTTAAGCATTTAAAATACATTTGAGCATTGGGTGAATGCTGGGATTATAGGCATTGAAATTTCATGCTGATAGTTATTAGGGAAACATAACAATACCATTCCATAAGCATGTAAACTCAATGTCATTTATTTTATGTGGTTTCTTTCCCCTTTAACCCCCACCCCACTATTTTCTATTTTTTTAATAAAATCTCTGCATTTCTGAATGGAGACAAGGTTTATATGTGGAACACAGATAGACATATTTGCTAATTTTCTAAGAGTGTTGATCCACTGACAACATTAAAAGTCTATGTGGATCTTAAACCCTTTCCAAACTCTGACTTTTTCTTCATAACAAACAGCGTTTGAATATAATGATGGTGACATTGAGGTTTTTTTCAGGTCAACATCACAACAGATTTGGTTTTATAATTAGGAGTGAAATCACAAAGGTTTAAAATCCAGAGTCAGAGTTGAGTTCTAAAAGGGTTTATTGCAGGTTTTTAGGATAGCTGGTACTATTGGATCCCATGGCAAATTGAGAGAGAGAAGCAGAAACATTTTAACATTAAACTCTCTTAATCCATGCAATCCAATAAGTAAATTCAGAGCTGTAGTGCTTTTGTATTTGGGCTGCTGAATCAACTCTACAAATTGTCTAGAAATTTGTAACCATTCTACTTGAGTAGCTGTCTCTTTAATTAAAAGACCAAACAATACACCACCACTGTCATCTAAGCTCTAATAGTTAAATTCAGCAGTCGCATGCAGTGAATTTCCATTCCAAAAAACATTATACCTTGAAGGAAAACATCCGAAGAAGCTTTCATTTTGTAGACAGAAAAGAGAATCAGAGGGTTTTGTTTTAAATTAAAGAAAGGAAAGAAAGAGACAAAAATAATGAAAATTAAAAATATGTTTCTAAAACACTGTAAGTCAAAAAGAACTAAATTTATAGAAAGATTTGGATTACAGCAATTGAAACAAGTACCTGTAACATAAAATCCCCCACATTTTCAACTTGTCACTGTCTTGTTTACATATGGGCCAAAGACATTAAAGATATTAAACTCCTGTTAGTTTTTCATATCCTGAGGGGATTCTAGTCTTTTATGCTGAAGTGTTTAGAAAGAGACCATTCAGAGTTTATAGAAGCATTTTTTAGAAAGAAGACTTTTTACCTGCAGACTGTGTCCTGAACACTCTACTTTTAAGGTTTTTAGACCCTGTGATTAGGATTCAGTCAAATATTTATAGTTCTGTTCCTTCCCAGATGCTGACAGAAAAGCAATGTAAAGAGCAAGTTATTTGTCCTCATATGGGCACCTTAAAGTGAAACAATTAAATCTGAGGTTCAATTAGGTTTTCTCCTTTACCTGACTGCATAAAACACACATACACACAAACACTTTTATTTCCACCTAACACAGGACACACCACTTTATCATTTTGCTTTGGTTCTTTACAGACTACCTCTCAACAGCTTTTAAGCTTGAAGTTATAGGAACAGTATGTAGTGAAAAGTTCCTTAATTGTTATTTTTTTCTCTATCCACTTTTGTGATATATTTTAAAACTAAAAGAGGATATCTTCAAAAGTCCTTGAATATTTTAGCAGAGCAAATCCAAATTATTTTATTCTTTGTTAGATGCCTGAAATGGAGAAAAAACACTATTTATTAATGTAAAAACATTTTTCCTTCACATTCTTCATTTTTTTGGTGTTGTTTGGTTGGTTTAAGGAGTTTTTTTGTGGGTTGTTTGTTTGGGGTTTTGTTGTTTTGGGTTTTTTTTTTGTTTGTTTCATGGGAGTGTTTTGGGTTTGGGTTTTGTTTTGGGGTTTTTTTTGGTTTTTGGTTTTTTGGGGGTTTTTTTGGTAGATGATTAGGCTAACTGTTTTAGAGATTCTAGACAACACATTTGTCAGCTCAGTTGCCAAAGGCAAGGAGAAATCTGTCCTGGACAAAATAAACATGAAATTCTTTCCCTGTCTGGGCAAAACCCCAAATCACTACTGAGGGTATTTCCAGGATTTTTTAATAGTTGCTATTATATACATTATTTTAACTATTAGGTAGCATATATCCACAAGTATCATTATAAATTGCTGTCAAATCCTTTTCTAAGGCAGAGAAGTAGGTAAATAAGGTAAGAAATAGAAGAAAAATAATTTAAGGACACAATGGAAAGGAAACAGATGCTTAAGGGGAAGCTGGAAAGAGCACATACTAAAGTTTGAATATAAAAGTTTAGCTGTTGTTCTGATAAGCAAGATAGTCATGTCAATAATGTGGGGATAAGTTAATGGCATAGAATATTGCTAATACTATCAGAAACTGAGATTTTTAATGTAAAGAGATCTATATAAATAGATGCAGAAATAATGGTTTTGGTAGTTGTAGTTTGCAGAACAGTTTGGTTAAAAAGATCTTTATCCTAAGAAATTAGTTTCTCTGGCATCCAGAAAACTGTAATGTATGAGCTTTTGATTCTCAAAGTGAATGTATTCATATTGTTACGAAGGATGGGTATATAGGTAATAGAAAATATGAAAAATGGTACAGTTATAAAGAGGAATTTAAATGCTCTCTCAGAAAAACTAATTAAATTTTAGGCCTTGCTGGTAAAAAGATACATACTGGGTTTTTCTTCTTTTTGTCCTTATCCTTGCTTGGCTTTCTGTTGCTGACAAAGTAATGCAAAGTCCCATATTCCACCAGTGCAGAGAACACAAAAATAAAGCAGACTGACACAAAAAGATCCATTGCTGTCACATAGGAGACCTTGGGAAGAGATTTACGAGCAATTGTACTTAGGGTGGTCATTGTCAGGACAGTTGTAATTCCTAGTAGACAGATAGAAAACAACAGAAATAAGATTACTTCAAGCAGCAAACTGATTTTGCCAGTTATGTGTCTCTGATTGGTTTTGAAGTGTGCCTGGAGTTCAAACATGCTGCAAAGATATTTAATGGCACATCCTAGCAGAGAAATGCCAATACAGTGGGAGCTCAGAGGATTAACAGGGGGAGGCAACATTTTTGCATGGTCACTGCCAGGGCTGCCCTGTAGAATATTTTGGTTAGATGAATTCTAAGAAATTTAGTTTAAGGTTTTGATTTTGTAGTTTCCTTCTAGGGAGTCTTTATTTTTTATTGAAAATTGAAGTTTAGGGTTTATGTGCTCAAATGCTTAAACAGAGCAAGAGAAAGATCTACAAAAGAGAAGTACTGTGACATGCCTCACCTTTTCTTCTTTTTCAGAAGATTATTACATGTACCATGATGTGAAAAATGTTTAAAATGCATTAGAACAGTTAAAATCTACCACATTTAAATGGCAAATTTCACACCTTTGGTTTTACCTTCTTAGTGGTGCAAATAGACTAATTCTCAACAGAGGGCCAAGCCTGTTTTGTGTATCCAGGTAAAATTTAAAATAACAACTGAATGCCTTTATTAATTTTTACTTCTCTAAAGCAGATTTTATAACATCTTTTCAAAGAGGATGTGTAAAAAAATCAATAAAATGCTTAAAGCTTCCTCTTATGGAAGCCACTGATCCTCTGTTGTTCTGTTCTTTCTAGGGAGCCTGGAATGAAAATTGTGTCCCCTATTTTACACTCCAGTGCTTTGTGCTGTGGTTCTGTGAAGAAATGAAAATGCAGAAGGAAAAACTGAAATAATTCTCCCTTGTGTGGATTTAATGTAGAAGTAGAAAACATGTTAAAGTTTCTCTAGCTGAACGTTTCTGCTTTGTTATTCCTTACTGTTACAGCTGCTTTGCACAAGCAAGATTAATTTGGTCTCTCTTAGTTTATTTGTGGAGCAGTTGCTAAATGTGTAGAAATATCCAGTTCTGATTAATTGCATGTCTCATTTTCATGTATAAGGTTTTGAATACCACCAGATTAATTTGATTTTTTTTTTTTTTTTTGCCTGAATTCTACATTTGGTTGCTGGTCTTTAAAGTGGTCATGGTGATATATTCTGTCCTTCTTGCCACTTGGACACACAGCCAGAAAGGTGGATTCCTTCTTGGTAACTATTTAATTTGTGTTGCCAGTCACCGTGATATGGAAACAGAACAAGTGAAACTAATGCATCCTGCCTCTAATCCAGCTGTGTGTCCCCATCCTCTTGATGTTTATAAAAAATACTGCTGTATTCAGAAAAAAAATGTGTAAGCTTTTATTGTTGACAATCTACAATAGTCAGAACCTGACACTGTAAAAAGGAAGAGATGCCAGTGTAGCTTAGTCCTTGTTATTCCTTGGAAATTACTGCATTCCTCTAAATGAGGAGAGTTCATGTGGAATTGTCTGTTTTCATACTTACAAACTGGTGATTTGCAGAGGTGTCAGCTAAACATCATAATGCTTGAAGAAAACAGGAAAGATAAACTCACCCAGTGATGTTCTGGCTGGAACTGCATCCTTATTAATCCAGAAAGAGACCCAGGACAAGACAACAATAAGTGTGCAGGGAATGTAGGTCTGAATAGTGAAATAACCCATTCTCCTGCTCAGGTTAAAGAAGACAGACATGACTACATAGTCTCCTGTAAATCAAAAGCAGAACAAGATAGAACAATATGTTAGAAAACCAATATAAAATTTGTATAGAAGAGCTAGGTTTTTCCTATTCCACGTCTGGGGGGTGTGTGCACGAACATTAACCTGATTCACCAGATATTCTGATGACAAATACACACATACATCTTCTTCAGCACAGCTCTAGCTTAAGAATCAGTGGATTTTCCACACTAGGAAAAGCACCAGTCATGCAGATTCACTCAGGTAACTTTGCCGTGTGATTTCAAGGGTAACCTGCCTTGCACAGCATGACTTCCACACAAGTCATTCCTCATAACCACACCTGCCTGGTATTTTTTATTTGCCTGCAGATCTTCTGTTGTATTTTCTCTTCTAAAATTATCTGAACCCACATTTCTTAAGTGGCCCCAAAAGCTGGGCTAGTAGTTACTCAGATGTACATAACACATCATTCTGATTCAGTAGTTTGTGATTGACTTTTAAGGTTCTTTTCCACCTCTCAAATTATTAAGTAAATTCCATCTGGGTTCAGGGACATAGGAAAGCTTCAGTTTTTGATGTGGTTAATTTTTTGTTGTTGTGGTTTTTGGGGAGTTTGTTTGTTGATGGTGGTTTTTTGGGAAGTTGGTTGACAGCTTTTGTGGGGTTTCTTTGTTGTTGTTGTTTTGGTTCTGGGCTTTTTTCTAAACTAAAAAAACAAAACCAAAAACAAACAACAAAAGAACCCCTAGTTCTAATCTTTTCTTCAGATTACAGCACTTCTGGGAAAAATCTTGATTGCAAAGGAAATACAGAACCCCAGGCTACAAAGACTTCATTGCAATTCAGTGAAATGCAGTCCAGAGATGTCTCTAGTGGAAACAGGATATGATTTGCAAATATAGAATAAGGTAGTTTTCCAGCATTATCAAAGAGTGTCTGTGGCTAATGCAAATTCTGCTTACATCAGTACCTTTGGTTAACATTAAGTTTCCTCTTTTCTGGCATAATTAAAATTTAAATTTCCCCCAGAATAATCCCCTTGAACCTGACCACAAAAGAAACTTCAGAGATGATTTTCAACTGGGGCTTCTTTGTTATTTTTTCAATTTGAATGTCTATATTCCCGGGATTAACTGGCTTTAATTTAATTATATTATGTTATAATTAAACCAAAAACATAAAGCCCCCAAATTTTATATATGTAGTTTATAAGGTGTTACATTGGAATATGAGCAAAAATTTGTAATAAGTAGTCTGATTATTTCACAGAATACTTTGCATTATATGTGCATGTCCTTCATATACCAGAAATGTCCAACCAACCTATCAAAAAAAACCCCAACACTTAGCACCACTGCAAAGCTGAAGCCATAAAATTACAGTCTGACTCATTCTTCATCTCTCTGGATCATATATTAACTTCCCAAGAAGTGATTATTTTTTCAGTTTTTGGAATTATCCTTTTATTCATTCACCTTCATATATGCCATTAATAGCATTGATATTTCCATTTTTTTCTGCTATGATATGGCAGAGATCACTTTAAGCAATAGCTCTACTACTTCCATGCAAACATTTTTGAAGAGCAGGATTTCGTGCTCACTGTTATTAAATAAATTTAATGGGACAAAGATTTTCCAGAAGTAAGAGATGAAATATAAACCCAAATACAGATGAGAATATAAAAATGTACAAAAAGCCCAGAACTGAAGTTTGAAAATGAAGTGTTTTATTGCTGTTCTTGTTTCCTTCTATTGAAGTTCAGCTGCTGTGGGCACTTTTGGAGCAGAGGAGTGATGTACCAGATCCCAGGTAACTGCTTTCTCCTTACTTTCTGTCCTATACTTGCACAGGTCTTTTTGCCCAACTCTTTGGCAGCTGTAGCCCTCCTGCCTTGTATTCAGAGGGACAGAAAATATCAGACTCTTTCAACAAAAGTACTCTGAACATACAAAGTCATGCAAGACCTGAGATGTGAAGTTTGGGACTCAGTCTCAGTTGTCACAATACATACATCCAAAATGTCAAATGCAGGAAGTCCCCTGTGGAACATGGACTTGACAGTGCTTTGCTTTAATCACACCTCTCATGATGGAATCTTGCCCCAGCCCCATTTCTATCCAGAATTGGTTTATTTTCTGACTCTATTCATGCACTTCTCAGCTCTTTAGCTGAGACCAGCTTAAATACTCTGTTATTTTCAGATTATCTCTGTGCCTCAGGTGATTTTTCACTCCTGATGTGATGCCTGCATGAAGCTGTCAAACTGAGACATTAGTTTAGTAAAAAATGGCCAGACTTGAACCTCAGCACAATGTCATTTATTAGTCCTCACTTGGCAAATTGATAATCTTTTCATTATTACTTCATCCTATTTCCCTGAGCTCTGGCTCTTGTCTGTCCAACATTGTCTGCTGCAGCAAGAAAGCTTCTCAGACTGCCAGATTGTTGTTTGGAGCACTGATACACTTTTGGAATTTTCTAGAAATGAATGATAGAGCAACCTGGCAGTATCTTTGTAAGAAAACATACCTAAGTACTTAATATTTGGCATCCCAGTTAGATGATTTTGGATTGCTTAGCCTTTCACCAGAGACCTTGCATTCCTATATCCATTCTCAGGTATATTTCTATTACACGTGTCTAGAAAATAACACCTCAAGAATTTTCAATTTTTTAAAGAAATACAAAATTTCCCTGGAAAAAACAATCTTATTACACTGAGGAGCATAATAACCAATCCTTCATATATTTCGACTCTTCCTCTCTTTCTCTGAATATACACATTTCTCCCATGCCTCTGTAGTCATCTGTGTTTGTATCTGCATATAGACAGACATAATCTTCTTCATCTGAAGATACAATAGCAAGTTAACCACCTTTTTCAATGACATATATTTAAACTAGAATGGAATCCCTCAGGAAAATGGTATCCAGGTCATATTTGCCTGCATATATAAGTGCTCAGATCATATTTTCTACTAATGTAGATAATATTTTCTACTAATTTCTGCATATTCCTTCTATTTATGTTTGGAAGATCAAGAGAAAGATCAAGAGATGCAGAGCAGTGTTCTGACTTGAGACACAGCATCTTTGTGCTGCCACACATAATGGGAATTGGAATATTTCTCTTGGGGCACACAGAGGAAGTGCATGGACCTTAAGTTATTTCCAGAGTAGGAGGTCATTTGAAAATTAGATTCATGCATCAATATTCAGTGCTTGTGACCTTAGTAAACCCTTGCAAAAGGTGTTCCATCCTCATTTCCACAGGCTCACAGCAGTCTATATGAACTTTGGAAATTGTGATCTTCCTCCTGCCCTACACCTGTGTGACACAGTGATTTGAACACCAGGATTCAGGCTCTGTTAGACAGTAGGGGAAGTGAATTCCTGATTGGAGGAACCATCTGTGCATATGTGCTGGCCTGGGTCCCAAAGGTTCCATAGAAGGAATTAGTCATGCCAGGAAGCACAGCCAGGGGAATGTACACTGCACTTAAATGATTTAATCAGCACAGTGGGTGTGATCCTTCATTGCTTCCTGCTTGAAGAGTCCTTTATACCTGAGCAAAGCCAATGGGGAATTACACCCATTAGTGCTCTCTTTATGCCTGTTTAAGTGACTGTGCAAAATGTAAGGCACTGAGGGATAAAGCCTCTAATCTGTACTCAGAAGCGATTCAGAAGCTAGTGCAAATGCAGGAGAAAAGAACAGCTTTATAACACCACAAGAAATTGGTATCTTAATTATAATTCAGGTAAGTAACACTTAGAGTAAGATTGTCTCACACTTACTATTATGAAATTCTTTCTGTTGTTTAAAACACTGCAGGATTTAAAGTATTGAAAGAACAGCAGAAGAGCTTCAAAAATCATGTGTTGGCCACATGGTCAAGTTACTTGTATGTGTTACTTCAGTTCATTCGCAGATGGGTTTTGAGTGGGGAAAATTCGGTGTTTGTTTTCTGTTAAGGATATGGAGTTTGGAACGGGGAAATTCAATTACATGAAGGGCTGACCTTGTTATGGGTTCACATTATTAAGGCATTCATGGCTAACTTAAAAGCTTTGGAAAACAGTGACTGTGTGCACAGGCATGTCCATGTGAACAAGGTTTTTGAGAGTTTATAAGTCTTTATTTCTCTCTCTGTTTCTTACAAAGCCACACGCCACTCTGAAATGGCAGCACAGAAACAGATGGAGAGTAGAAGTGGCTCTCTTCTTCTCAAACTCTGTTTGTTCCTTTATATATTCCACTACCTAAACTCTCCAGAATTTCTCTGTGTTGCTGAGAGTTTACAGCAAGAGCTCATGCTGACTCCATGGTGTCAGGAGTTTCACTGTGGAGCTCTTCTCCCTCAGTAATGGCAATTCTTCTATCCCAGGATTTTCTTTGAGTATTTAGTTACATTAAATATTTTTGTCAATATTTAGTAGTACAAAAATAAATGTCTGTTTTAGTAATTCTGATAATGTTTATACTGTAGAGCCTTTTATGCTTAAAATTTTAAAGTCTGTGGAGAAAATACATTATGTAGGAGAATGTTGGTAATGAATCAATAATTGCTAACAAAAGCTAACAAGTGTCTTTATTATATCCTTTTAAAATTGGAAGTTTTTCTCCACTACATGAATTTGGTAAACTGCCAAAAAGAAGTCAAATAGGAGAAGAGCATTATCCAAACTCTCCCAGAATTTCTAGTTTTGCTCTTTAAGGACAGATCAAATGACTAAAAACTTGGATTGATTATATGGTATGTACCAGGCACAGTTTGTTAGTGCAGCAAATAATAATGGTTCCTACAGAGATGCACCAGCTGCCCAGATCCCCAATGGGCTTATATCCCCTAAATTTACACAGAAACCATACAGAGAAGAGCAAGCACTTTTAAAATTATTTGTTTAAAGAGACATGTGAAAACATAGATGGAAATGGAACCTTTTCTCAAAATTACTTCATATAAACAAGTATATAAATAAATGACAGGCTTTTACATGGGAGACCCTATCCAATTAATCTTTCTGGATGGAGTATACATAGGGTAAAAAGCAAATAAAAAACCTCGTGCCACAGGAGGGCACTGTCACCTCAGAATAGCAATGAGAAACGCTTGCAAGTCTGCCAGTGGAAAACCGAATCCTAAAAATTTCTAATTATTCTTGCCATTGAGTGTTTACACAAAAACTGAAATGGCACAGCTGACTTGTGTGTCTCTGTTATTAAAGGAGCACTTTTAGAGATTAAACCAACTCTTGTGTGATAGAAATATCCCCAAAGAAGCATCACCTTTGTGCTACAAGTAATGAATATAAACTGCATCAATTGTTAATGAAGAACAACCGTGGCAGCAGAATTTATCTTCTTTTCCTCATAAATAGCTAATAGATACATCCTTGTTCTCTCTCCCTTTTACTGTTAGCATGGCCAGCAGTCTCCTTTTCTGTTAGGCAGAGAACACAGCTAGAACTCTTGGTTTATTTTAAAAGAAAGAATGGCTAAATAGTTTGATGGAATAGATGTGTTTTCTTGGGTTTAGTTATGGTACATGGAAATACCATTAAAACAGTGGTGCATGATGTCTATGAACATCTCCTATAGGAGCTTCTTAACCTCTCTAATTCTTAAAAAGTTGCTGGATTAGTATCAGACTATAAAAATAATAGTGAATGGGACCAAAAGGATTCCAAATGCATCCTTCTTCATGAAAGAGTCAGGCCTGGTGCCATTTTTAGACAGATATTCTCCAATAACAGAGAATAACCAATTGGTAAACTTGTGTGGCATTGCCTGTAAAGCAGATTTCCTTCCCACTGTGTGCCCTCCTGGCATGCTGAAGGGCAGCAAGGTTACCCAAAATCTACTGCAAGTGGAGAGAAAATGAGAGGAAAGAAGATGGACAAAGCCTTTTCTCTTCCACGTCAGGTGTTGGTACCAGAGCTCTGGTGTAGGCTCTGCTCGGCAGTGGCGTGCCCCCAGAAAAAGTAGGAAAAAGGGAGAATGGGAGACAAGAGTCAGACTTCTCTACCAAATCAAGCAATATCAGATTGTGGAATGCATTGTACAGTGCAGCTCTAATCTAGGATGAAAAATCATGTAAATAGCTTAAGATTGGTGTACTTGTCCTGATGCATCCTGTTTTGGGTTTTGTGCCCATCTCTTTTCTTGCCTTGACAGGATCTATATTTGGAGTTTTGCTGGCTTTTAGTGTCTTGGTGAGGGTACTGAGTCAGCCTGCAGACACAGTTCAGTGAGATGTCTTACACTGTTACAGTGGCATAAAGAAAATATGATATTTGTTCTAAACACACAGTTTTCTATGAGGATCCAGAATTAACCTATTTCAAAAATTACATTGTGTGATGCCTAAAATAACCTTTTTTAATTTTTTTTTTTTAATTTTCCGACAGATCAGAAATTTTATAAGTCTGTCAAGCTTGGTACCCATGTACTTCTAAAACTGGTCTTTTGTCACATGGAAAAATAATATTCCCTCTTACAGTGCAATATTTTTTACATATATGGCAGGAAAATAACTTTGAATGAAGTATTTGTGCCGCACACAACTGAATTCATTTTCATAAAGACAGAAAATTGATCATGAGCTGATATGGATGAGATTTATTTGTTCTCACAGCCAGAAATGAAAAGTCTGGGGAAAAGGTGAAACAAGAGGGAACACTGTTCCATGAGACCTTCTCCTTATCTCATTTCTTGCAAAATGCTCTTTTCATTGGTTCTGTCCTTCACAGCTTTTTGTTCTTTCATTGACAGATTTTTAGACTGCATAAGGGCCAGAGAGTTTAAAAAAAAATTGAGTCCCTTCCTTTTAAAAAATGCTCAATAATCTCTTTCCCTCTGAGGTTTAGCTGCAAAATGCCACTAATTGTGTCATAGAGAAGTCATTAGGTGAAATAAAATGGTGTAAATATTTAGCCTTTAGGATAAAGAAAGAATCTATGCCATGGCATTGCAGGTGTTTGCTTTTAACAGACTTGCACATGGAAGCAGTGCCATTCCCTACCTGAATGCATTACATAAAAAATGGGGTGAGCCATGGTCATCACTGGTACAGCACAGCAACTGTACTGAGTGATTTCCTCAAAAAAAAAAATCTAATAATAGAAATTCTTAATATCCATTTCTAAGCTGTGATTATAGTTTGATTATGCAATGAGGTAAAACAATATTAAGATTTTGACAAAGCTTGCACTGTAGTCCATTTATATAAGATTATCTCTGGGATTCAGATAGCTGCAGGCCTGGTTTTCAATTTACATTCCAAGGGATGAATCCTAACTGCATTGCACAGCTGGGTGGAGGGCAGGGGATGGGAGGAGATCTGTGGGGTTGGTTTGTTTTGGTTTTTTTGGGTTTTTTTTCTTGGGTTTTTTGGGGTTTTTTGGTGCAGTTTTTAAAAAATAAGGAAGTAAGGTGTATGTCTGTGTGTGAATATGTCTGACATTAAACACCTCGATTTCCTGTGGGAGCAGGCAGAAGAGAGCTGCAATTAGTTTATGTTTGTGAAATGACAATCTTGGCTGATGAAACTTCTGCAAAATGAGATGAATCATTACACTCATCCAAGCAAATGAAATTTCTTTATGTATGACATGACTTTCTACCCAACAGTTCTGGATTTTGTTTGGTCCTTGGCCACTCATTCCACTTGAAGGGCTCTTTTCTCAGTTCATTTGACAGAATGTGTTCCATGTCTCATTAGTTTCTAATTATAGGAGGAAAGAATGTAATGACACTAGGCAGTAATTAAAATCTATCTATTCTCTGCACCTTCCCTTTGAAATCACAGAGACAAGATTTAGCCTGAGAATTCTTTGTTGCTGAAAAATGTCAGTGTGATGACATGTGCTGAAGGATTGAATGTAAACTTAGGTGTGTTTGTTTCTAAGGTTTCATCAGTGAGTGCCAGAAGTCTGAAAGGAAAATGAATATTACTGACCCTGTATATTTGTCCATGATATGATTTTTTTCCTGGTTTGTGACATAATTACAAACCATTTTTTTTGCTTGTCTGTGAAGGTGAATAAGCTACTCCATTGGCATTAGCAAACACAGGAGGGTTTTTAGGGTGCAGGATTAGTATTCAGATGTGACAGCAGCAATAGCTTGCAGCTTCTGTGAGTGAACCATTATGCTCCAGTGTGCAAATAATCTTCAAATGTTAGTGCCTACTGCTTTCTTTTCTGTTCCCCCCTTGCCTAGGGAGCATCAGCCAAGGATGAGAGCTCAAAGTCTCATCTCTGAATGCTCAGGAGTCGTTCAGGTTCTAAAAAACCTGTTTGACTCACTGTGATTAAAAGTCCATCCAGTTCAGAGATTAGAAAATGTGAGGATGACAGGAAATTTCAAGTAAGGAGAGAAAGTAACGAGTCACCATTTCCAGGCAGCAGCAACAGCTGGGGTGCTGTTCTGTCAGGAATTTTGCTGTGCCTGACACATCCTGTGTCCTTGGCTTTTTTGGATGTCTTGTTGTTATCTAAAGACCTCAAGAAAAGCTGCTTCAAGAAAATTATGCACCTATAGCATGGCTCTGTGCATGTTTAAAATAATGACTTGTTTCATTTCTGTTATTTAACCTCTTGCCTTAATTATACAGGTTTTAATATAATGCAATCACCAGTGTAAGCAATTAAAATATGTTTTATTATATTTCATTCATTTCAAGGTATCCAGATGATATAACCACTTTGACAGCATTCAAACCTGCCTGCTGCAGGGAGAACTGGAAATAACTTCTGTTTCTATACTTCAAAGCATGGAGTACAACACATCCCTGGTACTTTAGATCAAACACACTATCAGAGTTATGAAATGGCATGGAATAAGGATTGTCAGAACTATGTAAATTTTATCATGTTGAAATTTTCAGCAGATTGTGTCTGAGAACAAAGCACAAAATGGTGATTGTTTTTGTTTTATGGGGTAGCAGAGATTGATACCGTACCATGGGCCTACAACTTTGGACTTTCTAGATGACTCTGCAAAGGATTTGTCTGAAAATAGAGTCTGGGCAAGTCCAGGGGTAATAAGAGAAATGTAAGATATAAAAATGGGAATTAAAGAAATTAAACTTTGAGGTCAAGGTTAAAAGCTGCTAATAGAAATTACATACAGGTCTATTTGGTGAATGCCAAGAGGAAAAAAAATATTTAATAATTTTTGTCTAAATAACAACAGTCTTAAAGACGTTTTCGAAAACTCCCTTGAAATTAGTATTATTAAAGTATTGTTTCATGAGTTTTGTACGAGCCCTGGTTGCTGAAATAACTGTACATGACTAATGTAGTTCATAAACACCCCTTTTCAGATTTGCTTTTATGTCTTTGTGAATTGTCTTGCATGGCAGAGGTCATTCTGGAATTCCTCTGAACACCTTTGCTTTGGAGAGAAGAGCAATTTGAGGATACAGGGCATTTAGTCTTTGGTTTTGATGATCCCAGTTGTTTTTCAGGGCCAGGAGGCAATAGTACATACCCTGAGGCTGCAATAAAATGTGATGTTTCCTTCTACTTCCTCTCCAGAGGAGAGAAGGCATGACTGTGTGGAGGCAATGTTCTGCAGGGGAGCTCCAGATTTCACAGATTCATTCTGTCTGAACGCCCCAGCAGAAGAAATATTTATACAAGGAAGCACCACTCAAACAACAGCACCTCGCTCCAGTGGGTGCACAGGGAGATGGCTGGGAAGACACAACCACAAACAAAGAGCCCAAGGGGTGCTGGGAGGGAGGGATACATCCTGCTTTGTTGCTCAGCTTCCAGCATTAGATAGACTTTTTTCCTTTTTTTTTTTTTTTTTTTTTAGTATTTCAATTCCATTTGTTTTTAGCTTCTGTTAAATATTTTAGGATATTTCATCAGCGGACATTTAGTTTTGAATTCCCCCCAGAAACCGATTCAACTAACCAAGAAAAGACTAAATTACACTTGAGTATGAGACTCTGGGAGGCAAAACACCAAAGAGCCAAAATTATGCAGATCAAACCCTACACAGTGTGGTCACCTACCAATCGTTGTGGGCTTCAGAGAGCTCAGTAAGAAAAGAAAATGTCTTTGAGCACAAGAACCAAGCAAAGATACATGGTAAAATGTGAATTGTCCTGTTGGAAGACACCATAGCCAAAAGCAGATCAAAGAATCAGAGTGGATTATTGATCAGGATGCTGAAGCAGCAGGCAGGAGATCTCAGGTCTAGCCCGACTTCCCTGATGGACCAGCTGTAGCACAGCTGTCTCTCTTAGCCCATGAAAATCATTTGGAACACATTCTCACTCTGTTCCAACAGCATCTGGAGAGTCTGCTCTAAACTTATGTGGGAAGATTTATCATGACTAGTTGAAAAAGGGAAAACAAGAAAATTGTGTAATTACATACAATTTATGAATTGTTATATAATAATTTTTCTTTGGCTTCTCACATGAAAGAAAACTCAAAAATGTTTCATTAGTATTACTTTGTTTCCTTTGATATGAAAAAGTAAAAATGTAGGCATATTCATCCGAAGAAGCAAAGTAAGATATACTCACAAATATTCCTATTTAAACCCAGAGCTTGTAGTCAAGTTAGTCTGGAATTTTCTGCTGTTTTCCAAATACATTTTTCTTATAATAGCAAGGAAAAACCAAACTTCATTCAGTTTTACGTTCATGCCTTGTCATGTTTCTGGGATGCCAGAAATAAGCCAGACTCTATGTTTTGAAGAATTTTTTAGACAACATGGAAACAAGATGATGCCTATAAATTGTAAGAAATTTCAGATAATGGAATTTTTTTGAAATTCCATACACTGAGCCTTGCGGGAAAAAAAAAAAAAAGAATAATAAAGGTGAAAAACACATGAGTGTTTTGTTATGTCATGGATATGAAGGATTGGATCCCTGCACCTTTCACTAAAAATGTTTCCATATTCAGAATATGACAAAATGCACAGTGATATGGCTTCTCTAATGACTGTGGTAGTTTTGAACTTCCTGATACCCTTGATTCTTGCAGGGTATTTATGTAGTTGAAGAGTAACCAAATGTTTCATTTACTAGTTAATTACAATCTGAGTAAGTGCATAAACCAGGTAGTGATTATGCCATTGACAGAGACAGTCCGCAATTTTCTGTTCCTTTTATCAGTGACAGATACAGCTGGCAGCAAAACATAAATGCATTTTTAACTTCTTTTACTTGCCTCTGTTGAATCTTGACTTAAAATGAAATTACATAGCAAAGATAATTCTGTTGCTTAAAAATTCATGTATTTATCATAAAGGTGCTGAAATGCACCTTTATCATTTCAGTGCTGAAAAGCTTGCAGAAATCTGTTTCTCCCAATTAGCTTTCCATGGCTACTTGTTGATGTATTAAGTTCTTCAGAAACCCTTGGTTTACCCAGATGCACAGGTGGGAAGGGATTATGTTCACACACCTTTCTGGGTTCTAATTCTGATTTCTTGTGTAGGAATTCCAGTGCAATCTTAGTGTTCATCCTCCTTAGCAGGTGGACATGGAAATTGGCTACATCAGGAGCAGCTGCTGTTTGAATGAGCTTAAACATTTATTTCTACGTATGTGTATTTCATGTAAAGGGAACGAAGTAAGATTAATACATCAATTGTGAAATTTCAATATTCATAGTTTTGTTGAGGTGATGTTGCATTGTTGTTTTGCTTGTTAGTTTGTAATTATAATTTTTATTTCCGTGGTAATCTCAGTACCTGCATGTGGCAAGGTATGGTCCCCTTGTACAACAGGAAGGATGTTACCTGACACCTTTGTGAATGCAAAGCCCAGTGGAGGTGCTGTCAGAGCTCCCAGCATCACTACTGCTCATTTATAGGCTGGGTCATCTCTCTTCTCACTATATCACTTTATATATATATATATATAAAACTATCTTCTCACTTCTCACTCTATCACTTATATATTATGACATGGGACTGTTCAGGGATGGTTACATTTTTGTAATCAATGATTACATTTCTTGAGATGCACACATTGATAAAATGATCCTCAGAAACAGTTGCCTGACAGAAGTACTGATTTCTTGGACTATCATGTACAAGGAAGTTTCCCACCAGTGCCTGCAGCCTACAGTGCTGCTCCAGTTTTGAGTTCCTCCCCAGATGCTTTATGGTGACAGTGGTGATAGGTCGTGTAGATAATCTTAGAGTCTTTGTAAAGGTTGAATGTGTACTTGTTTTCCTCTAATTATTAATATATGGCTGCCTCAAACTGATGCCGAGGTAGCTGTGATAGTTTTTAGCTCTGACAGAGTTCTCTAGTGCTCAAAAGAACAAAACAAGTTGCTTCATCTTGCATGGTCTGTTCAAGGCATGTGAAGAACAGCCTTCTGTCTCAGTGGTTGCATAGCTGTTGCCATCACCCTTTGTGAGCAGAACATGCTGTCTCACACAAGGGCATTCCCTCCCACATGAGCTGTGCTTCTCTCCTGCTGGACATGTGAAAGGCTGTACAGGAGCAGGCTGCTCCCATCAATGGCCATGTTTCAAGAAGGGTGCCTGCCTCGTAGGATTTAGAGCTGTAATTACATTTTTCCATGAACTGAGCTTAATAAAGGGAATTATATTAAATCAAGTGTATTGCAGAAATAAGGGGTGTCTTACATATATTACTGTATTACATACAGCCATATACACATGACTTCTGCTTTTAAAATACCACAAATCCTACATACAAAAGCTCAGAATGAGAGGAAAATATTTTCACTAGAAGCATCTGGATCCATGTTTAGGTTGACTTGTTTGAGAGTAACTAATTTATTATCAACACTTTGTAAGCATCTAAAATCTGTTAAAACTGTAACATAAAGAGATTATCAAATTCCCTGGAAGAGAGTGCTCCAGAGTTCACATGTGTGACTATTAAAAATACGATGTCCTTATTGTTGTTCAGAACTACTTAGAACAATTTTTGATAAAAACATGATAAATATATTTACTTTTCAATATGAGTCATTCTTCTAGAAGAGACTATTGTGGACTAGTATTTGAGAGGTAAACATGATTTTCATTCTCCTGCTATCAGTTTGCCTGAGGACAAGGCCTGCTCTGTGTGCAGATTCCAAACTGTTTCTGGTTTATTAAGTATTTTGTCTTGCAGAAACCAGGTGCAAACCTTCAGCAACGTGCAAATTAATCTTGTTCACAATCACAGTTAACAGGTAGCAGCAGAAACATCTGCTGGCAAAGTAGGTGTTGCAAAATTGTCTAAGGTGTGATTGGTGAGGAAATGAAATGGAAAGAAACCTAGCTCTAATAGAACAGTTATTTATATGCTAAGAAAGGAGATGGCAAATGTGTTTGGGTGTGTTTTTAACCCCTTGAGCTTTCTAGGAGGATATTATTGACCTCAGGTAGAAAGCAAAATGTTGAAGGAAAGAAAAAGTCTTTAAAACCATTATCTCTTTTATTTATTAGAAGGGGTAAAGAAAGGATTTTTAAAATCAGAGAATAAATAAAGGCATTGAAGTAGAAGAAACTAGTTTATTTCAAAAATAGTAAATAACTAAATAACTGTAGAATTAAAAAAAAAACAGAGAAGGTGTTCAAGAAACTAAGAAAGAAAGAGTGAGAAACTATGAAAAAATGGCAAACAATGAGATGCTGTTCTAAAATTGTACTTAATACCAAGGGTAAGGCCACAGGCCTGTAAGCAACAGGCCTGGAGGGAGGAACAGAGATAAAGAGGATGCTTGGTTTGAAGATCTCCCCTCAAAAGAGACAGCTATGAATCATGAATAATTTATAGCCAGTATTGCCATTTGAAGTCAAACAGATCAAGCTTAAGACGTGAAAAAAAAAATAATCCTTAAAGACTGCAGATAAGGATCTTGAAGCTTCGGTTACCAGCCTCACAGGCAGAGGCAGAGCTTCTAGGTGTATGTAATCACCCTAGTCCAAATCCTACAAGGTATTTAAATGGCTCACTCTTTTCAAGAGGAGACCTTTGAAGAACTATTTATTTCTCAAACAGACATGCTCAGGATAAAAGTTCACAGCTACTGTGAAAGAGCTTCCCCTGGGAGTCCCCATCCCATGTCACAGTGTCTATTGCCATCACATTGTATGTTTTCAGGCCCGAAAGTGCAACCTTTTAATATCCTCTTAAAAGCGCGGTTACAACAACGTGAATCCCATGGGGAATGTCTTTTTAAAGACTTGTTTCTTTTAACGTTTGAAAATATTATGTCCTGGAAAGCTTTTAACAATGACCTGGCAGTTGTGGATCTGAAGCAGAGAAGGATGATGTGTTTGGAGTCCCACAGGAGTGTGGTGAGGGAGCTGTGGGCTGAGCTGCCCCATGCACCATGCACCCTACATATCACAACGTAATGTGATGGCACAGGAAGCCAGACCTCTGTGGGCTCTCCTATGTTATTTTTTAGAAATTTGGGTGCTGTGTTTGTAATAGAGAGGATTATAATGCTGCAACAAGTGACAGGCATCAGAAAAGGTTGGTATGCTCCAAAGAGCATTTGCATTTATCTATCTATCTATCTATCTATCTATCTATCTATCTATCTATCTATCTATCTATCTTTGCATTTATCTCTCTGCAGAGGTTGCCAGACTGCAGGGTGGGGTGGCAGGCTGGATGTAGCAATGATGCAGTGGTTATTCCCTCTCTCTGGGACAGTCATGATGTTACCTCAGATGCCACAAAGAGAGAAGGATACTCAAAGCCCAAGAGGCAAAGCAATAAAATTGCAAACATTGACTTCTCACACCCAACACAATATTTGCTTTGAAGGGGCTCGTGAGTTTCCTGGAAGTGATGTAGGGATGGAAATGCCATCCAGTTTGCTTCAGGAAACCAAGATTCCCACCAGGGAAACGCAGCCCTGCTCCTCCATGGTGCCATGCCCAGCAGCAGGGTCTGCCCCTGGCTCAGCTCTGCTGGCCACATTCCCTGGGATGCCCTTGGCTGTTCATGTGCACATGCTGCAGGTGGGAGAGAAAGAGGAGCCAAAAGAGCATTTGAAATACTGCTTTACTCTCTTTACTGAACTTGGAGGTTTAATTTTTACCATGACTTTCAGTTTTTAATCTGTCAATGACAGTGGTGTTTTCACACAGCAGCTCCCAGCCAGATCAATTTTAAACATTTCATTATTTCTAGAAGTTCAAAAGAAGATGACTGATGGTAGTTTTTGAAAAATACATGTTTTACTGATTTAGCTTCCTCCTTGTTTCTTGATCCTAACATCTCTATGTGAACACATTTTTAAGCCAAATGAATGTTGGAAAACACGAATACAGGTGTAAACAAAGTTCTTCAAGCAGCTCTCAACATGAAACAATTTATTTGTTGTTCAATTGTACTATCTTGAGCCAGCAACCTTGATTTTGGAATATAATTCCACTATCAAAGGAATTTTATCTCAAAGAAAAAAGAGCTTGTATCTACCAAGTTTACATTTCCAGAGTAAATTAATTAAATGTCATAAAATTAATACTTTTCATTGCATTCTGAAAAGCTACTTTTTCCTTTAAATTTATTTTTATACAGTACTGTAAGTTGGGGTTTTTTTATGGGTAGTCTCTGTAGCACTGCATTGAGATAGGCATACTGATGATTATCATACATTTACTTTTGATTTTAGCTTTTTACTCTTTGCACCATTCTCTAATAATAAATTCTTTTGATGAAATTTTTTACTTTTCTTTTCACCAGAGGTACATTTTTTCTCTCAGAATGGAAGGATATCCAAATGTTTTCCTATACTTATACTTGAAAGAATGCTACCTTTTCTCTAAATATTGTCATAGAGTTGTTGGCAACTCTTGTTTTTCAAAACAATAATGGGAAGAAAATTAATTTTCTTCTATTCACTAATATTTTTGTTTTTTCCAGGGTGAAATCAAATAATAGAATTACTCAAGAATTCTCTTTCTTAGATCAAATCCTCATCACTAGAGCAAACTGGAGTGACAGTGTGCTGTCATGAATGCCCTGGTTATTGCTCTTGCATCTCTCTAACCAAAGCCATCATATGCAGTTCCAAGATATTGCTGTTTCACCTCAGGATTTTGTAGAGAGGACAATCTGCCAGCTCTGTTTCAAACGAGACATTTGCTACCTTAAGATAAGAAAGGAAATTTTGATGAACTACAAGGATTGTTGAAAGGGTTCAAACTTGTTTTCTTCTGAATTTGCATAAGTATCACTGGGTAGCAGCTGAAGATAATCAAATCAATGCTTGTTCCTTGTTGACTGTGTGTTTTTGCATTTTGCATAAGCAGAGGAGCGCTAAGCAAGGTCAAATAGTTATTGCTCTCTGTAATTTGAGTGGGTAAGGTGTGAAGTCATTGTGGGACTTTTGGGGGGAGGCAGAGGTAGTGAGGTGTTGGGGGGTATTTTTAACCCGTGCACCAAGAATGGAAATCAACTTTGTATGATGGGCTGTTACCTACACAGTATGACTACTTCCTCCTCAAAGTCATGTTCTCAGATTAAAATAGAAGAAATTGATCTCCAATCAACAAGAACACATTTTTTTGTATTAGTCAAAATTTTTCATAATTTTCTCAATTCTTGAAACAATAAATGAGAAAGAAAAAAAAATAGCAATTACTGACTAGTTTCATAAACATTTCTAGTCTCTAGCATTAAGACACAAAAAAGGGCAGTACTTTACACATTAAATCTTGAAAAATATTTTCGAATTCTCCTATGTAGGGCATGATACAAGAAAGTATTATTACATAAATTTTATCCTGCAGCTCTTTAGCCTTAATTATGTAATCTTCTTGAGTGTAGCAAAGAACTCACTTAATAGACTGTATCACTTTTTGAGATAAGTGGCATATTTTTAGCTTCTGTAATGTACATTGAAATGAGGGCAATTATGCCTTGTTTCAAAAGGCAGTGTTAAAACATACACTATTTACAATTCAGAATTTGTTTTAACAATACAAAATGAGGGAGTTAATGTCTGAGAGACATACAGTGATGAGGACAGCTATTTGAACAGTACTACCATGCTTAGTGTTAGGCTACTATATTCCTCTGTGAGAATGTGTTGTCAGATGTAGGATGGAATCTGGAATTGTAGGTAACATGTATCTAAAAATGTAAGTAGAATATTTTGTAGTCACAAGGTACAGCAGAGGGTTTTAGTAGTTTGTACATCATGTACACATTTTCATTTAAGTCCCCAGTGTATTTTCCTTTCGTCTCTCCCATTTTATTTGATAAAAAATTAACAATTAAAGCTCACTGTGAAGGTCTCTTAAAGTTAGTGATGTTAATTCAGTTTTATTTCCTTTTCACATGTCTTTTTAAGCATATGGCTAGATTTGAATATTATTAGCTCCCATGGATGCTGCCTGGCTCTTTTTACACGTGACACAGACTTGTATGTCTTATTTCCAACCAGCCTTTCAATTTATCTATTCAAATACTGTGAGAAAAACAAAACAGCATCTTAGATAAGTAGGTTACTGAAAATGCAGTGTAAAGACAGGGGTTGAGAAACCAGAAATTGCACTTGCAAAGTGAAGGGATTTAACTGTGTAAGAACAGCCTTAGAGGAATATGTTTATTATTTAGGATATATATATGTGCCCCAGGCAAAACTAAACCTATTTCAAATGAACTATCCCTACTCTATACACATTATGAACAGTTAGCTGTCCTCATCTTCAAACATCCTAATGAATTAATTTTTCTCCACTGAGAAAGGAGGAAGATGATGAATAATAAAATAAGGCCAAGGGAAGAAAATGTCCAAGATTTTATGATACAGTCATTGAACTACAAACATCTTTTTTTGACATAAAAGGGGTCTGGAAGTGAAACATCAGTACAGAAATTGGCTGTCAGTCCTACACTGGTCAGTCTACAGGCTAGACAGATTATCTAATACTCTGCAGATGAAAGGATGAAATGATCAGGAACTTTCCAATTTATCACACAATTGATTAAACTTTAGTTATTTGAACAGCACACTAAAAAATACTTTATATCAGTGATTTAAACATCCTTATTACGTGTTTTAAAAATGCTTAATATTCAGACTTATTTTAATTCTAAACTATTGTGATTACACATTATTCTTTCACTACTATGTCACCTGGTCTGATCCTTTTGAAGCAAAGATTTCTCCCTGCAATTCATTATAATTAGATCTAGCTGCAACTGGCAAGAGTGACATTACAATGATTTTCTCTTGGGATGTTTTTTGAAGGTCACTCAGTGGTTAGAGCAGGATGATTTCAATGCCAAAGAGGAATTATAGAAGGGAGTTGGGATAATATGCTTTGTCTCAAGAAGTCACCAGCACTTATGAAAATATATTCATACGGACTTAAGAGGCAAGAAGAATTTTTATGCTTAGTTATGTCTAGGAAGTGTTTTAAGACATAGACTCACACTCTTAACTTGCTGATTTTACCATAAAATTAGAAACATTCAAAATTCTGGTTTTTCTTTCTTTTTAATAATTCAAATATCCTAAAAGACTTAATTATTTTCTTGCTATTAAATGAACAAATACTATTTAAAGGCAGCGCTCTATCATATCTACACAAGTATATTTAATACAAAACCAATCTTGCTTGTAACATCTGTGTTTTTGTAATAACTCAGCAATAAGTTCAGTGCAAATGCTTGTAAGATCCCACATTATCCCTCATTCTCTGGTTACTTGTATATTAATTCTTTTTATCCTTAGCTGACCTGTCTGAAGCCCAGTTTAAGCCCTAGCAAGCATGATTTTAGATATGGAAAACCTTACAAAAGACAGATTCAGGGAAAAAACCTTGACCCTCAAGAATCTTTGTTCATTTGGAGGGTCATTATGAGGAGGATTTCAGGCCCCAGAGCCCTTTTCCCCAAAGACAGTCATGGTTTTGTTTTGCTGAGGTGAGTCAGTTGACATTGAGTCTAGGAAAAACTGAGTGGAAAAAAAAAAGCTGAATTAATGTCAGTGGAATTTGAAGAAACTCTTTAACTTCTCTCAAAAGATGAAAAGTAATCATCAAAGAGCCTTTCAACTCTTCATATGATTAGGTAGAAGCAGGTGGATTTGAATGCCTAAACCTGAATCTCTATAGATACAAATCTGAACAGAAAAGTCGGATTCTCTCAGTCCGTGAGGATTTTAAACATATTGATTCCCTAGGAACAGTGTTTGGTTTTTTCCTGCCTATTAAACCAAGAAGATCTAACCCATCACTGTGAAAGAGATGGCAGAGTGCAGGAGTCTCTGTGCTCAGGGTGCTTTTTGCAGTGACTCCGAGGGTGATATCCCTGCAGTGCCACTGGTGACTCTGTGCCTGCTCCCATCCAGATCCTTCCCAGGAGTCTTGCCACAGAAACTGGCAAGATCATTTTTATTGTGGTCATAACTGAACACAGAGCTGCAATCAGGCCAGCCCTGGTTATTATCTGTGATTCTTGGATATGGCATTTGTGATAGATTCCATGGCCTCAGCCTGTGCTGTTAAGATGGCCTTGGTCTTCCTGTTGCTCTGCTGTCACAGGATGGGTGATTTGAAAAGAAACTACAGGGCAGAGGATGAACACAGAGGTGTTTGAGTGACTACAGAAGTGGAAAAGAAACTGTGTAGATTTTTAGCCAAGGGCTGAAGCAGCCAGTACAGAAGAGACTCAAACATATCTGCCCTGAGCCCTTCCCAGCCATTTCAGGACAGACTCTGTCCTTCTTGTCTGCTCTTCACTGTCTCATGTCCTGGGAATCCTTTGGTTTGTCCCTGTAGTCTTGTCTGTCCCTACAGGGATTATATAAGGAAAAATGGTACCGAGGAGTTCTGATTTTGCAGTTCTAAAAAAGTACACATACACAGATTTTGGAAATCTGTGTGACAGGGAGGATTCAAAATGCCTGTTTACTGAATTAGTTTGTTAATTCAATCATGTAAATTTTTATGTAAATTCTTATTTGCCACAAAACTAACCAACTGAAAACAATGTAGAATATACAAAAGGTGGGGAATGAAGGGAATTGTATTTCAGTTTTACTCTTTGAAGACACGATCCTGAAATGTGCGTTATTTTCAATGAACCAATTATTCAACAGCTAAACTTCAGTAAATGTTTGTTAATTAATATGGTTTGATGCATGACTGACCAGCGGAGTATATGGGGTATCATTTTAGGGAAAATTTGTTCTTCACATTTTAGAAATCTCTCTGATCCATTATTCTCCAAAAGAATATGCAAATGTAGTTGCCTTAGACTAGTTTTTATCCTCTAAGAGCAATATCAAACTGTTGTAAGCTGCACCATAGATGAATTCCTGCTCACAGAACTGTCTGTAACCCTTTTTAATGGTATTTTATGTGGAAGTCAGATAATTCAACTCCCCCTGTGTTTTCTTTCAAATGGTGATATTCGGATGCAGTAATGTGGTGGTTCATGCAAGTTGAAATAAGGGAGAGTTTGAATTAAAAAAAAAAAAACCAAAAAAAAAAAAACAAACAAAAAAAGAACTTATAAGCAAAATATTCCCTGTTGACTCTGGATAGGTGGCTCTTCATAATGGGGATAAAATCTTAAGGTGTAGCTATTAAAATGTTTCGGGGCTATCTTAAGGATATTGGCTTAGAATTGAGGATTTCCATTGAGGCAGCAAACATAAAAATAGGGCTTTCAGTCTATTGTGTCTGCTTTCTACTTTAAATGTTTCACTGTCCTATAGAGACAGTATTCTTTTAGCAAGCATGTTTAAGGTAATAATTTAATATAGCTTTTTCAAAAATGAGGATATTGAGATAAAAACTTTCCCACTCCATAAAGAGAACAATAACAACACACAGAACACTTTAAAAGTCATCTGGGGTTTTTGTCTTAGAGCTTATGTCATTATTTGCTCCTCTGTAAAGTGGATACAAACATGTTTAAATACTGCCAAAATCAAGATGCAGGTAGTATTACCTTGTACCCATTCACTAGATCAAAATCTTCAGAGAGGAAATGTTTTGTGTTCTCAGAGGGATCTCTCTGGCAGTGCCACATGCTGTAGCCAGCCCATCCTAGAACCTGAGGCTGTGTGTGGGGCTGGCAGGGATTTCTGGATGCAGTGGCAATCCACTTATGCCCATTTTTAATGTCAGGACTATTTCCCAGTGCAGATCTACAAATCTAATTTGCAGCTGTCATATTTTGCCTTAATGAAGAAGCAGAAGAAGACTCCTGGGGCTTTTTGTGCATTATAAAACCTCTGGGGACTGCATATCTGCCAACAATTCAATTCATTAGGATACAATATTGAAATAAAGTATAAAAGCCTGAAAATATATCCTCTTCCCCAAAATAATAGCCTTGACCATATTTTCCTGATAAAACAGAAACCAGACCCAGATTTACTTATGTGGTTTAATAGATGCATATCAAGACGAATATTTAATTACTGATTTGTTTATCAATTATGAGTAATGCACTGTCTCTATTGCATAGCTTTGATTAGCTCTCTAAAACATAGAAAAGGAAAAAGATTAAAGGTATTTACAAATATTGCCTGACCAGTCTTGTGACTCCTTGAAGCTTGTTGAATTGCTATTTATTAGTCTTATAACGCCTTTGTAGCTAATTAAAAATTCAGGGCAGGCTCTGTAAATAAGCAGTAGACAATGTCTGGTCTAAAAAAAGGAACTACCCAGTCACAGAAATGAACTGGGAATACCAGAAACTCCATCTGTCCTGAATAATTACACATTTACAAACTGTTTTGCATAGTACAATATTTTGTATGTTCAAAACAACTGGAATAGTGCGTAGAAGTGCAATTTATCTAGGAGTTGTATGAAATTCACGGAAACCTATTGATAGAAACAGTTCCAAGATTTAAGCTACTCCTTTCCTCTTGGTCTGTGGTGTGATTTCATAAACTCTCTGATTTTAGAGTTCCACTATTTTCCCCAATACTCTCTACCAGTGTTGATATTTTTTATGCTTTAAAACCAGTATGGTTGTTTTACTCTTTTGATCATGAATAATACATTCTTCTAGACTGGTTCCATATTTCCAAGTATTTCCAAAAGTCATGTTTTCTAAACTCTTTACTTGCTATATTCCCCTGCACTGCCCTGTCTTTCTCAAAATATTGCACTTAAAAGTGATTTTTTTATTCATCAGGCAGAATGCAGCAACCATTTGACATACATTTTTCACAGAGCACATTGAATATTTCTCCTAAATCCACACACCACGCTGAGTAATACATCCCAGAGGCAGATTTTTACAATAATATCACTTTCTCTGTCCTTTGTGGGCTACCACAGCCCCCCAGTTGTTTGGGTTTTTTTTGTTGTTGTTTTTTTTTTTTGCAAAGCTACTGATGATTTTATATTTGTGCAGTTGATTACTTCCTTCCTACAATCTTTCCCTCTTTAAATAAAGTAACTAATTAAAACATTTGAAATGTCCTATTTTCCTGTTCCCAAAATGCAACATGTTCTTCTTGATATAATCCATGTGTGCATTATATTTTGCAAATCTTATACTTCTGTATCACTTCGTGCTTTCTTTGTAAGAACTACTTATAGCAGTGTGCATCCAAACTTTGGCGAATTTTTGTTCTCAAGACTTTTCCATCAGTTCATCCCTTTTCTATTGGAGAAACTGAAATTGTCATTCAGTGGATGGGGCCTTACACTGTGAGCAAAAAGGTCACCTACAAGAAATGGTAGTTTCTTAATAAGATACGCACTCTTTGAGCAGTGATTAGTGGCATACATCAATAATACAAAATATCTTAAACTCATCTCAGTTTCTAAGTGTGTGAAGGCAACTGTAGCAGTTTATACAACTCAGATGATATTAAGTCTCAACATGCACTCTATTGGAAATAATCTAAACTAAACCAATGCTGTTTACACAAGGTAGATTTTAGTAAAAAAGCAAAAAATATATGCAAATAATGTATATGGACTATTTAGTTATTTTAATGAAATGTCCATAGGGCAGAAGGTTCACAGATAACTTTTTTTAAGAGTCCCCACTATTATTGGACAGTGGATTCCATTTGCTAAGTTAGTTCTTACTGCTTGGTCAGTGACTTCTGAAGAAAATTAAAGGTGCATGTAAATGTTCAGTTTGGAGAAAAACAAGCTGGTAATTCAGGATGACTTACTTTAGAGAAGAGAAGTAGAGGGATGGTTTGTAATATTCCAGTTGGCTTTTTTCAGTTGTTGCTGGGATTTGCTAAGGGGCAGAATTCTGACATCTGGCCCTTTGAGTTAATCTTGTGCAGTGCGTGCAAAGGAAGAGCAGCAGATAAATGTATTAATTTCAACAAGACCATCAGGTCTTAGGGAGCTTACACTCAAACAAGCCTTGTCCTTCTCTGCCCATAACCCAGCCCCCAGCTCAAATGTTCAGCTTTGCCACGACAGAAAGAGAGTTAGTCGAGTTTGGAATGGCCAAATCTCAGCCACCCTAATTCTCTCTCCAGACACAAAGCAAGCACAGGCCTCAAGGATGAGAAGATATTGGTTGCTGGGAGGTATAAAGCTGGAAACAAGAATTTGTTTTGAAACTGAGTAAATCGAGGCACTGAAAGTTTATTCCAGTTTCAAGTGCCTTAATGCTAGCCCCAAGATTCTTTTGTTCTCTAACTGTTCAATTTTGTTTTCTCTAACATCCTCTCTTGTGTTATGGTTTCTCTGGGGCTTTTTCACCTAAATTTAATTTTGGGCAAGAGTTTGTGGCAGTACAGTATAGCTCTCTTCCCAACATCTCGTTAATTTTTCCATTGCCTCCTCCACTGTACCTCAGATTGTATCCCCACCAAATCACTGGCATTAGTTTGTACTGAAATTTTGCACTGGAAGTAATTGCATAAAGTGTCAAAATTATTTTAGCCGTATGGGTACTCAAACACTTTACTGGGGTACTCAGGCTGCACCTAGGTTGCTAATAAACTTGGGATCCTTTTTTGTCCTTACTGTTCACGAAACTATTGAAAATATGAGAATGCTAAAAGTGTAATTATAGGTAGAGCGTGGGGCTGGCTGAGGAATACCGGACTTAATGTGATTGCCAGCATGCTTCACTTAAGGAAACTATGAAGACCCTTTAGGCTCTGCTGGCTTTGAGAAAATATTTGGACCAGATTCATGTCCACTGTCCTTGTTGGGTTTCTTCCACGTCTCCTAATTATTTAGATGCTACACCCAGATCAAAATAAAATTAGTTTTGCATATCTGTGCTTATAAAAACAAGAGGAGCAATTAAAATCAAACACAGGGTAACTGCAGCAGAAAAATCCATATTTTTATACACAGCAGGCCTGTGAAAGCAGCAGCAGCAGGCTGAGCAGCTTTCATTTTCTTTTTGACTTAGGAATTGAGTGACGATTTTTTTCTGTTTTAAAGTGTGTGCTAGCTGCTAATTACTTTATTTTAATGCAAATAAAATGGACTGGTGTGTGTCATGATATTAAAAACTCTGGATGCTACATTATGGGAGTACTCTAGGTGGGTACTAAAAGCTTAAATGACTATACACTGAAAAAAGAAAGTTTTTCATTGCATGAGAAAAGGAATTTTTTCTCTGTTCTGTTTTACTGTTTATTTCCCGGTGTGCACCTTGTTCACATTAACAGAACATTAGAGAATGCTTTTGAGTCACCAGTGCACTCAATCAGGGTATAGGAAGCTTGTAGCATGTTAAGAGTTTATTATTTTCTATCTCTGGTTAAAAAAAAAAAAAAAAATAGTTGATTAGAGATTGGCTCAAGCAGAAAATTAAAGAAAATAGCAAATAGAAGAAACTCAAATTAAAGCTGAAATATAGTTAGTTTTCAACGTGGGCAGAATGAGGCTGGAAGCACACTTGGGTGCAATGCTGCCATTTGTGCTGTCTGAGGGGAGATGTATTTATTGCTGCTTCTATTTTTGCTTTGAGAGCCCTGTGTAATGGTGGTTATTAACAGCTACGGCTCACAAACATGCTGCTCTCCTGTCCTCTTTTGTACCTTTATGTTTGTTTTCCTGAGAAAATGAGAAAAAGTTTTAAATGCTTTCTTGAATACTTGACTGAATACCTTCCTTAGCTAAAATGGCAGAAGGCTCCATGAGGCATACATTGCTGCATTCTGGTTTTGCCCTGCTCATGAGACTGAACACATCATTGGTGCTTAATGTCCACAGATGCAGGAGTAGGAACTTGAACCTCATCTCTTTGCTTCTTCTCCTCTGTAATGTACAGCAGGCTCACTCCTCTCAACTCTGGAGTATATCACTTTCCTTTCCGAATATAACAACAATGTTGCCTTTTGGAAATAAAATGGGTGGGGGTATTTATAAAGTCAGAATAAACACAGATGTCTGAATTTAAATTCAGACACTTGCCAGAACTATAAAGTAAGGTAAAAATTGGAAGCAGACTGAAAAACACCAACCTGCCTACATTTCATTGTTCTTTTTGAAAGTAAGAAATGAAAGATGAGAAATATCATGCACATACAAGAATACTAATATGCAGTTCCTCTTTACATCCCTCCTCATTGTCACTGCTTTTCTTTCCACTGAGAAATAAAACAACATATATGTCTAGAAAAATATATTTTTTCTGTTTAGTTAGTAGGGTTAAAATTGTATTTTTATTAGACACTGAGTACTTCCTCATTTATCATTCTAAATTCCACTGCTTGTTTCCAAGGAGATAGAAATATGAAGGAAAGCCATCTGAGACTCTGATTTGTAAAACTGTTCTCTTTAATGAGAGTTGAACGTGCCTTATTTTAAGGAACAAAATAAACTTGTAGCCTCTGTAGTAAAGAGGTTGGGACTTTGAGTTTAATTTCTGTGCAGGCTCATTGTCTGGCAGTGGGAAGGGGATTGTCAAATGTTCAGTGCAGTGTCAGATCATCCTTTAGTGGCTCAGTTCTGCTGTTTTCTGCACAGAAGCAGTGCAAGCTCCCTCACCCATCCACCCCTTGTAGTAGTGGATTTCCACTGACAGTCAGAGGGGTTTTTTTGAGGACAAGAATGGACAGTAGACAACAAATAGTTTTCCCTCCTGAACCCCTGAGGGGTTCAGAAATACCAAAGCCTGGATGCTTCCATAGATGTTGAAAAGCTTGTAACTGTTCAGTGCAGTGTAAATGCTAAGTTCTAACCAGAGATTTCTTTCTTGGTTGAATTCTGTTAATAAAATCCCAACTGAACCTGGGGGTAAACCCTTCAGTTGTCTTACCTGAAGTAGTCTTCACCACCTCAGTTGTGTTTCTTAGCCCTGTAAAGGCGAACTGGTAGAGCCTCCAGGAGCGGGTGTCCCCCACCTCCACCGAGCTGCGCTTCCACTGGTAAATGATCTCTTCTCTGGGGTACCCATCTTATGGCAATGGAAAATACAGAATGCTTGGTTTCACAGGCACTGCTAAGGTTTAGGGTGCTTTGGGGAGTAAAAATGCTACTATCTATTTCTGGAGAAAACTGGAGAAGCATATTGCAAGTAAATTATAGATACCTTTTGCTCAAGTTTTTAACTAGTGCCTTTTCTTTAATGTCACATTTTATTAATTATAAATTATAATAGCACTTGAGATAATTTATTTAAAAATAAGTTTTCCACTTTTGTGGACCTAATAGGATGCAATTTTGCCCATCCTCCAGATTCATCTGCAGCTGCACCAGGAATTCACTTCTTGATCTAACCACAAAATGTCAAACTTTTGACTTCTGCTAGTGCAATATTAAACATCTGTGCACAGAGAGAAAATGGAAGGCCAGGATATCTGGATGCTGAAAGTAAAGATTTCTTATTTTATGCTCAGATATAAGCATAAATTAATCACACAGGGCCCAGAAATTTTATATTTTTTTTAAAGCAGTCCTTAATGATATTTGTGAACACATATGATACGTGTACTGAAAAAAAAAAAGATCAAAATAAAAGTAAAAACCACCGGGGTATGTCTAATTAAGAACATAACCTTCACTGACTCTAAATATGTAAAAATAAATTTATAATAAGAAGTACAGTGTGGGTCAGAAAAAGGAATATTTTAAACATGTTACTTACAGCTTGAAAATTCCAATGGGCAGGAGTGAACATCCATTGGGAAGTTGTGTAACTGTAGCTGACACTCAGCATCAATTGTCAGCCTGGGAAGAAAGAGATCAGGATATTGGGAATGCACTTGAGTGAAAGCTACACCATGGCAAGCAAAGCAAGATTCTTACTAATACTGACACTGGCTATAAAATATACAAACACTATATTAATATATAGTAAACTGTTGCTATCTATGTAATTATTGGAATATTCCAAGCATAGGAAGAGATCGTGGTTACTATTAAGCAATATTTCTTTTTTGATTCCATAGACTCTGAACATCTACTTTCTGGACTGTGTAATGCAAGAAGGTATTAAAGTTCTGTTCCTGTGCCTCTGAAATGGCAGCATTACTCATGACTGACAAATCCATAAGTAGATATACAGGTCATCTCATGAGCAGTGACAAATCTTTGTGTCACAACATGCCATAATGCACTAGGAAAATATATTTTACATGACAAAAATTCTATTTCAGAAATGATGGATAGGAGTCCAAATTTAGACATCTGCATCCAAGACAGCCATCTAGATTCCCTTCACCTCCCTTAGTGTAGAGGTGCTCTGAGGATACGCTTCCACTCACTCCAAAATAAGACATTTAAATTTAATCAGAAGGAAAATGTACCAAAAGGTATTTGTTGCCACTGAATATGAGGAGAGTTTCGATGATAATTCAGGTAGAGTAGGTGCTAAAATCCCAAGTAAGATGAAATGTACCCTCTGGTGTTCCTGCTAAAAACTCTACCATTTTCATTCACTCCCAGCCCAGCCATGAGCTGCAGGATACTTGGACTTTGGAAGAGAGGGAAGAGGTGGGGTGGGAGACGGAAAAAGAAAAGGGTGGGGTAAAATGTTTGTTCCACAAGGTGTCTCTAGGAAAGCTGTAGGTTTCTGGTCTTTGCTGATTCTGGGGTGTCTAAATGATGAGCTCTGGTTTATCTCCAGGTTCCTGAATGATGCTGTTATGGGCAAATGACCCCGAGTCTCATCCTGTGGGATGCAGAGGAGTGCAGGGACCACCAAGTTAATGGAGTCCAAAGGCAAGCTTTCTGCATTAGGGATTTCAGAAGAAATCTAATTTCCCTGTTTCCCTTCCTCTTCTCATTTTCATCATCTTCAGTACCACAGATACTTGATTTCCTGCTAGGCAGGGTGGTTCTTAAACCTGGGGGAGGTGACTGAGAAAAATCAAGCAGCCCTTCAGGATCCCTGTTGAGGACAGAATCCTGGCTGTGTGATACAATCACATTTCATTTCTGGGTTAATCGAGGTTGAATCCTTGGTGCTTGCTGTGACTCACAAGCACAACTAAATATACATTCAGAGCAGATACCTCTTTCCAAGTTCTACCAGATACATCTCCTTCTAGTGAGAGAAACCGAGGAATTTGAAGAGGAAGGTAATAAAATCCAAACAGACTAGTAGTGTAGCCAAGTCCAAATTTAACATTTAAAAAGTGGATCTAGGCTCATCTTTATCAGACTAACTTTGATTTGCATTGGATTTCAATTCTGATTATTCTATTATCTCTTCTGGAAATGCAATATGCAATAAATGTAAAGTAACTATGAAATAAGACTCCTTTTTGTAATTCAGACAGTTGCAATATTAAAAGATTGTCTTAACCAAAGCCTCACATCTATTCATTAAGATTATGAGTGCAATTTTCTCCAAAACTTTATTTTTGGTACCCAATCAAGTAAAAGCAAAAAACACTTTGACAAAATGCCATCTAAAACTCGGATAATCTTGTCTATCATCTTTGATTCAATACTCTCATTTTAAATTATAAATTCTCTTGGAAAATGTTGTGTTTATCTCTATTTTACATAAACCTGAATATTATATCACATGCAAGAAAAATTATAAAAAACCCCCACAGGATTTCCACATTTAGGAAGTATGTTATGATCATTTTGAGGATGATATTTGAATTGTTCCATATGGCATATGCATATTATGCAACTATTGAAAAGGTAATTTGTCTTAAAAGAACAAACTATACATGTGACTGAGGAACCTGGACAGGTTGAACATATCAAGTTCAGATCCATGAAAATTCTGGTGGAATGGGGCATATCCATAGGTTTGAGTTAAATATTCAATGCTGGGATGGCAAAATCTTATTTGTCTAAGATATTTGGGGAAAAAATTGTTTTTTCAAGGTGGAGTTTCATCTGGTTAAATTGTAATCTATTCAGTATAAGAGGCCTTTGATGTATGTAACAGCTCCTTTTGTACCATCTTAATCCAAGGAGATTTCACATTTATCAGTTTAACACAATAAAAAAGTAAAAGGGATGATATCAAAGGCAAACAATAAAACATACCTGAAAATGAAGACTAATAGCTACAAAAATGCCTATATTAATGTTAATATAGGAAGGTCAGTATTGTGGAGTACAATTTGTATGATAGTACAATCTGTAAGAAGAAATAAAACTTCTTATTGTGCCAATATAAAAGAAATTTCATACAATTGATATCTTCTAAATTCCTCCCTTTTTCTGGGTTGTTTTTATAAATATGTACGAAAAGCCAATATTTTTTTTTCCTTCAGAGTAATGTCAAATGATCAGAATTCACAGGATTTTTCTCTTTGGCTTTCCTTAGAAGAAATGAAATCAAAGTTAGGTATAAATACCTCAATGTGTACAAGACTCTGCCGTCATTCCAGATCCTGAGCATCCTGTTAGGAGTTGTTATCCAATGAGCATCAGCCTTCTTGGAATTTCGGAAAAACGTGTCTGGTATCCAGATCTTCCCAACCATGTTGCTGTTTAATCTGAGCACTTTTATAGTGCTGTTGAATTTCAGACGTCTGTCATACCACGTTTGGGCGAAAAATATATCAATTGTATATTCCTGTTGTGTTAACCAGAAACACTGATGAAAACACAGCACTCAGCATTCCACACAGCTCCTGATATGCTTTCCTTAATTTCATATGAAAAAACTGTGAGCTACAGGAGATGATAGTAGAAATGACAAAACCATTCTCTTTTGGTGAAGACTTGAGGCATGTTTTACCAAAGATTATTGTTTCAAAACAATTTGTTATTTTACCGCTGAGGATAACACTAAGGTGCCAGTGAGTGTTATATGCACCTTTCTAATTTAGTGTTATATGCACCTCAGCCTGCACCTGCTCAGATCAGAGAATAATTACTTATTTCCTTGGATTCAGGATTGCAAAACCTTGGGCTGATTTAATTGGCTGTGCCCTCTGGTTAATCTCAGAAATGGTGAAGTCCCTGGAGAAGTTCTAGGCCTCTTACTTATTATTTCTTGGTGGCAAGAGTGGTAATATCATTCATGGAGGGTTTTTCCGATTTTGTAGCAGTCTGGATGCTTGGTTTTACCAGAGTTAAACTGTTGCAAATAATTTGCAAGCCGAGCACGTAAAAATGTGAGGATACGTTAAAACTATTATCTTTTCATTTTTTTCAGCATATAGCTCAGTATTCTGACTTGTACAGATTTATAGCTCATAGAGTCCTCCCATCCATAATTAAAATGAGATTTTAAAAATAATATAGGTATGTCACAACATTAAGAACTAATGGAAGCTTTGTAATGTCAAAATGATGGAGAATTTGCAACAAGGAAAATGGGCAATCCTTTACCTACCATATTGATAGCATTCACAGGGCCGATGCTATTTACGTACATGTCAGTGTGAATTATTGTTGGTTTAACTGCAAGAGAAACAACAAGAATCAGTAACCAATGAAGGTCAAAATCAACCACGTGAAAGTCAATCACGAGCATGTTACTATGGCATCTCTCCTCTGTGGTTGCCTCATATTTAAATGTCGATATAAAACAAATACAAATTTGCAACAATGTCTTGAAATTGGTTGGAGACACTTTGAGACAAATTCTTACATCATTTCCTCTATCAAAACACATTCCCTTATGCTGTGAGAGCAAATACTGAAACCAGTGTTGATAGCTTAGAAAGGCTCATCTGACTGAGAAGATTTAATTTTGTGTCAGGTCACAGCAACACATCAAAACAAAACACTATCAACAGAAGCAAACTTATTTCTCTTATGATGCCTTGCATCACTTGTTTTACATTATAGTGCCAAATGCAACTTGACTGCTGTTGCCAGCAAAGGTGGCTGGGGATAAGTAACAATTTTGTAAGCCCAAAGCCAAAATATTTAAGGCTCTAAGGCAAAAATTAAGCATAGTTGTTAAATTAATTTATTTTGAAATTACTTCATTTTAGTTTTATTCTTCTTACATACATTGGCTACAGCATGATTGTTTTTTCCCCAGGTGATTTTAGGAATGCTTTACTTCCTTTCTGTTTCTAAACTCTTGGTTTAAGACAAATTCCTCTGCTAATTTACACTGTATACATACACTGAAGGTTAAAGACTCATGTTATTCTTCACTGTGAAAAATTCCTTAGTTTATAAGTCCCTATAGACTTCTTTCATTAACTCTGCTGCTCCCTGCTTTCCTCTGTCTGCCTCATCCGTGAAATCTGTGTCTTTCTGTACAATCTTATTACTGCTGTATCCTCTTCTGCAGAGGTGTTTTCTGCCTGCTCTGTGCACTCATGGGGCTTCTCAAAATGACCTGCAGCAATTCAGGGAGATTTTTTCCTTTGGGTCACCTCAGTAATGAGTGGAGAGGAGGATTCTTCCAAAAGGTGATTCAGTCAAATAAGACTTCCATTCTGAGTGCAGGCTTGGCTCTATATACTTACACTGGCTGTGGGAATCATGAGGGAAGATTGGCTTTGCTTGACTGCAGTTCTCTTTTGTGAACCCCTTCCTCTGCGCCCTGTTCTGTCACCTCCTGCCCTGCTGTGCAAGCGAGGGCCCAGGCTGCATCAATCTGTGCAGACCTGCTGCTGTTGGAGGCTCTGTAGCCACCACATCACATAAGGATTAGGCTCTATTAGCCTCTTTTTGGCCTTTCTTTCCAATCTCTTATACAGGATTCTCTAACAGCATCTCTTAGGTACAAAAAAAGGAGAAAAACGTGCTTTTTCATTACCCAGAAGTTAAATTCTGCATGTCTTATGCAGGTAAATCATCAAACCGCCTGATTCAGCAAATTATAACTCTTATTAGATGACTTAAGATAGATTCAGCAATTTTAATTTATGTCAACTCCCAAAATCATGATTACTTTACACGCCTCATGTTTTTCTGCATTGCATTTTATTCTTGTAACTACTTCAAATGGATTCTGCTTCCTGAGTAGCATATTATGACATGAAAATTCTTTCTCTTCACTGCTTAATCAGAAGTGGTCAAAAATCAAAGCCAACATACCTCCTATGTCAGGTCTCAATTTGTTGTCATATCCTTCCAGCAAGCCATTTAAAATAAGAGTGACATCACTCTCATGGACTTTGGGAGTCAAAACCCAAGTTTTATTTGAAGTGTAATCTTCATAATCATCATCTCCCTTTTGGATGGAACTATTAAAGAAACAAAAATGAAGAAAAGCCTTGAAAAATACAAATGTGGAGGTAACTTCCTTGGAAGACAACACACACACATTTTAGATTTTAATAATACTGTAAAAACATTTTAAAAATTTCTCATTTTCAAAATTAGACTTCCAGTATAGATGCCAAATAACAGTTGAGGTTACAGTTCACTTAATCAGCATTCCCTTTCAGCACGGTTGAGATCACATTCTGTCTGTTCAGAGGAACATCAGTGCTTATCACCTTTGTCATGGCTATTTTTTCTCTCATTGGCTCAGGTGGGACCAGTTATGAAACAAAACTGTCACTTAGCTTATGCAATTCTCCACCAAAATATCACTTATTATGTACACATTGTTGTTGCTTTACTTCTGTTGAAGAGAATGATTTGATGAAACACATTACTGACAAGACCAATAATTAGATTTATTAAGACAAACTTCTCAGGCAGCTTTTCCCCACTCTGATGAACTTGAGTTTATCGTGCATTTGGAAAGTTGAGCACAGATTTTTGTCAAGGGTTTTCCTTTTCATTTTTGCTAACCAGAACCCACAGAGGATAAAAAGTCTGCTGGGATTTTTCTACTACTCAGACGTGTGACAGCAGATCTAATTCAACCTGCTTAGCAGAGTAAAAAAAGCAAGTTCAGAGTCAGAAATGTGTAGACTAGTCTTAATGGATGTTTTGTTTTCTCAAAATCAGTGCCTCCAGTTCTAGAGGAGAGCAGTGAAACTGCTTCAGAATATGACATAATCAGATATTTTCATTTCAGAATGTTAGTGGTAATCAGCTGAACAGTGCTAGGCAACTGTGTGGTTTTTTGCATAATATGCCACTGGCCTTCTTTCCTGCCCTGCTTCTGTGACAAGGTTTGAACGCTGCTGGCTAGATATGGAAAATCTTAATGATACGGCAAATGTCTTAAGCCAGTGGATAGAGTTTGGATACAAATGGGTGAAAAGCAGAAAAATTAATTCTTTTCCAGTTTCAGCCAGAATCTGAAAAGGAGAGGGAAAGAGAGCAGAGAAGCAGATTCTCAGAGGGGCTGGATCTTCTGTGTGGCACATAAGATTGAAAGAGGCACACCTGGTCCTGGTCATGGCTGTAGTAGTGAAGGGATGACTTGTCCCAGAGCCTGAGAGCATCGTTTTGTTAACAGAGATCCTCACTCAGGTGTGGTCGTGCCCACCCTTCCCTACAGTGTTCACCTGCTGCATCCAGTTTGTACCTGCCCAGAGAGCATGGCCCAAAGGCTTTCCTGTGTTGGGTGTTTAGGAGCTGTAAGCCAACTGCACAAATACAATCTCACTAAGAAAGAGGCTTTGAGTTCTTTCTTCCCCTGGGCACAGCCCAAGAGGAAAGAGCCGTAGCTGGTTTTGCCTCTCAATGTAGGATGCTGCTTCCCAGGAGGTGCTGAAGGCACAGGGACAATTGAAGCAGCCCGAGATTGCACAGGGATGTAGCAACCAGGAATGTGTAGCATGGAGAAATAGCTCTGGATTGAGCTTGGAAGCTGCTAATGAATGTGATTACAGCTCTTTTAGTGTGCTGGGTACCAACCCCCCACTGCAGCCTCCAGGCACCACCTCATCCACCTTGCACCAGCCGTGGGTATCTGGGAGCCTCAGCTCCCCAGGTCAAGAACTGGCAACCCAACCTCTTCATTCTGGCTGCACAAGCCTGGACCTGTAGTGTTTTATTAGGAATCAAAAGCAAAATTTTAATTGGCAACATGGTCCATAGTATTCCACTGGTACTGACAAACAGGCCAATTTAATTAAATTGGAAGAATTTTTTTTTATTCAGTTGTCTGGAGTTCAAAGATCTAATTGTAATTCAAAGAAACATAATTGAAGCCAAATTCTCTCTCCTGAAGGAAAGGAAATACTTCTAAATAAAGTCTCTGAAAACAGAAGGCACTAGATTATATGTTTTCAAACTATGCAAAGTGAATGAAGAAAAATAACTTTATGTATAAAAAAACCTTATTCCTGTTTTATAACCAATTAAACAACCATTCTCTGAAAAGAATATCTTTTTCTGAATGGAAAAGAAAAATAAATAAACGCATTTTTTCACAAAGACAACGTTACTGAATATCAGTGCAATGAGAAAGCTTCAAAACTCAAATCAGCTAATTAGTAGAGTCTGATCTACTAGACAGCTCAATATTACAAAGTATGTTAGTCTAGAAGTTTTTCTTACATTTAAAACAACCGTATTGAAGAGCAGCCCACAGTAACTGAAACTTCAATTCCTTCTTGGAAATTATTTGTATGACAGAAATAGCTGGTTTTTTGCTCATCTCTCATCTCAAGCAGTTTTGGCACTCCATATCTCCAAAACCAGCAAATTCTTTATGAAATTAGTGTGAGACAGAGGACAGAAAACGCAGTCAATGTAGCTGGGGGAAAATGTTACTGAATTCCAGCTTTTATAAGAATTCCACAAGGACCACAAGTTAGCATGGGTATGGAATTGTCTGTCTGTGTAAGCCGGCATTACAGCCAGAAAAATCAGAGGGGCTTCTCTGTCCAAATGAGTAGAGCTTTAGCAATGCAATACCATTAATACAATGAAAATTATAATGACAAAGCCCTTTTCATCTCCTGAAGACTTTCAGATTTTCCTTCTGATTATATGGCTGAAATTTTGCAAGTGCTTTTAATGCCCAACCCAAATTTGTTAAAGCCTAGATTATTCCCAAATGCATATTGAAATCTATTTTTATTTTTATGATGGCTAGAAATTTTCAAATCTAGTAATATAGATATGAAAAGAAACATATATTTAGCTATTTGCAGCTACTGATACAAAATCTTACCATTTGAGATATTCCCACTGTGATATTAATGCCACTGCAAAATGTCTGCAACATTGCTTTACATAAATCCATAAATACATACATTTCCCTAGCTGGAAAAGAGATTACTTAAGAGGGTCAGAACCCAAGCTTGAATCTTCAAGCCATAGAGAAATTAAAGTCAGAAGGCACTTTTGGAGATCATCTGGTCCAATCCCTTCTCAGTTTGCCAGCTGAGTCTGCATGTGGTGGCTCTGATGGTAATCACTTATACATATAGATATGTGTAATATTACATATATATATATATATATATATATATATATTACATATGTGTAGCCACAAATGTTTAACATTCAGGGGGATCTTTGTATGTCTCAATTTACTTGAAATACATCTTCACAAATCAGGAAGAAGGCAGAAATTACTGATGCCAACAAGCATTCATTAATTTAGATCTGATTTTCTTAATAATAAATCAAAGATCTATAAAATGGTGTTTCACTCTACAATTACACAAAAACCTCATTCTGCCAATGAGATTTTTACCATGTCAGGGGCTAAACAGGGTTGAACTCATGTTTTTTATCTTCCCTCCTAAAACAAACACATACTAATCCTAGTCCTGCATTGAAGTTGTTGCTCGATCTATAACACTTATATAGCTCTTTTGAGTGCTCATTGATGAGGAGTAACAAATTGAGGTTGATGCAAAATAAGTGCTCAGGAATTTATTCTTCAGATCTTTGCCAGCGCATTTGATCCACATATTTCTTTGCAATACTCTCTGGGCAACATTTAATCATTCTTGGTGCAAGTGTAACCCTGCGGTCAGAGGTACCCACTGCAGGTGGACCTGGAGTCACCAACTGAGAGAAAAAAGGATTAATGAAATGATGCTCATTTCCATTGTTATAGCCTCCTTTATGGCCCCTTAGCACTAAAGGCATTATTTCTGTACTGGAAATACATTAAAATTGTAGAAAAGGATATCTCTGCTGGGAAATCACTGATGCACTAGGAAAACAATATTTTTCCCATCTCCTTTATTGATCCTTCTTCAGAAGACATGGTCAAACCCATTACTTAAATGTTTCATTAATGTGCTGATACACCATTCCCTTAGCACACAGAAGCCACAGAAGTCAACATTATAGTTTGGGATTTTTTTTTTTTTTTTTTTTTTTTTGTACAGTCATTTCCCTGGAAGTAAATTTGATGCCATTCTTTAGTTCAAAAATGAATATAAAACATAGGTTACCCATTTCAAAACTATTGGTTTTTAGTTAATTGCTAACATAAAGTCAACACTATAATTTTAGATGCTCTCTGCTGTCATCTCTATACCAAAGCCCTTCTAATGGGATTTCCAGGGGAATCATATGTAATGCTTCTTGGAAAGACACTTCCATGTGTTGGTAGAGATAGGCCATGCATTATTTAATATCACCGACAGCAACAATAATTTTACAGTCTAAATTGGGGGGCAGATTGGACACATCTTATTTAAGTAGTGAGCAATAACTCACAAAGGATATCCCTTTGAAATAAGGTATTATTTCCTAATGCACAAAAACATGATTTTCACAACTTGTTACAAGGAGGAGAAGGGGAAGGATACTCTTCTCTGGCAAAAAAACCCCTTCCATGGCTGGTCAGTCTTTCAGCCCTCAGATACAAGATCATAGATTAACTTGTCAAAATCTTTGTGGTTCCAGTGACTTTAAAAGAGTTATGCCAATTTGTGCCTGCTGTGGCTCTGTCCTCTAATTATTCTAAATATAAAAAAATAATTTTAGCTATTACCAAGAATTCTGTTGTGAAACTTCACCTAAGAGTTAATTGCTAATATTGCATTGTTGTTTACAAGCAGAATCAGAGTAGCCACTAAGTGCCTATAGGGAAGGACCTGTAGCAGTACTGAATAGCTAATGACTAAATAATATAAATCTAATTAAAAACTTAAGTTTATTTATCAAAAAATCTGGGCTATTTCATATTTTATACAAAGTAAGCCATAGAGCTTTCAGTGAAGATATAATAAACTACTTGAACATAAACTGAGTTTTCCATTGAAAGCAGCAATGTTTTCTACCTCTCAGGGAAGAACTGAAACAAGACTTGCCAGTTCACCTAACGGTTTAACTAGCACCGTTTGATTTAATGAAGAGTAAAGTTTGATTCCTTCTCTGATGTCTATAAAAGTGACCCTAATCTATATGTCCTACATTATTCATGGTGATAGTAGGGTCACTGGGAAGGATATTCCAGGTTCCCACTGCGGATACAGAGATGCTGCTTGCAGATGTGATCTATGAGGATGTCGAGATAGCAGATGTGGAAGAGAACGCAGTCTGGCAATCTCACGGTGCCTAAATTCTCCCTTGTTGACTCACATTTTAAGTAGATATCTTGATTGAAGCAGAAAATGTTTTCACAAAGCTGTGACACGGATTCTCGTGTCCTGTTTGTGTTTCCATTCTGTCCATTTTTATTGTTTAAATCCTAAGGCTATGTGCAGGACTGAGTTTCTGTTCTTGCCATAAAAATGACACCTATTTTTTCTTTTACTACTAAATGTTCATCACAAATCCCCAACCCTCGATTTTATTAGAGCTGTAAATCAAGTAATGCAAAGATTAAGCTCTTCCCAAATCATTTCCCACATCAAAGATGGAAACTCAGATGCTTTTCTTAGAGAGGAGAAGAGAAGATCCAGTCAGTTATCAGAAGTTCCATAACAGAAAATTAAGTTGAAAAATTTGGACTAAGAAATAACTGAGAAGCTGTCTTGTACTCCCTTCACCTAGAGTTGTGGTGCTGCTGCAACTACAATTCTGGATGAAACTATAATGTTCCAGAAGAGCCTGAAATCCTGGATTCCCTCTTTTCAGCAAAGCTCGTTTCACACGGCCACAAGGGTGGATAAGCTATACTTTGGCCATTTGTTGTAGCCATGCAGTTAGGGAGGCTGAGGAAGTTCACAGCAGGAAAGAAAATACTTTTGACCTCTATTCAGTGGTTTGGGTGGGGTGGATTTTAGGTAGGTCACCTGTAGAAGAGAGTTTATTTCCTAGGCACTGCTTCTGCTGCAGCTATCATTCCATGTACTACTCAAATTACGTAATGTAGTCAAAATCTTGGCATGAAATGATTATTTAAAACAAAGCAAAGCAAAATTTTTCTGTCATCCCTAAGTTACAGAGAGACTGAACACATATAAAAATAATTATTGAAAGAATATTACAATTCTCAGAAAGAAATGGGTACAGCTGAAACACTTAGGTTATGGGACTGAGCACACAAGTCTCAAAATGGTTTTTTAAGAGCCAGAAATTACTAGAGGGGCACAAATGAATGCTCACAGCAATGACTTCTCAGTCATCTTTACTGAACATGAAGGCCCCAAACTGCCAGCAATCAGTCATTTCTGAAAACTCTGCCTGCCCTGAGATTTAAAGGCTGTCTGGATTCCTGTGAACATTTACACTCTGTACTCCTGAAGAGATGATACCTGGCAACACCTATGGATCATGCTGTGGATTTCACAAGCTTTCTTGTAGTCATTCAGCAATCCCAGCAACATCACTAGTGCTTCTCAGACATTTTGAGTAAAGCAGTCCAGTTCTTAAACCTCTTCACAGACTTCTAAAATATTACATGGCAGTTGTGGTTTTGTATTAGTGTCTATAAAACCATCAATCATAGAAGACCGGTTTATCTTACAGTCCTTCTACATCTTGCCCAAGACATGCACTCACATTAACTACTGCACTTACAATGTAGTAAATTTTAGCTCTTTGTAACCACTGTTAAAGCATCTATTTTTCATATTTTCAGATTCAGCTGAATTTTGCTATAGCAAGTGTTTATAAAGAAAGGTTTAAAATGAAAAATTTAACTTGGTTTATGTTTTGTTTCATTCCTGTCAGTTCATGAAAACCCTTTTAAAAAAAGCCCTGTGGAGTGCATTTATTGAGAGTGCTAACAATAAAACTTCTGGTTTGCAGTATTTATGGTGTTTTCTAGTTCACTGTGCTGAAAAATTGCAGTGCAATTTTTGCATTGCACAACTGATTGGATTTAAGTCATGAGTGACCATGAGGGTTATTGTCCCTTTTAAAATATTTCTGATTGCAACAACATGGGCTCACAGCCAGTTGTCACAAAAATTGCTAGAAGCAGAGACCAATGTTAGCAGCCCTGGCAAAGAACCAGAAGCTGAAATGTAGCACCCAGTCTAGAATCTTTCTTCAGCAGAGCACTGAGATATATTGTTAAATAAGTTGATAAGGGATATACATCTCCAGGTCTATTAGAACACATTGGTGTTATTAACCAAAGCTGAATTATACCACAATATAAACCTTGTGGGTATGGAGAGGAATCGTATGTTACCCTGAGGGAGGACAGCAAAGTGTAAAGAGATGAAGGAAACTTTAGGCCAGTAAGGAATAGAAAGATAATTATAGAAACAAGCATACATCATTCATTTTGAACAGTCTGAGCTTGAAGTGCAGCATTTATAGTTACTAGAGCTCTGGAGGAGTCTAAGATGTGATCAGATGATTCAGATAAGCCTGCATACCTTAAGATGATTATTTCAATTTTTTTTTTTTTGAGCTGGAATGTTGTATGACTATATTTCTTTATATTTTATTTACTGGAGGTTATATAATCTACTTCTGTATCTGTTTTCTGTGGTTATGGATACTTGTATTAGCAGTGAGCAAAAGCATTAGACACAAACAGAAAAGGAAGAAATAGCTACAGCTATTCCTCTGCATCATTCATAGGGTTAGCTTGAGTTGATCTGCTTTATTTGAAAGTATCTAGCTATATTTAAGTGTAAAATGTTTAATCTTAGAATTATGTGAACCTCAGAAGGTTTCTTTTCTGTTTTACATTCTTCTTTTTGCCACTCCACTCCTCTCCCCTCCCCTCCTCTCCTCTTCCCTCCCCTCTCATCCCCTTCTCTCCTATTTTTTAAAAAACATTCTATGGACCTCTGAATGTGAAATCTAAGGCACTTGCAGCATGATTTTTGCCTGTTGCTATTATTTAACTCCTGCAGATTTCCGCTATAGTTAACAATTCTCAAGAGAGGGAGTAAACAACCATTACTGAAATGTGGTTTGACTAGGTCTGTCTTAGCTTGAGATCACTTCATTTTTTCTGGCTGTGTTTTATTGTATATAATTGCCATCTGTTAGTATTCCATGTGATATCTCTTCCCCAATGATCTACATTGCTTTTATAAAGGATTGCTCTAAAATCTCACTGTTAAATTAAAAAGATCACTTCTCCCAGTGAGTAAGATTAGGAAAACATGGATGCCCTCCAGCCATCTATTTAAACAACATTAACCCAAAACTCCCAATCCTATTGCTCAATTAGACTTGAGAAATTAAAACATAGGCTCTTGTTCTGTAATACCTTATGAGGCACTCATATTTGTGGGTTTTCAAAATTCTTGCACAATTTTTTCCTGTATTTTGTCTGCATGGTAATTTCACCCAGAAGGAAGTCACTTCTGGAATCAATCACTCATGATGTAGTCATCTTCTCATCACTGTCTTTCAGTGTTTAAAAACAAACATGTGAGGTGCTAGAAATGTCAGCAGTTTTGCTTATTGAGTAACACTCCTGAGCACTTTTTTTAAATTTATTTTTTTTTAAACTGGTCTACTAGCATGAGCTATAAATCCAAGTTAGGCTAAACATTAATTCAAGTTAAGCTAAATATAAATCCTTATTAGAGTTAAATCTATCAGGGAGTTTTCATTTTCATCTTTTGCATCTCAGTACATAGAAGAGCACTATAATGAAGTGTTCCTGGTGTTGGGCCAGGAGCCAGGAACATGGAATGCTTACCCAGCTAAAGCACTAGTGTCCTACTTGCTGTGCTAAGCCAAGTGATGTCTTCTCTGCATGCAAGTATAAACCATTTTTACATTAATAAGCACATAAATGCCCCTTATTATTTGTGTTTGATGAAAACTGGGTATGATGCTAAACCATCTCATGATGGAGGAGGAAACAATCTCTAACCATTCTTTAGAGAATGACTTTGCATTGTGCTTACCAGCAACATTAAATCCCATATTGTTGGTAAAGCAAGTGGGTCAGATGAGTCCTCAATGTTTAGGGAGCCAAAAATAAATGTAAATCTAGTATAGGTTTATTCTGAGTGTATTAATAATTCTTATTTCTCTCAGATCATGGAAGTACCATTATTGGAATGTTTTTAGATAGAAATCATCTGAAGAAAGAGCTGAATGAACAGAAAATAGCTGCTCAACACACGTCTTTAATTACATCATGATGTAGCTAGCTCATTCACAAAATAAGAGTAAGCAAATGGTGAAAATTAAACTGGTTTTTGTTTCTTTTTTAAACAATGCTTCTGATTTAACTTCATTTTTAATGCATGGTAACCAATAGTAACCCATGTGTTCCCACATAAACCAACATATCATGCAAGACGCTGTTTGCACTCATGCTCGTAAAACAGACTGTGCAGGGGTGGATGTGGAATTTAGCTCTGATAACAGGGTAGATGTGTGATACATTAAGAATGTAAGTGGCAAACTAATGTCTCTATGTCAGCTGAGTAGGAAAACCGTCAACAAGTGTTCTGCAATTCCCCTGTGGAATTTATTTGTTTCGATGGACTTACTTTGGTGGTTGGTACTACCACGATGGCTTCATGTCAGGGTCTCCTCAGTCCTGTGGGACATTTAAGCATGCCAGCTTCTGGGTGAGGACTGTGAGCAGCTCTGCTCTAAAATGCACCCAGGTAATGTTTCTCAATCACCCCATGCCTGTTCAACCTGGAGAAAAGGAGGCTTAGGGGGAACCTTATCACTCCCTACATCTCCCTGGCTGTAGCCCGGTTGGGTCAGTCTCCTCTGCCAGGTAACAAGGGATAGCACAAGAGGAAACAGCCGCAGGTTGCACCAGGGGAGGTTTAGGTTGGATGTTAGGAAAAATTTCTTCACTGGAAGGGTTGTCATGCATTGGAACAGACTGCCCAAGACAGTGCTGGAGTCAGCAGCCCAGAAGTGGATGTGATACTTGGGGACATAGTTTAGTGGTGAACATAGCAGTATAGGGTTAGTGAGAGGACTCAATGATTTAAGAAGCTTTTCTAGCCTTAATGATTCCATGATTCTGTGCCTTTACCCTGCTGTGCTCTATTCCACTTCTCAATGCCTCTGCTGTTGCAGTAGCCTTGTTTTGTTCCGCACTGCACAGTGATGTCGGTAACTCATTCTCCATGGAATCATGGCTTGTTACTATTGTTTAAATAAAACTCTGGTTGTACTGTACAAAAAGTCAAATAGATTAGCCATAGATGCCTGGTCAATTAGATAAATGTCTGTGGCAGCTACACCAAGTAAAACAAGGCTGTGGGCAGGTCAAGAGGAGTTCAGACCCTGTCAAGCCTTGTCCTGAGGCCATGCAGGCTCAGAGCAAAGCAGTGGCTGTGCTGTGTTGCTGGGCTGCAGCTGCAGTTCACACATGGTGCTTCCAAAAATCATCACATAAATTGTGATGCAAAGCTGCTACATCTTACTTGCCTGTTTATGCCCCATTTTTCCAGAGACATTTTCAAAATAAAATGCTGGGGTCCTGAAAATTTTCTAAAAAGCACACTTTGGATATGTAGCCCATAGAAAGAAAAACTCACTATTCCGCTATATTCAGCTATCTCACTATATCCAGCTTTATATGCAAGAATTTCAGAACCTTTTTTCTGAAAAAATGGTCAACTGTTTTAAAGGTCCTAACTTATAAATACTATGGTGACTCTGTAACTATTTTAGTGAGAAGAAATAGTGTATGGGCTCACTCAGCGTCTCATATTTTTTCTTTTTCTATCAATCTCCAATAAGTAAAATGTAAGGCACATAACATGCAAATTCTACCTAGCTCTGAAGTTTTTTTGACGTTTGAGTGGGCTAGGCATAATGATCACTGCAAAGCCTATCTTCCCATCCCTTGCATTTGAATGTGGCTCGTCAAAACACCAGGAAAGTAGGAGCAATTTCTATTCCATACACATAAAAACACATATCTCCCAGAATTCTCTTTTTCCTCCACAAATATTTTGGCATACCTTTTTTATTCTTGTCAGCATTATAAAATTTTACTTTATCAATTGTCATTGCTCTGTTTGTGGTCGGACAAGTTTATCTGTAAAAGGAATGAGGATTTTATAGAGAAAGGTACTAGAAACTTCTTGTATAAGTAAATGTTGTTCAGGGCTAGAGAAAGCTAGATGCCTGATAGCTGGAAAACAGAGCAAGAATAAGAACAATAACCAAGTACAAGCAGAAGCTATGAGTGAGTTTGATTAATGTGTACAACTGGCTGCAAGGGTCAGAAGTAGTATGGATGTAGCCATAGACGTATTCCAAAAGCATTATTTTGAAACACTACATTGGGAGCCACGTTTATCCAGCACTATTACCAACATATTTCTGAAATTTCTGGGGAGAAGAAATCATATTTAAGGTCTAGGAGATATAACTAGAGTTTCAAAATATGTTTCGCAATGGAATAATAATAATAATATAGGAGGCTACAGATAATGATACAAAGTCCAGAAAGACATACAGTGGTGAAAATGATTCCTTCAGTACGAGAGATTATATAAGAGGATTTTCTTTTCTCCTTGTCTCCTCATCTCCTGCAGCTCTGTACTGTGGCTAAGTCAAAGCATCCTCTAAATGTACTGCAGAGACTGTTTCAGTTGAAAATCTAAGTGTCCATACATTCAGGCCAGTTGCTCATCAGGTTTCCTTGGCTCCATCAGAGTTCTGTAGAGCTATGGCATGACAGCAAAAGGCTTTAAATGTGAATCAATACAAGACCAAGCAGGGATAGGCAGATGTTACCATCTGCCTTACGGGGTCATCCTGGATTAGTCCATGGCCAGCTGTGGGGTCTCCTCAGAAGAGATGTAAGCACCAGTGCTGTCATTTACAGAGATTGTGCTGCTTGTGAGCATCGGAGCAAGGTCCACAAAGGAATTTAGGGTAGCTGCACAAAGCATCATGGCAACTCAGAACAGTCTCACCGGCAATATGCAGAGGGTTTCAGACTCCATTTTCTGTGATACAGAGGAGGCACCATGAGGGTTCAGAGATTTTGTTGGTCCTTTATGGATCTTACCCAAACTGCATAATCAGGAACTCTTTAAAAACAAAAGTCTTTCCTGAGTTGATCAGATGCTGATGGGACCATCAGGTGAGGATGGACACCTGCAAGCCCCTAAAATTAATGGGAGATGAGCAGAAGCTAAGGATGAAGATGTTTTACTAATCATAGCATACCTCCCACATGGATAAATCCATCTTCAGTTTTCCCTTGTTACAGATCCAGCAGCTTTTTATGAGCTACAGACTTACGCAGAATAGCTGACAGAATTGATAAGAAGAAATTCCACTGGAAGCCACTGAAGTAAAACCTTGCATGCAACTTATACTCCTGAGATCCTGGGGAATTTGGCAAACACACCTCAGGATAATTTGTTCAATAAAAAACAGGTGCTTTTCTAAGCTCTACAGTTTTCCAGGACAGATTACCACAGAAATAATTTAGAGGAGAGGACATAAATGGAATATATTTGCTGGCAAATGTTGCATTTTTTAGCTTATGTCTGTCAGATTTTCCAGGATTATGATTTCCATACTGCCAGCTGCTCAGTATTCCAATCCTTGTGCAGAAAACCATGTTGGTAAACATTTAAACACAAATGAAAGTGTTTTCCTGGATAAAGGCCTGAATGTTTAAAACCTCACAAAACTGAAGCCCAGCTTAGCTGCCTCAGCCTGTTTTCCAAGGTGTCATTGCAGCCACGACATCTTCGTTAAAGAAATACATTGTTTACATACCATTTGGAATTGTTGCTCGTTAACTAAAATGAGAGGTCCTATTTAAAATGTGCACTGTTTATGATTGGAGGTAATTTGACTGTTAAACTTCTGGGCTTTTCATTAAATCCTTTCATTACTATTTTATTGAGGAGCTCAGAACATTGCAAATGCAGGTAATGATTGCAGATAACAAATGTTTCTCATTTTTTAGTCTGAATATATGTTGGACTGAATTTAATCATGTCTGTGCTTATCTACTATAGAGAGATGAAGAGAGATAGAGCCTTGGAGATTGTAACAGAAGAATTTATTTCACAGATATTGTACCTTTCCTCTTTCTTTTTTTTCCCCTCTTCCTTAACAAATTGTGTAATTAAAGCTACCAACAATTTTCCCTTCTAGTATTCTCCATAAGCTTTCACATACGTAGAACTCTTTTCAAAGTTACCGTAAGAGCTGAATTTCTTGGTTTCTGGCCAAAGATTAATTTTATTTCAAAGGCTAAAATAAAATCCATTTTTTGAAATCAGTAAGGCTAAAATTATTCCTATTCCCTTTTAATATCAGATCTATATATGGGTTGTTTTCACACATATAATGCCTAGATGATGGAATAGTAAATTTTGGAACTCATTATAGAAGTAATACTTATTAAAAGGTATACCAGAGTAAAAGTGGTTGGCTATTAAGTGGTTAAAATGCATTAAGTGGGTAAAATAGTGGTTGAAATCAAGTATTAGGAGCAGGTAATTCGGAATTGCTTAATTTAATTTCAGAGCAGTGGACTGTCCCTGGAAGTGCTGGTGGCATGTGGTGAGAGGAAAGATACACTGTCCTTACCTGGACAAAATAGCAGAACCTTTGATTTACAACCTTTTGACATCGAGGAGACAGAGTTGTGGATCTGGATCACAATAACCAATGCAGAGAAGAATATTTTCATGCTGTTCACCATCAGTTCTTAAATATGGATTTTAGAGCCTTGTTAGTTTTGCTGGACGTGGAATTTAGGATTTTGGCCCAAAAGATTTGTCATGACTTTAATCTCATGTGCTACATTAGAGCCTTATTAAGGTTTCAAGTAATTTTAAGTGCATGGTGTAAGTCTTTAAAGCAGCTTAGTGGGGTTATTTAGCATTTCCTTTGGAAACCAGGAAATAAAATGAGAAAAGTAACTGTTAATATATTGTTGATTGTTCTTGCCCCAAAGAGCTTACAAATATCCAATGTTTATTCAATACAATGTAGTCTGTGATACTGGTTAATTATTTGGCTTCAGTAAAAGAGTAGCAATATGTGGAATTGTATTCTAAGGACCTCCAAGTATTTTACTGCTGGTAACACTTCCCTCTTCCAAATCCTCACTTTTCCGGAGAATGACTTCTTTACTCCATTACAAAACAAAATTTTAATGCTCAAACACATATGAGCCCTCACAGGCTAGAGGAGCAGAATGCATCATTTAAGTTACATATAGAGGAGCCAAAAGGTGTCTTTTCAGTATTCAAGTTCAGCTACTAAGACTGTTCTTGGCAGTCTATTATTACAGGGGTCACACCCCCCATCCCTTTTCTGAAACCACTCAGAGTTTTCTCACTTGTGTTCTTCTTCGAGTGTGCAATGTCTCTGGTCTCTCTCTCTCTATACCCAGGCTGTCTTCACTTCATGCAAATGGTTGTTCTTCATTTCTCGTCTTTGTTGATAAAATATTGACTAATACATTGATTAGTTTAGTAAGGCTTTCTAGAATTACCTGATTAATTGCTCTTAATGGTTCTTTTTCTCTTTCTTTCTCTTGCTATCTCTTTTTCTCTCTCTTGAAAACTATTCTGAGGGAATTAAAGGAAAGTGGAATTTAGTGGATAATCCTCAATCTGTTGCAGCAGGCAGAGTTCTGTTTGGATCTCAAGATATGGATTAACAAAAGCTTCATATGACCAGAACATGCTATTTGTGTTACACAATATAACATTGAGCCACTAGTGTAGGAAAACACTCATTTTCTCATATCATCCACTTTTTGGGGGAAGGAATTCTGGCAGAAGATTATTCTGGGTATGTATGAGATCCTCTTTAAGGTGCATTTCTCACCAATATATAGAGAATCAGAAGTATTTTTCAGCAGAACATGGAACATTCCAAAAGTTGAATATAAATAGCTCAGAAAGAAAGGTAGCCTTTTATCTCAAGGGTTCACATTAAAGTCCAAGATGACATTCAGTAAAAAATACAATTTCATACATGACTACCTGCATCATTTGGAAAGAGCTAATGCAAGCTTAAAAAGTAAATAACTTCTTATTTCATTCCTCCCAAAACATCATTATTATCCTTCATTTACATTAAATAGCTTTTTTACATATATTGATCTTTTATTTCTGATAATAATATGTGTATACTGGTTTAGGTATGGTAAAAATCATATTTCTTTAATGTTTTCCCGGCTCTCTGCAAACAGCTGAAAGTTCTATCTTGTAAGATTAATATTTAGTTTCATACACAATGGCCAGATTTCACAGCTAAGCCTACACACTGTGTTGTTCTTTACTGAATATGTGTGAAAATGTCCTTCCACTAGATCTGAAAAAAATACAATTGATCCTCAAGATACCAAAATCTGTTTTAAGCAATAGTGATTTTCTTTTTTAGTGGTGATCAAATGTTGCACTAAGATTCTTGTGTGATTTACTGGATTTCTACTGCCTGCTATCACTTTGCAGTAACCATAATGTAGAAATTACTCTGGGTCAAATCAGTGGCATTTTAATGCCACGTATTTTTCATCTGGCAGCTGCCAATAGCAGAGGATAAGAGCAAAAAATAAGGGCAGAAATATCCCTGTTAAAATCTCTCCTCTTTCAGAAACATGCAGCTAGAGATTTCCTATAATGAAATGCTATCACTGAATTTAATGAATTTTATAATATTTTTCTTCTCTTTGAATCTATATAAATATTTGGGCTCTGCATCACCTCACTTATTAAAAAGAACAACATTTTCGTAAGTTTTCAGCCAGGGATAATATCATTGCATGCTCTCTGCCCTTTATGTAAGAGAGAACAAGTAAACCTGCTGTAGTCAACTTTTTCCACGTTGCTTAGGCCATCACATGAAAAAACATTATGCAGCTGAGGTAGTCATTTACATGGGAAAGTATTTGTTACATTTCTCTTCTGCTTATGCAGTCACTGGTGGTTTTCATCAGCATTAAAGCCTCCTTTTTTGACAGCAGTTGTGTTAAAAATATTACTGTTATATAAATAAGAGGATATCACCGTGTGTCAGACTGAATTTCCAATATTCAGTCTGACAAGACTCGCATATCAATTTTCTGTCACAACTATACAAATACCCCAGAATCACACTAGATATAATCCTCACTATTCTCTCAACAACTTTGTTCGATCTACCACCATCACCCCTCTTTTACCTCAGTTTGTCTGAGCCAGTTGGCAGGTGTTGGAACTTGTGAAAATATGTATCTCCTTCTACCCACTCTTTTTTTCATATGGATGAAAAAAAAATAGATAGTTCTTTTGGAAATTTCTCACATTGAAGGAGATGGTTACATATTCTGATATTAATTATGTTCTAAGTAATTCATATGAAAAATTTAAAAGCAACTAATATTATTTTTTATTTTGCTGTTTTCTTCACTTTTTGGCTTAATGCAAAGCTAAACATCTTAATTAGAAGAATCAAGTAAGCAGGTTACTTCTGGACATTAAAATAGGAAACCAGACTCAATTCAAACAGCAAAGCTCCTACTTACTGCACCAGAGCTGTTCTGAGACAGGTGCTCACCTAAATAAAATGCTTGTAAAGACATTACATCTCCACAAGAATACACTCTGGGTGAATTCAGACTCTCTGCTTTTTACAGCATCATGACACTTTAGGCCATAATCCATTATCACAAGGAAGAATGCAGTGAATGCTAAGTTTAAAGTCATCAAAATTCACTCACCAAATTGAATCCAAAAAGATCAGTACATCTAGAATGGACACTTTAGACTGTTCCTTTCTCACCTATCACCTAAAATATCTCTTCACCCTGTTTTTTGTGTGTTGGATATTTTCCCTAGGGGTAGTTGTAGTCCCTGATTTCTTTGGTCCTCAGTAAATTTTAATCTCATTCTATGAGAAAGGATCTTCCTTTAATCATTATAGTTACCTGACTATGGTGATGGGCTCTTTTCTTCTGTAATTTATGGTTCTTTCCTGGTACTTTCTGCAGTCTTTTTATTCACTGTATAAGGAATGTATCTTGTTCTAAGTAAACAGCTTCCTGCTTTGAGCCCAGAAAGTTAACATCTCATTCCAGTGAAGTTATCTGGATGTCCATTTCTGTCATCAGCTGTCATATCTTTTCTAAAAAGAAAATGAATACATCTCTTTCTCCTATATTGTCAAAAAGCCTCCCTGGTGCTTGTTCAGAACCTCCATTCACAGAAAATAGCTCATTTTCTAGAATGGAGAAATTCCTTTTTGTCCAGAGGGTCAGGAAAAGACTTATGTGCCACTTAAGATCAATTTACATTACAGTCTGTGGGCTGAAGTGGAGTGTAAAGTTTAGCTGATCATCTGTATAGAATAAAAAAGATGGAATGAAGGAAAAACTATTTAGAGTTATTGTAAATCAGTTAGCTGGAATGCAGGTTGAGAGCTTTCTGCAATAGCATTATGCAGTGTAAGAAACACTTTTTGAAGATCCTTACTGAGTTGTAATTTAACTTTGGGTGACTTCCCAGTTCTTAGATGAGCACAAAACTACCTGTAAGAATCTATACTGGATATGCCCTGGCTTTTCCTTCAGCAACAGACTGACTTCAGTGGAACAGGGATTTCTGAGAGGATAAAATGAGGCCTGTCATGTGAGAATATTCCCAGAACTGTTGAGATTTTCAGCATTAGGTGTTGGATAGGATGTTGGTTTCTCAGTAGGCAAAATCGGGAAAAAAACACAATCATATCTTATCATTCATGTTAAAGAAATCTGTATTGAAATAGAAATCTGTTTAAAAAGGTACAACACTAAATAGGCTATGATGCATGATGATTAAAAAAAAAAAAAAAAAAAAAAAAAAAAAAAAAAAAAAAAAGCCCTCTTCAGCCCTGATATCCTGTATCAGGTTTGGGGGTTTTTTTTCCTTAATCTCTGTATTTATATGTATGTGTCCAGACTCTTTTCAGTGGTGCCCAGCAATAGGATGAGAAGTTATGGCCAGAAACAGAAACACATGAAGTTCCACTTCAACATGAGGGAGAACTCCTTTATATTAAGGGTGGCAGAGCCCTGGAACAGCTGCCCAGGAACATTCCTGGAGTGTCGCTTTCTGGAGACATCCCAAACACACCTGGACACGTTCCTGTGCCACCTGCTCCAGGTGACCCTGCCTTGGCAGGGGGGTTGGACTGGATGATCTCCAGAGGTCCTTTCCAATCCTAATGATTCAGTGGTTCTGTGATTTTCTGAGCTTGAATTCACATTAATCAAGCCCCCACCTTCCACTCTGTTTTTCACTTGCAGTCTTACACAAGTCACTGCCAGTCTCACATAAGTCACCTCTTTTTCTGCACTAAAGTTTTCTGTGAGTGGGGCAACGGTTTGCAAAGCTGCAGTTCAGGCTGCACCAACAGAGAACCCCCGTTATCCTGATGAACACTAAAAAATAAGTAATCAAAAGATCACTCTAATAAAATGTAGGAATACATATCTAGGAATATATATATAACTTTTCCAACTGGAGTGGCTGACAGTCACTGTAACAAGGGGAAGGCTGCAGGGTACTGAGCCAGCTTTAAATGAGCCAGTGCATCTCTCTCTGCAGGACAGGGCCAGGCAGAGCTACTGACCTTAAAACTGCCTCTGCTTTGGAGCTTATTTCAATGTATGTCTACAAGGTGCTGTAAAAAATCAACCACCCTATAAGTATGTGCATCTGTTACTGGTCACCTGTGTCTAATGCTTTATCTAATAATTTAATAATTCATTCTTCAATTCACAATTCAATTCTCTATTGGAGAAAGAGGTGGTCATTACTTCGGCATATAGGAGTTTAATTGTACTGGGACTGAAACTTGGAAAGAGTTCCCCTTGACAAGACATTTGCTTCTTTTCCTTTCATCCATTCACTCCTATTCTTTCCTTTTAAATTTTTGTGCAACTCTTACAGAATTTAGTGACATAATTCAATAGAGTGAATGTAGTGTAAATGAAAACAATGCAAACACAGTCCAAATTCAAGATACTTTTTCCAGATTACCATTAATCATGAGCAATTTAAACCCTAAAGACCCTAAAGCATGATTTGGATGGCCATGAAGAAGACATAAAATATAAATAATATGGGAAATATGGTATTAAAAGAGCAGATTAATTTCTTAAGATGTTTTTACTGTAGATAATTTCTATAGTTTTTTCTTATCAGCTTTCACTTTTTAGGTTTTGAAAGATTCAAACTTTCTGAAAGATATCTAACATTGCTTTCCATATCCACTGGAGTATTTTGGAATACATGAGTTTTGGCACGCAGGTTATGTTTAGGTGGTTTAGTCACTACAGCAGAAGTTAGTTTAAGGTTTTCATCCATATTTCTAAATCATGTAATTTCCAGTAGGGAAACAGTGACTGTAGTCTTTTTTTTTTTGCCCCATCAAGTTATTTAACTTATCAAGAATTTAACTTATTTTTCAAGTCTACTTGAAGTCAGTAGTTTTGGTACTCTTTTTATAACAAAACTAGTTTGTGTCCCAGCATTACAGCTCACAGCAGCCAGGAGTGCAGCATGGCTATGATAAACTCATAGGCAGGCCTTGATCCCCCTGGCATGCTCAAGCAGTGCAGGTCCTGTGTCCACACAGCTTTAGCTCTGCTGATATAAACACTGGAGTATATAAAATATTCAGTTTCGTGGTATCATAGATAAGGATAAAGTCATATTCTAATAGCACTTAGATCCACATCTTCTATCATGACTTCTCTAAACGGGACCAATCCTTGAGAGGTGAGAATTGTCTCTTGCTGAGCAACTCCTCATTCCATTAATGGGACCTCTGGGTTAATGTTATACACTGTGTGAAAGTATTGAAAGTGTATGAATAGCTACAGCTGCAGGATTAACACCAAACTGATATTAGCAAGTCTTACAGTAATTCTAAGTGACTGTCCATCTGAAGGATATTCTTAGTCCTTCTTATTATACTGCATCACTTTACAAGAGCAGAAGAATTTCATTTACACCCATGTTCATTAATTTACCAATAAAAATACATATACTCACTTAGGCATCAGACTATTTTGATGCCAAAATGATCGCTTTATTTATAGGGGGGTTTTGATCAGTCTTGACAGTCTTCAATTTTAGGCATGTAGCTGCAGCATAAAAACATTGCCATTAAACTACTTGGGCACAAACAAGTGAAAAAAAAAAGTCCCACATTTCCTTCCCATGTGAATATTAATTTCCACTGTATTATGTAGCCTTTGCTGGCAATTTGTTAAAGCTCTGCAAAAATAACTGATAAACCACATATATAAATAGTGTGCAGAGTATAGGTTTAAATAGTTTTGAAATTTTACTGGTGAGTTCCATTACATGTAATGTTTTAAATACATGTTGTAAGTTCAGTAAGGACAATCAAAGAATTAGTACTGATTAAACCACATCAGGTGTACAAATATATTTTTCCTAAATAATTTTAAATTGTCTCTTGATCCAAAGATTTTTTATGTACAATTTTCAGAAGTGGGGAGCTTGATCTGACTAATTTTCACTGAACACAGCTCCAAGTCCATGTGATGGACTGCACAGTGCTCTTACACTAATCTGAGGGGTAAGATGAGGAGGGAACTTTATGCAAGAAGTTTGCAGTCCAGTTATGAATGTTGAAAAAGCAACTGTAAGAAAACACTTTCTAAAACTTTAGTGTGCCCAGCTATAAGGATGTACTTTGTGCATTGAATAAAACTGATACAAATTCTGTAAAGGTAAAATACTGCAGTGTTGTAAAATTACATTTTTTCTGGTCTCAATCATGATTTACTGAATTAAATACTAGAATTTTAGCTACTTCCATTAGTGCCTGAGTGGTGTCTTAACTTTTCTCCTCTTTCTTCAATCTTCTAAATATTAATGATTTTGCAGAAATAAATTGCTCTATATAGTAATTTTTTGTATTAATAGGGTTCAAACTTCTGCACAGTAATGGCAACCAAATGTGTTCACTTTGATCACATTCTGCAAATACTTACACTTCTGTGTGTATTCTGATTGATGTCAACACATCTATTCAAATATTTAATATGGAGCATCTTTGTTAGTGTTAGGCCCTTAGAATTTCAGTGTCCAAGAAAAGTGATACACAATACAATGATATTCCCTCCTTCTGAAGTGTTTGATGAATTTTTAACAAAGAAAACCTTTCATCTTGGCTATAAATAAATGGTGTCTAAGTTCAACTTTTATAACTCTGTCTTGGTCCTTGAGTATCCAAATCTAATAACAATGCCTTTTCCACAATGGGAAGAGGAAAATGTCCTGATTGTTAGAATTAAAATCACATATGCATATTGACTCCTTTAAAATGTTTCTGTAAAGTACTAAGAATAATTTTTCCCTTCACTTGCAGCTCTTATTTCTCAGTCTATGATTTATTCTTTAAAATTATGAGGTCAGGAGGCTGTCAGAGGAAACCATCTTGGCTATCAGATAGCTGTGAACAAAATACAGAACTTTTTGCTGAGATAAAATTTTAAGTTGCATTATGAAGGGTTTCTTTTAAAGCTCAGAAAATAATTTTGGCAAAATTCCTCTCTGGCAATGTTTTTCTGAAAGATGAGTGAAAAGAGGGAAGTCTGCTAAAATAAGTATCTGGGATTATTTCAGTGGAAGTTTTATGTCAAAATAATATCAAAGCCTATGCCATAAAATCCTATAAAACTTGAATTTTCCATTTCTCTATTCAGGTAGTAAGCTCTATAAGGGTCAAAAACACCTTACACCTGTCTTACTCCCAATACCAAATTACCCTCATGGTAGGCTCATCAAGTTTTAACTCATTTTCTACTCAAATTTCAACCATTTTTAGTTTCTTCTCACAGGAAGTTTTTACAAAGTTCTTTTTGTGTGGAAAAAAAAAAAAAAAAAAAGTTACTTGAAAACCTGGCAACTTTTCATTTCCTTGGCCAATCATTTTGGCCTTTTATTTGGCTTAGAACTAAGATCCTACCGTTGCAGGAATGCAGTCTGATTTTTCTTAAATAAATTAATTAATTAAAAAAACTCCAAACAAACAAACAAACAAACAAAAAAAAATCCCACCCAAACAAACAGAAAGTACCCACTTTTCGGTATGGTATTGTCCAAGTAAAAGGAAGGAAGGAGCAAGAAGGTAAATTTGAAGAGCCTGAGTACAGGATCAGTAATAGGAAAGAAGAGTGGGCACTAACTTCTCGAATTTATTAGTGACAACATGGCTTATACAGCTACGGGGAGTGGTCTATCGCCACTTGAAAGGCCACACACTTTGCGTGCAGAAACATTTCCCTGTTAAATGCACAGTCCGCACATTTATGCAGGAATGTCTGCTCCAGCGCAAAGCTTGGCACTGCAGCAATTCTCCCGCCCTCCACATATGAACTCCTGCTTCCTGTGCTGTCGGGATTTTTACCCCTTTCCATTTAGGTGCAAAATGCACATATGCAGCCTGCACGGGGTGTCTGCCAGCAGAACGTGTCGGGTGTGCGGGGAAATGCTGCTGGAGACATTCAGCTGATGCGAAGCCGAAAACCATCGCATCCCCCGGGCAGCCGCGGCCGCCCGAGGGATATGCGGGGCCGGGGAGCTGTAAGGGACCCGGGGAATCGTCAGGGACCCGGAGGGCTGTGAGGGACCCGGCAGGGCTGTGAGGGACCCGGCAGGGCCGTGAGGGACCTGGGGGACTGTGAGGAGCCCGGGGAGCTGTGAGAGACCCGGCAGGGCCGTGAGGGACCTGGGGGACCGTGAGGGACCCGGGGGACCGTGAGAGACCCGGCAGGGCTGTGAGGGACCCCGCAGGGCTGCGAAGGACCCGGCAGGGCTGTGAGAGGCCTGGCGGAGCTGTGAGGGACCCGGCAGGGCTGTGAGGGACCCCGCAGGGCTGCGAAGGACCCCGCAGGGCTGCGAGAGGCCCGGCGGAGCTGTGCGGAGCCGGAAGGATCCGTGCGGGACCCGCATCCCTGTCCTTGGTACTCAGCCCTGCCCGCGCTCGCCGCCGCGCAGCCCCGCACAGCCATGATGGGGCTGCCCGCTCCGGGAAAACACAGCAGGGATGCGCGGACATTCCTGCCCGCAAAACACAGCTGCCTTACGACTCCATGCACCGGAGCAAGCAATTAATTCCGAGATAAAAGGCTTCATTAATATGGCACCAAATCCTACGGACACCCCGGCATGTACCACCATCACACACACCCGCTGCTCACCCTCCCTGCCCATGTCAGAGCGACAACAATTGTAAGAGAAATAAAACATTCTAAGCGGCTAGAGATAGATGAATGCAATGCCACTATCCAAACCTCTGGCATTCACACGACAGCTCAGCAAATTCGCGGATTCTTCACCCCCCC
>VZSR01000479.1:2817921-2841379 GCA_013398615.1 Brachypodius melanocephalos
ATTTTTTTTTTTTTTTTTTGGTAGTAGTTCTCCCTCCTCCCTACCAGGTCCCGTCAGTGGGATGAGACATTGCGCCCAGCTGCGGGAATTAATATGCAGGGCGAGAGAAATTACATCTACACAAGCCCTTTGCAGATATAATCAGAAAACGTCAGCTCAGGCAGCAGGCAGCAGCTTCCAAATCTAGGGAAATAATATAACTGGGAGAAAAGGAAAAAAATGAAACCCAAACAAAAAGCGAAAATCACAGACACTCACAGAATAAAAATAGTCAAGGAAAGAGCACATACACATTTACAGAACCAATGACACATGCAGCAAAATCCAATAAAGCAACAAAGAGTAAACGAGAGGGAAACAAAAATAAAAGAAAAGAAAGAAAGAATAGAGCAATGGAGCTTCTGCCTGAATGCAGATTAACTCTGAGGTCAAAGTGGAAATGATGCACTCTGCTGCAGCACAGATTAACACATGCGTGGTGTCAGCCAGGGTGCTTTTTAACCTTTGATTACACATATGCAGGCAGCCTGGATTTTCATTTTGGAGCTGGGAAGGATTTGGCAGGCATAAAAAAGGAGGTTGGAAGGAAAAGCTTGCCCTATGCTGCTGAGCATCCTCATTTTTCTAAACAGCATGGAAATCGTGATTGCAAAGGGGGAAAAAATTGAAAGGTTGGATGGGGGAGTGGAAAAGGGAGGGATGGTTGTTGCTAAGTAACTCAGGAAATGGGGAAAGCAGCATTGGTGGAGTCAGTATGAATGAGGTGATTTAGTGTGTGATAGGATTAGGGGAAATATGCAAGGTTTTTATCTCCCCTCCTCCTAATAAAATAAGGCTACACAGACCCAGGAAAACACTTCCTGGCTGGAGGGGAAACACTGAGGACTATGGAAGATGAGCACTGCCAGATTTTGGAACCAGAATCTCAAGTTCCACTGTCCAAAAATGCAATTTAGCAACTACTAGTAGAGTAAAAAATTCAGGGAATCTCGTGATTTCCTAAAGTAAGAGCACTTCAGTTTGAAATAGGTTCTTGGATTATGACTTACAATAACATTTTTTTTAACCTCCCCTATTTTTTCTGTCTAGATCAAAGTAAATATAGACAATAACAAGTCTACCCAATAACATTTATGAACTGGGAGAGTGGGCAAACTTAATCATCAGGAACTTTTTTTTTTTGCAGTCCAAAGCCCACTTTTCTAAAACTTAAGGAAGAAAGAAATAAATAATTAACCTAAGGAAAACTTAAATGAGGGGAAACTGAAATGTTCCCGATGAAATAAAAGCATCAAAATTTTCCACTGGACTTAGTCTAGTCTGAACCAAATTTGACACTTGGATTCTGCTCAAATCTTCTAATACCCTGGACAATCTGTTAGTTCCCAATGTCCAAATGCAGAATGAAATTTATCCATCAGAATTAAGATAGTAGTTGCTTTCCCAGAGTCTCTAAAAACATAGATCTAGCCTTCAGCCATCAAGTTAATTTTTTCTGTTTCCAAACACAATGTATTTAACTTTAACAATAATCAATATATCAATATTATTAGTTTCATTAAATGCATCTTGGTTCCCGGACATTTAGATGATTATTGGAGCCAATATCTAACACAGTCACTACATGTTATCAGTGTTTACAAACAAAGTAACAAGTTGCAAACCCGTTATTTAATATTTCCAATCAATGGTCTTATTGTTAATTGAAGTATCCCACCAACTTGTGAAATACTCTGTCTATCTATAGGTGGAATAACTCTATCTTCAGTGATAGAAAGCTATAAAATATTTTAAATACTCTCTCAATATCTCTGTTCCCCTCAGTGTTTTTATATATTAATATAATATATATATATATATTATAGAGAGAGAGCAGTATATATATGCATGTTCAAATATCCACATTTGCTCTTGGTTCAATTCCTTACCTGTAAACATGACACTTCTGTGATTTTATTGCTGTAATCTCTCTCATCAGTTGTCACAACATGCCTTTGAGAGATGAAAATGCTGTGTATATTTTGGTGAGAGAATCAAAATTGTTGATAGCTAAGAGTTTGAACTGTGCAAACACTTATTTATTGTCTTGGCTACAGCAACTGTGTCTGCACAAGCACAGCAGTTTTACTCTGCCCTTTTTTTTACTGAAATTTTTTTCCATTAGCAAAATCTTGTTGTCTGAAAAAAGCTCCTGGACTTCCTACAAAATTTTTATACACTTTCATTCCAAAGGGTCTGCTCATTATTCTTGCTGAGAAAGGCAGGGGGTCTGCATTAGAAGAAAAACCTGTGGGTGTCAAAGCTTGAGAGAGTTTTCCAGGCTTCCCATCACATCGATGATATGTCAAAAAAAATTGGATGCTGTAATGCTAATCCTTGATTGCTCAGAGATTATAAAGATCTAGAGACTATTGATGATATTATTCCCGTAAGGTACCTTATTAGCTGTACCTTCTGTTCACATTGTTAATTGGATACCAGTGGGGTTTGATAGACAAGCATACTCTGAAGATTCTGTAGATTTTTCTGTATATTAAAACTTGCATCACCATATTACAATCAATTTTTCATACCAGACACTTCGGCTTTAATTTTTATCTCAGCTGCCTGCAACTGACATTTAGGCATTGACTTAGGTAGTGGAAATTAGGATCTTTGGCTTCTGATACAGTCAGTGGACCAGACAATGGCCAACTCAGGTTTTTAAGTGCTCCTAGATAAGATCATTTCAATGTTAAAATACTTGACCCCAATACATAAAACTTACCCACCAATAATCAAGCAATACCAATTTTGGCTCTAAGTAATTTTAAATGCAAATTTGTCCTTGCAGTTCTTTGCCACCTCGGTCTGAAGGAAGGAAAAGTAAACCCACATTTTACACCTAAAGAATTTCAATATTATGGTATTATACTAATAACCTCTGCTAGGAAAAACTTTATCTGTAGCAGAAAGAACCAATGTAGAAAACAAAAATGTGCGAGGCTGTTTTCTCTCTGAAAACACGTTGTCTTTGAAGCACAGTGTTCTTCTTTCTGTGCCCACAAGCTCTATCAGACACTGATGTTTTAGGATTCCATCATAATAAATTATCACAAAGGAGCAAATTTACATGAGGACACTGCCTAGTGTGAAATGTTTTCCCAACACCTTTTGTGTGATAAACCAATCCCACATAGTAACTTGTCCCTGGGCACAAATGTGCTATCTTCACAACAAATAATTTCAAGTTTTTGAAAAAGAGTCTTATGAAGAATAATTAAAAACAGAAGTCATTGTTCCAAAAAGATGCATTCTGTATCAGACTAGAATATTATAAGAGTATTGTAGTCAATTTTGCAGACGCATTGTTCATTTGCAAGGGGGTTCTCAGCTCCTATGATTTCCCTATGTGTTTTCCCAAGGAAAACATGGCTTTTCCTTAGCCTAAAATTATTTCTTTTCTGTGTATCAAATATTAGATCACAAATCAGAAAGGAATAAGTAAAAAACACATGTAAAAAAGCAAATGCAAAAGTAGGTGTTAGAAAAGAGGCACAAAGTGAAAAAAAGGACTCTGTCAGTGTCAGCATCTTGCCAGATTGTCTTTTATCACAATCTTATCTGGAATTTCTTTCTGTTTCAGCTTGTTGTTCCTTGTGTTACTTTGGACAAAAACAAACAAGCAAACCACTAAAAATAAAGTGCTAATTTCATTCTCATATGGCTCATGATTTGGGAAGAGGTAACTGGTTTATATGGGTCATGTTGAGGATGCTTTGTTAAAGGCATGAGAAGGAAACCTCTAAGTAGTTCAATTTTCTGTAATTGTGCTTTATGAGACTATTTATTACATATTAAGTAATGTTTTGATGCTTAGAAAAATACATTAACTGTTGTTTCAAATTATTCCTATTCTGAAATAAAACATCCTAGTTTTAAATAAAAAGACTTTTTAGCTGCATGAATCCACATATTTTTAAAATAGCTTGTATAAAGCTATATATTAATATAGCTTTTATAATAGTAGTTATAACCCTGATAACATTTTGCTTTCTTCAAAGATTCTCCTGGCATATTTTAGCCCTGGGTGAATACCTTAATACTGAATTCCTGAGGAAAACAGCATCCACTATAAAACATTTCTTTGCCGGAATTCTAGGATTTGATATTATCTCTCTTTTGTTCCCATGGTCTATCTTCTAGCACATTCTCTGGTCATTAATAGTTATATAAATGTATATTAAAGCATTAATATACATTAATTAATTATTAAATTAATAATTAATTTTAAAAATTAATCTTTGAACACTTCAGGGAGAAAGGTAAGTCATGGTTTTATGCATTTATTACTGTTGTGCATGGGAGGATTTCATTTAGAATATCCAGACACCTCGTTCTCTTTTAATCCATGTGCTCAAAATACAGAGAGTCTGTGAAGGAGTGGTATGGAGGTGGGCTGAAAAAAAAAACTGCACTAGACAAGTGCTAGACTAAAGTGATAGTTTAGAGATGATTATTGACTTAATCAATAAGAGATTCAAAGAGCTTTGTAAACCAAGTCCAACACCAATATTGCATCTGCACAAATACGTACATTCATGTCAGTACCAAGATGAACTCAAAAGCATAGTGCACAGTGTACCCAAATATAGTTCTGTTTTGCCAAATGTAACCTAAATATAACTATTTGTTATAGTATTAAAAAATAGTCTCATCTTAATATTGAATCTCACTGCTACTTTTCCCTGGTAAATATAGGATGGAGTCAGAAATATTGCCTATGATTGTGTAGAATACGGATGCCACAGAATTTCTAAGTAGGACTCTAAGGTATATTTAATTATTTAACTGAAAAAGTATTGTTTAAGGATTGTTTCAGTCCTGTTTATTTGGAAGATGATTAACTTAAACAGTCAGAATAAAAAAAAATACTAAATAGGTTAAAATTAGTAATTCTTTTAAGAAACCCTTCAAGCTGAAGCCACCTTCGTAGAGTATTCAACCTACTGCATTTATTTAAAAAGCTAAAATCTTGTGCTGCTTGGGAAATTATTTTTAAAGAATTATTTTAAAGCTTAGCAATTAAAACTGAGGAGTATTTCCTAAGACAGGCATACAGTGGTATTTCAGGATTTAACACAAAGTGAACATTTTTACAGATAGATATGATTCAATCTGTACCACCAGGTTTCTATTCAAAGCAATCACTTTCCAAGTATTTGACTTAAAAAATTCTGGTAGCCTAAATACAACTGAAACACAACCCCAAAATACTCTGTTTGCTTATGTGCTTTGATCTTGTGCTAAAACAGTAAAGAAAACAAGTTGTTGGCTAAGAGCTCTCTCACTGTGCTTAGATTTACAAGCTCCTGCCAGGAACAGACTTTACCAAATGTTATTTTGTGCCGTAAACATCTAAGATTCCATTACCATAAAACTCTTGGAGCAAACTGCATTCCCCATCTCCCTGCTACTGACCTGATTAAGCTTTCTCACCCTGTAATATTACCTGGAAGGTCCTGTTGCTTCACACTAAATTCTTATGTGATGAAATCACCAGGCTAAAGTACTTTCTGAGAAAAAAAAAAAATTAGGGTTTTTTGTGGGTTGGGTTTGATGTTGTTGTTGTTGTTTTTGTTGTTGTTTGGGGTTTGTTGGTTTTGTTGGTTTTTTGTTTGTTTGTTTGTTTTTCTGAACAGTTTTAGTGCCTACAAGAAGTTTCTCCTCCCCAGGAGTTTTGAAGAAGGTCAATTTTGAGGAGTCATTTTTTAATGTGTTCACACATATCAGTCTTGTGTGCAATATTTCACACAGTTTACACTAAGAGCTTAGATCTAAACCCTGTGTTCAGAATACAGCTTCCTCCCCATACTTGACTTGTGCTGAATCTCTGAGTTCAAGAGCACTTTGAAACCATCCCAGGAAGCCAGATTCTGCTTCCTGTACTCAAAAGGGAAAGGAGAATGCTGGAGTTATCCCCTCTCACTCCTGGGGTGGAGAGAGGGTGGGCAATGCTGGGCTCCTCTCTGGGGTGATGACAGAATCTCTACATGAAGGAAAAAGGGAACCCTTTTTCCATAATTTGCACTTTCAGTGGGACAAGTTGAATTCTATTGTTCATAAATATGATTATTACCCATGACCATTCAACCTACTTGCATCTTCTTTTGGATATTCACCTGCATGTAACTTGTAATTGTATATATTGTCTATTTAGCAATGAGAAAGGAAGAAATGCCATGTGCAGTCAGCACTAAACACCAAAGGGAAAGACACACTAGAAATTTTGAAAGGGTACTTTTCCACAACTGTGTTCTAGGGCTTGAATATATGTGTATTGGAATGGAATTAAACAGGTCTTCTCCAAATCAGCTGTGAAACAGCACATTTCATGGACCAATATGCTTGCAAATATAATTTCATCGGTGTATACTCACATTTGGCAGGATTAATGTGTCCTGTAAATGATATGTTTTTGTTCTAAGTCATTGTATATATAATTTTTCTCATTTACTACTACAAAGGAATAGTGCTCTTGAGGCTGCTAAATCTGTTTATTTAAACTGTGCATATCATATCTACAGTATTATTTTTATTCCCAGATGAAGAATGAAAATTCTCATAGACCAGGAAAACATGGTTCATTCATTTATTAGTTTTTCCCAATCTATCATGCATCAAGAACATCAAAATCAGATGATTGGTTTCTGCCTGAGAAAAAATAGTTTGGCTGCCTTAAGAGAATGATTACATCTTTCAAAAAGAAGTGTTTTATCATGAATAGATGTATTTTTTTTTCAGAAGAGTAGTCTAGAAATCCTGACAACAGGCCAAAGGAAGCAGTTTGAAATGCATGCTTAGGAAGTCTCAACAAACCTTGATGCAAATTAAGTGCATATTTGAGCTCAGGGCTTTGCACAAGGAGGTGCAACCTTTTTTTTCATTATTGCAAGAAAAGGCCACTTACTTGACAGAAAACTTAAGCCTCTGAATGTCACTTTTCACAACTGTAATCTCTGTATTTTCAGTAAAGATATTTTTACTCTTTCTGATTTTCTCTCTTACCAAGAAAGTGAGATCTAAAAGTAAAAAAAAAAAGATGAGATTTGGCAATATAAATTCTGAATATGTTCAGCAGTGAATATGTTAAGACACCAGTCTCCAAAGCCTGTGTGATAGCAGACACTCAGGGATGCCACTCCTTCTATCAGACACAGCATCGCTGATTTTCTGGAGGTCTTATCCCTTTTGTATAGAAAATCTGATTTGACATAAGTTATAGGTCTGGAATTTTGCTTAGTGTTCACTAACACTGATCCAAAAGCTCTGTACTTCCAGGCCAGATTTGGTATTTCCTTTAGGCAGTTTACATAATCTTAAGATCTATTTTGATGTGTCATTATTTCCTATGATTGCAATATTCAAAGTCTATTTCCAGCAGCAAAGGAGTATCTCCTCCCAAAGTAAATGTGAAGAAATCCTCCTGCCATTTGTGTAGGACCACAAACATGATTTCATACAGGCTGAGTGGAGCAGCATCAGGAATGGATCCAGGATACTGAGGTCTGTGAAAGCCTTACACCTACCCCTGCTAGAGGAACGTTATGTGCATTCTGCATAATCATTGCAAATGGGTTTCGATTCTTCCTCCAATAAGGAGGAAGTAATGGAAGTAAAAGGCCATAAAGAATGTTTTCTTCATGCATAAGGAGGGAGCCCATTCTCTTTTTCTGAGAAAGAAGGAAAAAACAGAAAAAAATAATTTATGCTAACTCGTTATACTAATTCTGCAATGTAAGGATACACAAGAGCATAATTTTCAATACAGTATTTAACATCTGGTTTTCATGTCTGTATTTGATCTATAAGTTTGGTTTAGTTTGGGTTAATCTTTTTGACTTTATAAAAAGCTGAAGAAGAAATCTCAGTTTGGCCATGTTTCTGTTCAGAGCAAGCTCTTTTGATCTTTCAGCATTGGAAGGATCTGCACGTTCTGTGCAGTGGATGCAAATGCACTTTGGGAGTGATACCTGATACCAGTTCATGTGTGCTAGCAGGAGCACATTGTTTGACTCTGGACTTTTGATGTCCTGCTATGGCATTCTTAAGGGCAAACTATAGATAATTGATCTAGTTCTAGGAATTTCTCCTCATTAATTTTCAGTGGTTTGCTTTTCAGTGCAGTTGGGTACTGAATAGGATTATTCTTTTTAGTACTGAATATATTAAATAATGATCTGACTGGTAATATGAACTGTATCCTTACTATATTCAATAAGGATGCCAAGACACAGGAGGGTGGTGGGAATAGGATTCGACCTGAAAAATAAAAGCAGATCTGAAAAAAAATTCAGACCATTCAGAAGGAATGGCCAGAAGTCTTGAAAACTGTTGTCAACATGAGAAAAGGGGGTAAACGCAGTTTAGTCTGAGAGGAATTATGTCAAGCTTTCAAATATGTGCAGGTGTAATGAGGCATGAATAGCTGGTGTTTCTGCTTTGTAGGATGATAGAGATTTAGCACGGCTTCTTAGATTAATTATCTTTGGAAAAGTCAAAAAAATGCCCTGTGGTAGGAATCCCAGAGCACTGAAACAGTTTTCTGAGGTCAAATATGAGGTGCCCTCGGTGCTGCTTTCTATGACTGAGTGATAAGTGCTCTGTATAAGCTAAATAATGGGCTGGAATTCAACAGAGGGTTCTTCAGTTATGCTTTTAAGCAAAAAAGAAAAAAGGCAGTTTCATACATATATTTTTATCTGAAATAACTAATGGAAATTAATTCATTGAATAGGCTAAGGGGCAATGAATGCTTTTGTTGCCACAAAAACAAAGGTGTGCAATTTTCATGATTTAGATGAGAAAAAAAAAGTCTATTGCTTGTAAGATCAAAAGAAAATGGAAGGAAAAAAAGTTATTTCCAAGGATGCTATATAAAGTTCATAGCCTCTTTCCACTTCTATCTCTTAAGTTCAGTTTTGTGACATAGAAGTTCACCACTAAGCAATGACTTTCAGGAAAATATTCCTAAGAAGAACTTGAACCCTGTTACTTTTCATGGTATTTGATCTTGTATAACTTACAACATACTCAGAACAGTAACTGCATTGAATATCTCTTCAAACTGCTTGGACTACAAGAGACATGTCTTTTATTCTTCTTTCCTGTTTGCATATAGAGTGGATTTTTTGCATCTCTAAGTGACATGGCCCATATACTCGTGACAACAAAAATGAATCTGAATCATCCCTTCTCCTCTGAAATGTAGATTGTGTGATGATCTCAGCAGACCAGATCCTAGCTTTTACCTAAGTTAACAGATTTCTCTTTCAACGTTTCTCTACAGTTTTAAGCTTTCAAGGATCCTTTTGCCCCAGAATATGAATTTCCTAATATAAGCAGTGACACATCAAGGGAAAAGTGCTGAAGTGATGTAGTTCCATATGTTCCACTTAATAAGTCAAGCTCATATTGAAAGAAACTGTGAAGACTCATACTCACTTCCTTGCCCTTAACTGGCTACCAGAGTTTATTTTTTCAGATGAAATAAGGCTTCAGAACTGCTTCGAGACCATCCAGCGAGAGGAAGTATAGAAATTGTAGGATTTTACTATTAGACTCTTTTCAGCACTATAAAGCTCTCAGAACTGGGACAGAGAACACAAAATCTCTTAAAAAAAACTGTCAGAGAAAAATGTAACATCACTGGGCTGAAGCCTGAGGCCTGAGTACATTGTTGGGATGTACACAGGGAATCAGACAGGCAGGAAGGGATGAAGTGATATATCTCATCCAGCTCCTGCTCAAAAGAGGTGTCAGTGCTGATTGAATTTAAACCAGACCTTGCTGTGCAGGTCTAGAAAAGCATCAAGGTTAGAGATTTCAAAACCTCTCTGTGCAGTTCATTCTAATCTTTAATTGTGCTGGCAGTGAATCATTTGTTCTCCCCCTGTGACTAATGACCATTATCTCTGGCCCTGCCTCCTGACCCCAGGGAGCTGCTCCATGTGCAGCCACTTCCATTCTCCTCTGGTGGCTCACTCATGTTTATCGGTTGAATAACTGTGCAATTTCTCATCTTGAAGCCCCCAAAAAGGACACAATGGTCCAGATGTGCTCTGATAAAGGCCAGGTAAAGGTGAGCCTCCTCAGGTTTGCCTTCATCCCTGCCATGACTCCTGTTTTCCTGCCAGTCAGCCCCCAGCAATATTTGAGTAGGGATTAGTCCATCTCATCTGCAGTACTTTAAAGCTATTCTGACTGAATTTCGTGTTATTATTTCAGCCAAATGAAGCCTCTCTCAATGGCAGCCCTACTCACAAGCACATGGACACCATGCCCTAGTGCTGTCATCCACACACTTGATGGGGCTGCATACAGTTTCCTTTAGTGTACAGTTTTATAAACAACAAAATGCAAAATCTAAAGGCTCTAGCTTAGCTAAATGGATAATAACTATGTTAATTTTCCTTTTACACTAAAAAATTAAAATTTAAAAAAAATACTGTAAAGTACCATGGTTGGGAGACTCTCAGGAGTATCTTTTAGTTGATTTATTTGTACCTGCTTTGAATGCTACCTGTTTGTGCATCTTCTTATGGAAAAATTATTTCAAATAATTAATCTTAAATGCCTTTATTTTCAAAGGATGCTCATTTAGTTTCCTGGTTCTTTTACACTTAAGGCTTTATTATCAGAAGTGCTATTACAACTAATGAGACCATACAGTGCTATGCTCATGTTTCAACACAATCCCATTAGCACTCTAGTAAATTAAACTGCATTTTGAAGCAAAAAAATTTGAAAAAAAAAAGTTTAAAGAAATTTAAACATATAAAACATTGCAACACATATCCAGGTAAAGTTACATATTCTTACTGAAATGGTAATTATTAAACAATTGTGCTATTATTAAAGTTCATCATGTGATGATCATGATGAGGCAGCATTGTCTAGTTTGAAATGATGTGTGTGCTATCATTCCAGGGGCTTGGACTAAACTAAATATTAATGTATATATTAATAGGAAAGCAAATTAAGAAAAATTTAATTAAACCAAATACTATGAGAAAACTTCATTTTGATTATTCTTCTGTCTATTGTCACTGTCAGATACACAGAACTAGGCAGAAATTAAATTAGGAGAATCCAAAAATGTATCCACTCAAAAATGAAGTGTCCTCTCCTCTGATATAGCAGTGAATCCACCAGTGAATTGATACAGCAAGAGACCATACAAAGGAGGCCTTCAAGTGCTTTTTAATTATTGGTGAGATGTTACACATTCCTCTTTATTTAGAATAGTGTCTCAGGAGTAGTAAACCAAGATTTATTTTACTGAAACTTTTGATCTTTTTCCATTCAGCAAATATTGATTTAATCTTCTGTACTTCTCCCAAAGAACAAGCCAAGAAACTAATGGACTGCACTCTTTGATCTTTGTCAGATGATGTCAACAGCAGTGAATATCAGGGTGAATCCAGAAAGAGAGGTTAACCTGCTGCTTTTCTGCCTGGAAGTTTAGCAGTGGGCACCTGCACCATCATTTAAGCTAGAATTCAAATGGAGATTAAATTGGTTGGGTTTTTAAGAGATACTACTTAGTTTTATATTGTTTCATAGGAATCCTGAGGAAAAAATGAAATCAGCTTTTTAGGCCTCTGAGTTAACATGTCTGAAATTTCACAGACCTCAGAGGAAATATGGGAAAACCAACAATTCAGAAATTTTAACTTGTTTTAAAGCTGATTGTCCTACTGGCCATCTTGAAATAGATGAGCTCACTCCACTGCACAGAGTTTGGCTTTGAAATACCCAGGAAGGGGAAGATGCACCTACCTCAGCACCTGTGCATTATTGGGGTGTGAAAGGACTGCAGGGTACAGTGCACTCTTTGGGTTTATGAGGATCATGTTCTAAAATGTAAGACCACTCAGTTTAACCTTCAGTTAATTTTGTTAACAACTTTGTTGGTTTTGTTCAGTTCAACTTTGTTCTCTGAACCTGCTCCACTCAGTTGTACTCCCTAGGTGTTCATCCCAGGCTGCTGCTGCTGAACAGCAGGAATGGGATGTGTGGACAGTTTTTTTTTCCAGGGAGGCAAAATACTACTTAGCAGCATTTAAAAGAGACAACAGATGGGGAGACTGTTTCTCAAAATAATCCTCCCTAATGGACATTGCAGTCACAATCCTGCAGGAGGAAGGAGGAGAAAAAGTCTCTGCAGCATCTGTGAAAGGAAATTCTGGGAAAACAAATAAATTAGGCTCTTTTAAACAGGCAAATGACTACCCAAAGTTATTTATGCACAACAACATTTGCTTAGTTACTTCCTTCCATTTTGCTTATGGATGGTTGTACTGAATTTTCAGATGGGTTCTGCCGGATCATGTTCCCAGCCCTGGTTCTTTTGCACCGCTTCAAAGTATGGGCAGAAATTTGTCCAAGCAGCTGAGGAATTCTTGGCATCAGGATCCCAAGGTAATGCCAGCCAAGGTGATGGCATGTTTTTTGCCACTTTTCCTCATCCTTCTCAACAACACAGAAAGAAAAATGTTGAGAGAATTCTCCTTTTTCTTGCTTTCAATGCCATCCATGTATGCAAATACATCTCATCACTTCTGTTCTCCTTTTGGCAGTGTAAAACTTCAAAGAGCTCTAGTGCTTTTAAAATTGTTTTTAGTGTAATTAAATAATATTTTATTTTTTCTACTTGTTGATCTGGGCAGTGACTCTTATATTCCTTTGTAGGGTCTAGAGCCTAATTATACTTCTTATTCTATGTTGTAACATTCATTCCAACTGCTCTCTAACATTTTGGTTCTGTTTTTATAAATAGATAGTTTTCTCTTTTTTTTACAGCCATTTTTCAAAAATCTTGCTATTTTTGGAATTTGCATATTCATTGTTTGATTTGGTCTATTAAATTGTATGGAAATAAACATGGATTTTCCCTGTAGCAAAATGTCACAGAATGAACTATAATCAGTTTAACTAGGGGAATGAAACAGAAAAAAAAAAAAAAAAAAGAAGTGGGCTGGAAATAGGAATAAGAACAGATGGCCCAAGTTAGCATTTTTAGATATTATATTACATAAAGTGGTAGGAGGGAAACTAAAAAGATAAATACCAACCTTTTTAATAGTAGAAGTGTTCTGTTGATACTCTCTCTGTATTGTATGGATATGAAAACTGAAAATACACTGCTAAATAATACCAATTTCAATATAAAATGCGTTAATTGGTTAAATTGGAATTGTAAGGATACCTACAACAATTACGAGTATCTCTGTGGTTTTTTAAGACTTGCATTTCTTTGAAAGGAAACATTTATTATTTTAAATGATCAGATTTGCACAGCTGATTTGCAAATTAAATGCACAATAATATTCTTCAGAGACACTCTGTCACAATGTGTCTTCAAAGGAGTGTCTGCAGTTTCTGGCTTGAAGCTGTCTACCACACTTTATGTGTGACTTTTCCCATGCTTGACTCTTTATTTAGGAGCTCAGTTACTACCCAAACGTTTGTAACATTGCCAAGAAACTTCCAGGTGAATTCTGGGAGCACTTCTTATTTTATTGTGTGGAAAAAAAAAAAAAAAGTAGAGTAGATCCACTTTTTTTTTTGGTTTTTTTTGTTTTTTTGGTTTTTTTGTTTTGTTTTTTTTGTTTGTTTGTTTGTGTTTTTTTTGTTTAAACCCAGAGAAATGTTGTTCAACATACTGCCTGGGAGTATTTGGAACCTGGATACATCCTCAGGAGATTGTTAAATTGTCATTGGCATCATATTAGAACACAGCCGTATCTGTAAGTTTAAAGAATTTAGGTCATGTCTAAAAGTGTGGAGTCCCAGAGATGCAATGTTTCTGAAAATGATCTGAGAGAGTGATTAGTAATCCCATCATTGCTGAGAAAGTGGCAGTCCAAAACCCTGGGGTATTTTGAAGTACTCAGCATTTAGACAACAGGTTAGGACATGATCTTTTGAAGTACGCAACATAGATTTCAATTTATTTAGGTATAAGAGGCCTTGAACCTGTAACAGAAATGAATTGTTAAAGCTGGAGGATTTTAACGTTAGAGAAGAAATCAGCTGTATCTGAGCTTTGTCAAAACACCCTTCCCCAGTGTGATTACCCAGGATGAGCCTGGGGGAAGGACAAAGTGCTGCTTCTGCAGGTACAGCCTGGTCAGCATGGTCCAAACAGGCACAGGGAAAGTGCAGAAACCAGAAGCAGAAAAAAAGTAGAACCAGAAGCATCAGGAATCTCCTGTCGATATCACCTGGGCCCCAATATCCTGTTGATATCACCATCCCAGTCACACAGGAGCAAAATGACTACTGTCAAGAGTCATACATCAAAAACATAGGGGCTTCCACCTAAAATCAAAGCTCCTTCAAGGTCCTTGCACCCTTTTATGAGTCTGCCAAAATATACAGAAGATATAATAAGGAAGAGAAGACAAAGAAAGCATAAAATTAAAGAAATAGTTCTATAATAAGCATATACCTACCAATGGCTGAGCATTTTAGTGACTCCATTAAGGCCCAAAACACAATATAAGTTACATCTTGAGACGGTAAACTTATTATTGAAGTCAGATGCTCATCACTAATTTATTAGCTAAGAAACTTTTCTATTTATTAATTTAAGACATCCTGTCTCTCTATTCCTGTCTAAAGCAAATATTAATGCAAGTATTAAACACATTTCACTGAACCATTTCGTTTGGCCACAATGCATCTCTCCAGTTAGGTAACACCTGAATGGCTGGTCAGAATTTAGCCATAAACTTCTTTATGACTGTACCTATTTCATATCAAAAATCAGATAGTGTTTTTATATTCATAGCTTTGAAGAATGCTCTCCTACATTATAAAAAGTCATTTTCCTTTACCTTTTGATGTCTTTGCCTTTCCAAGAATTTGTCATTTGCACTGATACTCAGCCTGTCATGGGAATCAAAGTTCTGTGAGCAGCTCTGCTGGGTCATGGTCATCTATGCAATGAGAATGAATGCATAAATTACTTATTTATGTCATTTTACATTTTGTTTCTGAATTATGTTTAATATCATGTTCTTATTATATATCTTCCAAGAAGTATTTTCAAATAGATAATGGGTAATAAAATTACATAATTTCTTAAGGTAAACACGATTTTAATAGGTGCTGTGAATGAGGCTCACCATTAACACTTCTTGCTGCCTGAAGAAACCATCTCTTCTTTTAGAGGCTTTGTTTATACCAGGAAAAAAAATCAAAAATCATTTCCTGTGTTTGCTTCCATTTATGCCATTTGTGTAAAGCATAGGCAAACATTGATAAGAGCATGATTCAGATCAAGCATAGACAAAGGGGTTTATCTAGATTAAGTATATATATTTATTGGTTTATTTAGTAGATACATTAAGAACTAAAATTAAATACATTATAAAATAAAGCTTTAGTGTAGCAGGCTAAAGCCAGAGCCTCACTTCAGCTGAACCTTGTGTTTCCAAGCTTTAGCACAATAACAGGAGGATATTTCAGATCTTTCACAGTTTCCATAATCTTTCTTGTAGATTTTTCATTGGCCTACTGGCTACTCACTGAAAGTAAGTAAATTTTCTGCTGGTAAATTCAGTGCAAGCGCTACACTTTGACCAATGATTTTCTAGCCTTATACTAGATTATAATTCTGCAATAAATTTTGATTTTCTCCCTAAAGCTTTTTCTGAATATTTGACCAGGCAAAAATCTGTAAAGAGTAGCCACCCAGATAAAGTCCAGCACACCATTAATTTTGGGGGGAATTTACATTGCATCAGAGGCATCATATGAAGAAAGACCTTAGGAAATTAACCTTTCAGAGTACACCACTCACTGTCTAAACTCAACCAAGGGTTTTTTATTCTTTGCAGCTTTTTGGAAAACTTCTCTTTCTATACTCACTCTCACTTCATTAGACAATACTTTACCGCAGCATTTATATATCTCTTTATCAGTGATGTCTCAGAGTGATCAAATTTATTCAAATGCTGGAAAAATCTATAAACAAATCTGACCATAATAAATTTTTGTAGGAGTTAAATGCATTTTCACATCTGGTCTTATTTATTAGCTGTGTGCCATACTTATTTTATATTATTGTTAGTACTATTTTATAACACTAAGAGGAGAAATATAATTAAAACAAATATATATTTTTTCAACTATTCTTTTATCTACATGTGCTCCCCTCCTAGAAGGCCATAATAATGGTAATGACTTATTTCTAGGGAGGCCAATCTTATTTTGTTGCAAAATAATTCCTATTTAGGTTATTGGTAGAGGAGAAAAACTGAAGTCAAGAGACAATCAATATTTTTCCCATAGCAATTGAACAAAATAACACTATCTGTTAAACATAACTGATTTTGATTTAAATGTTCCCATAAACTTTGTTCAGGCTCTGCTGAGCCTGCAATATATGTTAATTCTATCAGAGGGAGAAAAACATTTGTGGAAATACAATAAACAAGGCCTAAGGCAAGGTGAAGAATCTCCCATTATATTATTGATCCAGCAGTGAGTCTGAGAAGAAAAAGAGCTTTAACTGGTCAGTTATCATCTGAAGTGTGTTAGTTATTTAGGTGTATTTTTCTTTTTGAGAATAATGCCTCACTGCCATAAACCATTCATATCATGTTATTAAAATAATATTCAAAGTTCTTTTATAAACCCTCTTATAGTTTAGGAACCATACACTTTATTCTTTAATTTTAGGTAAGTCTACTCCCTTTGATTGAATAGGCATTGCACGAAAACTGGTGAAGTAAAACTTGGTGAAAAGCATGCCATGGAGGTTCTCAGTACTGAGTATATTTGGTTCCCGTGGTTCTGGAAACTTTTAAAACTTTTTGTTGTGTGTGAATCCATCAAACAGCTGCTGGAGTCAGGAATCTCTCTCGTGCCAAATCAACTCCTTTCTTCTTTTCAGTCATGGGTTAAAGGGTTTTTAAACACAGTGATGACAAATATGCACAGCTCTATATCTGTTATTTGATGATCAGGCCACATCAGCAAGAAAAGTGGGACTGATGTATTGAATCTTTGCATATTGTTGGATATCAATAGGACAACACCAGTTACATTTTTCCTCTCTAGTTGCTTTTGAATTCCCACATGGATTTTAGTTTGATTCTCACTCTCATATTTTTTATTTCCCTTGGTAGTAATTCAGGTTTGTTAGGAATAGCTTGTTTTCCACTATTTTGAATAGTTATTTTCAATAATGAAAACAAGAGAGACGTGAATTAACTACACGGATTTTTCATTTTGGACAACTATAATAGAACTTAGCAATAACATAATTTTTTCCCATGATTACTTACCATTCTCACATGAACTCCATTAGCAATTAAAATGCCAGTGACTGATTCTGTCCAGCAGGGTAAGAATAGAAATTTTCAAAACGAGTCAGAGTGCACTAATTGCAATTTTTAAAAATTAGTAATGTGAATAAACTTGTAATGTGAATAAACTTGTAATAAATAAATCTTTTTGTGATTGGGAAGAGAGATTTGCTAAAGAAATTTTCATGACAAGTCATATGCTTCATGAAAAAAATATTCCTACCTATTGCTAGGATTTTAGGCATCAGAATACTTTATGAGCCAAATCTAAATCAATATTAACATGAAATATTCACAATGAATGCAAGGGAACATAGGAGTTGACATAAAACATTTATTTGCTAAATAATTTACAGGACTTTTTTTCCCTGCTCATCTATCCTACTTTCACATTATGCTTATGGTTTTTTAAACATAACGTTTTTTCAGCAATGAATTGAGAACTCCTTTGTATACAGGTTTTTATTAAAACTGCATTAAAAATGATGGCTTCATTTCAGTTATCTAACAGAAAAGGAAATGTGAATTAGTGTACACCTTCATGTAACCCAAAGGTTTCCTGTCAGAGATCAGAATTGTTGAATTTAAGCGATGTTAAGTTTACCTTTTGTTAATTTGAAGTTCTGCCAAGATTCTGTTAAGGTTAAGTACTGTTAAGTTCATTTCTGCTAAGATTAATTTCTGAAATATTAGTAAGAGTAAGCAAAGTTAAATGTAAGTGTTATTCATTTTAAGTTCTGTTATTTTAAGTTCTGCTAAGTGCTATTAAGATCAATTCAGTAATGTCAACTTTAAATTCTCTTAGGTGTCCTTTCTTTTATATCTAAGTAACATTAAGTTTCAGTGAAATTAGTTTTAAATTTGTTAAAACATACTTGTTTAAATTATAAAATACAATTCTTTTGTTATAAGAAATTAATAATGCTAAGTTTACAATGTAGCTATAGGTAAACCAATAAGACAAGTAGAAAATGGCTATAGCCAGGCATAAAGTATCTTATGTTAAATTGGCTGAAGTTACCCATACCTTTGTTTTTGGCTGATTAACAGGCCAAGTAAAAGTAACAGGAGGAAGCACTAATACTAAAAAAGCCTTTGCAAGCTTAAGGTAAATATTGCTTTGAGGCAAACCATATCGATGCCCACTCACCACCTGTTTAATTTTTTTAATTATTCTGAGTGTTCCTTGAAGGATCACAATGCCAACAATCAGCTCTTCTGTTTCAGTCCATGACACACACGTGAACTACATGTGCCAGTTCTGTTCCCAGTTGTGAGTCCTATTGTAATAGAGATAAATTAAATAGCAGGTATCTAAATCACATTAGGCTTATACATGCCACAGAAATCTTTGTTAACCATTTGGGTTTTCCTCCTGTGCACAGGATTACATTGGCTCTCCCTTAAGCTCAAAATCAAGCTGGATCCTGTTAATAACACTATGACATCATGATAAGAGCTACTGGATGCAGATTTGCCACTTCTAATCAAGTCACCATTTCCTTTATCAGTTTGGATGCGTTATTAAGTGACACTTAAAAGTAATTTTGATGATTAAATGAGCTGTTCTTCACAACGAGAACGTAATTTTCTTTTTTCCATGAAGCTTTCAAATCAAGACAAAATATTCTGTACTTGGCACATCTACACCAGGTGTAAGAAAATTGGTCTGAAGTTTTACTTCCTTCTTCATCTGCTAAGAAGATGTTTCTCTCACTTGTAGCATGTATTTCTCTGTGGTTTTATTTCATAGTGAGGAATTATTTTGCTCCCAGAGGCAGTTCTGACACTAATTATGAATAATTATTTTTGCAAGTCAGACCAGAAAGAAATGAAGGTGAATATGCTGGGTAAGTTGGTGGTATTGGTTCCCTTTGGAGTTATCACCCACCATTGTGATCAGATGGTATCTAAATTTTAAAAAAAAAATTATTCCAAAAGCCTCATGTGAGCATTATTCCTTTCACTCAGGTCTCAGACTCAGATGTTTCTCATACTAAATTCAATGCCATTCAGTGTAAGAAAAGTCTATCTTGTTACCCTTCTTGTTCAACCTGATTGAAGATCTTAAGAAAACATAAGAGGCAATTGATATTATGATGCCTCTAATAAATCACTATATTACTTATTTTAATTAAACACAAAATATATGGTCTCTTAACCCTCTTTGCAACAGGCATGTGTGAGAAATAGCAGCAAGTCAGACTATGAAGGACATTTCAAGCACAAATTTGTTTTCCTCTGATGCAATAGAGTTGAATTTTACTTTCTGCAAATAAACAGCTGCAGCTGCTACAATGACAAATTCTCCTTATTAATTTGACTGCTAAGATTTAATCATAGAGGGAAGAAAAACAGACATGTATTTTATTAGCAGAGAACAGCTTCATCTGTGTCCATTTTATATTATTTGATCACTGTGTTCTATATTTTGTATGGGTTTATGTTTTGTTCTTTGCTGGAAAGGCTTGAGTCTCTGGTTTTACAAAAAGAAGTTATTTCAAATTCTCAATTCAAATTCCTACTAAGAAACCTCACACTGGAACACATGGAGTGAAATTCTGGCCTTGTTTGCATTAGCAAGAATTTGACTTTGATGACATTTGTTGCCCCTTTTCCAGATGTCTGACACACCAGTCCCATCTTACAAGAACATTTACAAAGGCAGTTGTGATTATGACAACAGAACCAACTCCCAGCACCTGCAAGGGATGGCCAGAGAGTTTCCAACCCATCAGCTCCTGCATCCTGCAGGGAGAGGGATGAGAAGCTTCCCTGTCAGTCTGTGGTCCCACTGGAGAGTGGATAAGCAAAGGGATCAGCAGCCTGTGAGTGGAGCAGTCCTGGCCCAGAGGAACAGGCAGGAGGGATCCCAGCTTTATCAAGTCAGGGGTTTACACAGAACACACCAGTGCAGCCAGCCTGAGGGAAAGAAATGTATATCATGCTGTAAATACATAAAATTTGGTGAATTTAAGAAAACAAGTGATGTATTCAATTTATCAGTGAGATTTTGCTTTTACATCACATAATTATGAATTATGAATTAGTCTGAATATCTTTACTCCTGTTTATACATTTCAATTACAACATGTTTGTATTTCTGCTGCTTACTCTGCCTTTGTTTATTTTTGCCTTAAATTCTATTTAATTTTAGTTTTAGTAATGTAATTCAACACAAGCTTTTGGAAAACTCTAAAAATTATGGAAGGAATTTCTAAAATTACAAGTGCTGTCATACTCATCAAAAAAAATTTCTATCAATTCTAAGTGCTTTATTATGTCTATGTCTTCAGAGCTGACTAGTCAATATCTAATTTCATCAGTTCTTTTAAAAATTAGAGAAACATATACATATTAAAAGTTCTGTTGGCTGAAAACAGTATTATTGTTCAAATGTCTGCAGCAGTCTGTTACTTGATTGTTCTTTTTGTAGCTCAATTTCAATTTTAGATTATGTTTAAAATTATCTGCTGTATTCTTGGTATCAACTGCCAAGCACATGATATTCTGGAAAGCTGAAACTGCTAAACTCTTATACATTTTTTTTTTCTAAATGTTATACCTAATTTTAGCACTGTTAACATTGTCATCTTGCAATTATATAGGGGCATATACAGCATGACCTGCAACTAATGTATCAGCAAAGGGTTTTCCCTCCTACAGGCTTCTATTTCAAATGCTTCATGAAATCAGAAGATATGTAAAAGTTATTCTGAGCCACTAGCCCACCTACAGCATGTCACTGTGGATTGCTGAAAAGTACTATTTAAAAAATGAATTTAAGATGGTGAAGAAGATAGGAGCTGTTACATTTGTTGTGACGGAATTTGTAAGATGTTCGGTTTCATGTGTCAGTTAAAAGCAAAAGAAATCAGGAATGTCATATTTCAATCCACAGCTTCCCCAAAGTAGTTTCATGAGTTACTGTGTTGTCAGCTGCCAGATGGTCAGTGACTTATCTGAGAGCTCAGATAATTTATCAACAATGACATTCATTCATTTCTATCAAATTTTTATTTAGGAACAACTTGTGGGTTTTATGTCTTGCTGTTTTTCTTCCTATGGAGTGAGTGAGGAAATAAAGAAATTTGAGATGTCCTTCTTGCTTTGCCCTGTCCTCAGGCAGGAATTCATGGGGGTAGTTTGAGTTTCTCCTGGATGGCAGTGCAGGATTTCTTAAATGCACAATGGCTGTCCAGTCTGGAGTCATTAGGAGATGTCTAGCTGAGAGTGTGGAAAAGAGTTGAGCTGGGCCAGCTGTTACAAAATTCAACAGCACATCATTCAGCATGTATTGACAAGATCCTGCATTTGCAGTTCAATAAGGTAAACATTCTTATTTGCAAGGACAGAGTCCAGGTGACCATGTGAAGGATGGAGTGGACAAGGAGGCTCTGTCTGACAACTGACCATATTTTTGCCTTCTGCCAGCTTCCTTTTTTTTTTTTTTTTTTTTTTTTTTTTTTTTTTTTTTTTTTTTTGTGTGTGTGTGTGTGTGTGTTTGGTTGGTTGGTTTTTTCCCTAATTGCACAGCTCTTGTTGTTGAAAATGTTTGTTTTAATTCCCATGTATGGGACCAGCACTATTCTACAGATGCCAGAGGTCTGACACAATGGTGTATTAAAAGGTGGCAATCTGGAAATTTTACATAGCTGAGAATTGAAATCCTGGATTATGGATAAGCTTTGAAGACTTGTGTACAGCTGTGACAGAATTGGTGAAACTCCTTAATTTTAATTGCTTCAGAGTCTTCTCATGAGTTCTTTCTTAAAAGTCTCACTCTACACTAATAAACACGAATGAAGTATTCTACCTGGGTATCCTGAAGTATTGCATTCCTTTAACAGGAGGGTTTGAAACAGAAATAGAATTTTCACAATGCTCTGAGTAAAGTCCACCCTGCAGAAAGTGTGATTCCATCCTATCCTACATAGTTTCTCTTTCTCTGCAATGTCCCTGTTGCCTGAACAACTTGGTCAGCTGTACTGCACTCACATGATCTTTTTGCTGGAACTTGGGAGGTGATGTACAAGGAAGGCAAATGTAGCGTTTGGTAATGGTCTTTAAACTGCAGACAGTTTCTATTAACTGCCTGTTTTATGATAGCACTAGGTAAATAATTCTTTTTCTCATTGAGAGGAGGAAGAGGGGGAAAATGAAAATATTAAAATGGTATTATCAGGCTAAAACAAACAAAAAAAAAGCAGCTAACAAAATTAAAAGGAAGGTTGAATAGTCAAGGAATAAGAGATAAGCCACATTAATGAGGAAGGTGAATCTGATTGATTTAGGGCCATTATTCAGAGCTGGGGAAGAAAGGAAATTAGAAATAGACCCTATTTTTATATTATTGAATAATAACCTCAATGAACAAAGTGATGCACTGGAATTTACTTAGGAAATCTAAGAATTTGAGGCACTTAAAACTCTTAAAGACTAGTGAAAGCATTTTAAAGCATGGTATCTTCCAGTTAAGGCAGAACCTGTCTTTTGTTATGCACTACTTTGGATTTGAGATTAATATTTGACTCTAGGTCAGAAGTACTAACATAACATGGAAAAAAAATAAAGAACTGAGAAAGTAACTATCAGCAGCATTCACTGGGGCTCCAGAACTCTAATAAAGTGTGTACCAGGCTGAGATGTACTGTCTGTCACAGGAAAAATGGGATATTTTTAAGTGTAAATCCATGTTAATGGAGATACCATCATCTGGTAGTTAATTAATCTGTTGAAATCAATAGGAGCGAGAAAACAGACTGGGTTTTGCTGCCTATGTGTTGCCTTCAGTCACCAGCAAGTCAACAGCAGAGAATGTAGGTGAGATCAGGCTCCTCAAGGAATAAACTGATATCCTGACTGCCAGCCCCTTCTTCTGAATTCTAAACAGTGACACTGGAGGGAAGCAGCATGAAAGAAAGATGCTACACAGTGTTAGTGAGAACGGACACAACCTCTAAATACTCAAGAGTGGTGGTTTATTTATTTTAGACACTGTTACTTGCATCAGTGGGGTTGCCATTCCGTGGGACTCTTGTTCAGCTTCCACATGTGACAGTGTTGTGGTTTGAAAAGCAAAACAAGTGAGAGGCTCC
>VZSR01000479.1:2841479-2870265 GCA_013398615.1 Brachypodius melanocephalos
TTAGCAAGATCGAGAACTGAATGAAAAGTGGAATTTGATGAGCTCCACATATCTTGGTAGAAAAGTACAAGTAACCAGAAGAAGAATCCTGCAACCTTGACTTTAATAGAGAAAGATAAGGGGGAAAAATGCACTGGCTCTAAAATTATTTTTTCTAAGGGCAGGGGGCATAAATGGAAATTGTGGGGTGTTCCATAGCAATTTCACATCCTGTGTGACAGTATTGTGCCCAAGGTTAACAGGGACATACCATTTTTTAGATATGTGACTCATGGGAAACATTGATAATGCTGATCAGTCTATCATATAACAGGGAAAAATATTAAAATAAAGTTATTCAAATTAATAAAGAAAAATAAGTTTAAAAAGTCAGCTCATAATGATATAATAATGTACCATTCTATTTAATTTGTATTCTTGTACCGGTCTTAGAAAAGCACTCTGCCAGTTTGGGGTATTTAGTGTAATATTTAATTTTAGGCTGTGATTGAATTCTGGAAAATCTAACAAGCATTTAGCTTCATTTATTAATACATAAGGATGCAGTATTCATCATCAGTGATTTTGATTAATGTTCCCCTTCAGCAACGATATACAACAGTAAGGTGACCTTGATGAGAGAACACGCTATGCTATTAAATAATAGACATCCAAAAGATTATTTTGATTTCTGTGTCTGCCTGATTCATTCATTCCTTTGGCAAAAGTTGTTCTTGGTAGAATAAAGCCATGCATGCAACAAGAAAATTCTTTAAATTTTAATTAATTTTTCTTCAACTTTTATATTGAAGTTTAGCTTCCGTTGGGGGCCATCATCAATCAACATTAAAGGTCACTTGCTGATGAATTGGGTTTTTTCCAGTGACTGGCTTAGGCTTTGGAATTTTTCTTGTAATTTCCAGATAATTCTCATAATACATAAACATAAAGTTAAAATTATTAATTAATATTACATATTTATAAGACATGTTGCATAAGTGCTCCTCTAGGATACTTTGGATGTAATTATTCACTGAACTTAATGAAAAGACTTGGGGGAAAAATATTTTTACCTGCCACTTAACATGGAAATGATCCAAAGGTAGGAAAAAGTTCAGCAAGACTGGGAAACAAGAAATGCATTTTTATGGATAAGAATTTGATTTAATAAATAATGTTTAATAATACAGAATTTTAAGGAGGGGTAAATGATTAAGTATTATAAGAAGAAAATAATTTGTCTTGAAAATTTATTTTTCAATGTTCTACAATTTCAACGCAGGGTCAGTTCCAGTCATGAATAATACAGGACAAGTTAATTGTTTAGTTATAATTGCTGTGATAGTCACAGCAAATATAATCCCATATCCCACAAGGTGCTGGTTGGAAAAACCTCATGCAGGTGGTGGAAACCAATCACTTCTATGTTTCATGAGAGGTTTGACTTTAGCTCTTAAAAATAAATCTTATCATTGTCTCTACTTTTTAAAATATAGATAATAGGCAGAAAGTAGAGATATCTGCCATTTTAAAAGTAAAACTCTATAACCAATATTAAATTATGGCAAAATTATTTCCTTGAAGCTACTATTACAGGGAAAGAAACACACTGACTAAACTAATAGAAGTCATGCGTGCATTCTCACATTTTAAAGATTAAATAATTTCATTACTGGTTTTTAGAGGCAATTCTGTCCTTACTGTCTTGGTTTATATATTATGGAGGTTTTTTTATACTTAAATATGATCTGCTATGAAAGCTAAACCAGCCTTGTTTCATCTGCTGAAGGTATGTGAAAAAAAATTCAAAAAATACTCTTTCAAATATCTCTTCTTTCTATTACTGTTTCTCTACTGTGTCTCTTTTCTCTACTGTTTATTTACTGTGACTTCTTTTGATCCTCCAACATGGAGGCACTCAGGGTACATCCAAACGCCTCTGTCCCTCACCCTTGGGGGAGATGGACGCTGTTCGGGTCAGGATGCTCTTTTATAGCAAGCCTTTGCTCAGGAATGAACGTCCAGTTGGGTAATAATGGATGGCAGCTTCCTCTGAAATTATTTTAAATTCTTTTCTCTTGTGATTAAAAAGCTTAAGAGCAAAGTAGCTAAGCTTTAGCATCAAGATAGTAAATCAAAGAATGCTTAGAAAAGAAAATCACGTTGGGGAGTTCTTTAGCTCATGGTTGAAAAACAGAATAGCCGAACATTTTTTGCTAAAGAGAAGGGAAACAGGAAAACATCATAGAAACCAATGCAAATTAGACTTAGGATATTACTTCAAGAATTAAGCAGCACAATTTAACACAGAGTAAGCAAAATTTTACTTCTGAATTTTATAGGTGATTGATTTTCCATGGTTGCTTTGAAATATCTTTTTTTCTGGCTACAATAATGATTTCTAGTTTTATCAACCTTTGCAGGTTTTGTGAAATGCATTATATTTTATATCTTTTTTTTTTTCTTCTACTTAAAAAAAAATTACAGAAAAAAACAGGCCTGCTGTAGATTTAGGAATCCCTTGAACTTTAATGTCTGTAAACAAGCCTAGCACTGGTGCTCTGTCTGTTATGCTGACTACCCTGAAGCCACCCAAATTTATGAATGTTGAAGTCACTCTGTAATTTTGCTGTCACTCTTAATGTAAACACCATGGGCGAGATTTCCTTTTAAACCAACACCCTTCCTGCTCCTGCTCCTGCTCCTATAATTGCACTCATTTTCAAGTATATCTTATTTGAGTGTAGGTATCTCACCAAGACATGCATAGAGTTCAGCTTTTTCACTGGCACAAGCTCTGAAGCTGGATGCTTGAAGGACATACATAAGATTTTTCTCGATCGTAACTTTAATACTTATAAAAATAAAATAATTTTCTGTACAGCACAAGCATCCTTTTAAAGAAAATCTGAGAAAAAAAAGCAAACTTAGAAAATGTATCTTCTGATGAATAGGTAATTTTTGAATTTTATAAACTATGTCAATATGGAAACCACAGTTATTGAGAACTTGGTTCCTATATAATACTAATCATGGCTGTCTTTAAAATCTGTAGAATTGCACTTGTTTTCTTTTTGACTGCTTTCTGCCCATGGTTTTGCTGTAACTCTTAATTTCTTTCTCTGGATCCATATGCCCTTTCTGGACTCTGCAGTGAGATCTGTCTCCAAGCTGCACAGGGTCACGGAATTATACTTGTTAAAGCTTTGTGTTGCTACCAGAGTCAAGTTTAGGATGAGGGAGATTCAAATAATACAGGCAGTGTCAGCAAATTCCAACTGATCCAGCAGTGGTGTCTAAGGATAGCAGTGGCCATAGCCACTGATTTGATCCCATCGCCTCGTTTAGGTTTATAAAAGATTATGTTGCACCATTAGAACACTTAACACTCCTTTTGCAAAACTATCTCAGTGTCTGAAGAAGTCTATGTTCATGTTCAAGAGTGAGGTCAGCATTTTGCAACCTAATTGAAATAGGCTTGCTCTAAGATTGTAATAAATGGGAAACTTCAAGCTTTTGTGTGGTTTTAAATATTTTTTCTTTATTTGTCTCTTCATATTTTTGTATAATAGGATTCAATTTTTCATAAGAATTTGTTGAAGTATTGTTGGTTTCTCTTTTATTTTAGCTTAACTTGGCAATTGAATTTCCCAACATTGTTTTCAAAGGAAAAAAAAAAAACAAACAAAAGCTCTTAGGGTGTCAAAATATTTTTCAAGGCATTAAGTGTTCTAACTGACTTTCATGAAAGCCACTTCTTTAGTTCTCATCTAATTTGTCTAATGAAACCTTTTTACCAAATGCTGAGGTTGTCATATGGGATGGGTTTTTTCAAGGAATGTGAAATATATGTTAATACCCTCTGTGAATATCCCTTTGGGCAAAAAGATTTGGAGGTTTTTTCTTGAATGCCTGGCCTGCCACTGCCATTCCCATCTCGTTTGCAATGTATGTCCCTTGGGCAATGTCCCTTCACTTCTGCTTGAAGACAAACACTAAATAGAATAATCAGACAGTTATTTCTTATAAATGTTTAGGATTAGTGAAATGTTTCAAAACAATTAGTTTGAAGGTTTCTCTATATTCCTCGTGTCTGCTTATCTTACATAGGTTTTAAGTAGCTTGTACACACATCTACAAGAATAAATGTTGATACTGTGAATGTTCACACAGGGATTGATGATGCATTTTACATCACTGTTTACTATAAAAGAACAGCATAAAATGTTTCATGTCACAAAATAAGGTGAAGTGAAAGCTCTTAATTAGATTTTTGCAGAAATTGGATGATTTGGCTTGGAATTAGTGTCATTCAGTAACAATTAAAGAGTGTGGAAAAATTAAGTCACTTGGTAGGAAGCAACTTGTCTTATAGTTAGCATAAGTAAGCATTCCTGTAGTTTCGTAAAGGAATGTTAGAGAAAAAATTCTGTTTCTGGTTTTCCATGTATTAAAAATGTATTATGCTATTTGTCATTGTCCTCTTTTCTTGACCACTCAATCTGCTGCCACTCATTTCCTCAACATCTTTTTCACATTTCCCAGAACTTTTGCTGTTTTATTTTCTAGCTTCATGCCAGATTTATGGAGGTTCTTATTTACAAGCACAGATGTTTCAACCCACCTCTAGAATGACAGTGTGACATGATTCCACCTGCTCGATGGAAAATCAAGACATGTTTTTCTGACTTGTCCTCACACACAACTCCATCTCCTCTTTAGACAAAAACATACGTGTTTTCCTTTTGCTATCTCTTTTCTCAAAGACAGCAGCTCTTTGATTTGTCTCCTGTGCATCACTGTTTTGCTCAGGCTTTTATCAAAGCATTTGCATTGAAGTTGTTATGATTATCATGAACCAAGATCCATAAGGTAGGCTTTCTTATCTATGCAATCCATAAGCCTTTTCTCCAGTCCCTTCTTCTGGCCTCTAGTTGCTGTAATTTACATTAGCATTCACCTAAAACACTTAATGGAGTTATCCAGAATACCACTGTGGAAAGTAATTTATCTCACTTTTTCCTTACCCTGCAATTTTATTATGTCCCTTTCCTTCCCTCTTTCATCAAACAAGAGCCACTTTTCTCTATTTTCACTTTACAGTCAACTTTTCCATAAGCAGCCAGTCAGAACCAAGAGTCAGAACCATCACATCCTGCACTTGTGATGTCAGCCTCTAATCTACATGTTCAAGCAAAGAAACGCTCTACTGATTGTTGGGTGTGATCGTATTTGCACAAGTACTTCAGGCAGACCTTTCTGGGGATCTCATGCCTCTGTCTAAGCTCAGATTTTTGTTTGCATGATTTTTCAAATTCTTTAATAGAATGGTGGTGACAGACTTATCTGTCATATATCCATTTTTAAATTTTACCAGATCAACTCTGAGTATGAAAACGCTTGTAAACTGTCATGGCTAAATATTCTGAATTTACTTCAGAAAATGGTTAACAGGAACACGAGTACGGTTTTCTAAAATGCCATGACTACTGATGATTACTTGCAGGGTACTACTGAATATTACTTGCAGGATAATATTTTCTCATTGTTAGTTTGTCTTCCAGCATTTCACACATAGACCCCCTGAAATATGATGCATAGCTATGTTAACTTATTTTAGTTAAGTTTCACAAGCTTGTCTGTAACCATCTCCACCTTTGCTCTTTGAGACAGGAATTGTCCTAATATTTCCAGTCAGTTCCTAAATTGTTTTACACTAAACCTCTCAGGATACCATATTTAATCATTCTCTCTCACAAGCTTTTAATTGTTGAGAGGCAGCAGTGGATCACTGCCCTCTTCATTCTGGAGGGGTTTTGGTAAATCAAAGTATTGCTATGCAAATGCCCCTGTGACTGGAGCTTTTATTCCACAGTACTTGGACAATGGCACTACATAAACTATTTACCAACAGAGTCACAGCCCTGATGGCAGAAATGACTGGGCTGTTCTTTAACCTGGACTCACAGGATACAATCCCTCATTATACTTCCCTTGGTGAAGTGTTTATTTAATTAATAAAAACAGTGTCTCTGAAAAATATCAACCATAAAATTACTCTGGGTTTTCAGAAGAACAGTATCGAGCCAAGGAGAAAAAATAGCACCTAGATAATTCCTTTTCTTCATAACTTGTTATATAAGAAATTGCATTCAGATTATTGAATTACATTAATATATATGTCTAGCCGACATATTTGGAGTTTTTAAAATGAATGGGACACAGGTAAGTTAAAATTAACATTGCTGTTATTTACTTATATTAGGTAACAAAAACTTATGGCACAACATCATTAAAAATTTGTTTCGAACCAACAGGAGTAAATTAATTCAATAGAGGGACTAGAGTTTAAATCATTCTTTGTTCTTGTTAGCCTAACAGCTGTTTCCCTTTGGAATGGATTTAGTTTTTCAGATTTTGGTATGTATTCTGCAGGGCTGTTTATAGGTATTTGAGATAAACTATGAAGACTCTCTTGCCTTTGAAATTACACCTTCAGTATTGCAGACTTTGTTTTTACAAATTCTTTGAGGTAAATATCGTTTTCTCTTTAGTCTGTAGAAGATGAAGAAATGTGTTTAAAACGTCTTTTTAAATGGTGCAAATATAGTAAAAAATTTCCCACTATTTACTTATTATATACCCATATGTTAATCAGAAAAAAGAACAATATAGTCAGAGATTGGGGGAAGCTGTTGACACAAATTTTGCCCTCCATCACATTCCTTTTTGAATTAAAGCATTGAAATTTGTGAGATCTGTGAAGGTTTTGTATAATACAGCAGATGGCAGGAGCTGAAGAGGGTGAAAACTGCTGAGAGACACTTGATCTAATTTTTCCTTCACTAGCTTAGCCTGTAGATCTTTCCCAGTAACTGTGTAAGACAACATTTTGAGCTGCTGTGGAAGGGCTGCTGGCAAGAATAAAGGACAGTAGACCTTTCTGCATTGCACAGAGAGAAGAATTTTCTGTATCCCAAGGTGATATGGTACAATGTCTAAGCCAATAACTTCTGAGAACAAAATGTCTAGGGCATGTAGCTTTAGGTATCTGTCCATTCACAAGCTGGCTGATCTTTCTCTATCAGATTATACTTTTGCAATTAGGGAGATAGAAATCTTTTCTGTAGAATTATAACAAAAAAAAAGGTTGTGCAAATGAATATTACCAATGGGAACCCCTCATATTAAGTCTACTAAACTGCTAAATAAAATTTAACTCTCAGTTTACTCCACTTATGCAGCATTCTGCTAATCTAGCTGAGGTCCATGTTTCAGTATTTGTGATGTGGAAAGAGAATCCTTATCCTGAGACTGAAATTAAACTGTCTACTGCATTGAAAATTTTATATAGACTTGGATACAGTATCAGGGTTGAACAAAAAAAAAAAAAAAAGGGGAAGAGCAATAGAAAAAACTTGAGTAGTTAGACTTATATAATGCTTTCCAGTACTGACAAATGTTTATTTCACACTGTTCTTTCTTACTATTGATCTTTGTTTTGGCAGACTTTAAAAAGTAGTCTGTAGGCTTGTTCATATGAGATACTTTGAAAAAACATGCACTGGCTGAAACATCTCCTTATTAAATATTTTCATCAGACTGACAGGTTTATGACACACAGTATCCTACCTTTCTCCAAAAAGTACAATAAATGTTATTTTACCGAAAAAGCTAATGGTTCATTTCTATCAAGTGGAGTTACATAAAAAGAACCAACATGTCATTGAATGCAAGCACAACTAAAACTGACATTTTTATGAAAATTACTGTTAAAATATTAAATCAAATTGAAGTTCTCTTGCATCTGGATTTTCTAGACTGGACTCAGGAAGAGGTTTACGTTTCTCTGATAATGTATTTAATAGCATCTAAGCATGAGATTTGACACTTACGTATCTCCTATCTCCCATCCTTTCTCCTTTGATTTACACGCAGCTCTGCATCTGAAGCAACCTGCAGTAGGTGCTCAGCAGCTTGTTATGAATAAGTTGCAGTGATTGGCTCATACCAATGAGGAGGAGTTGTTGAGTATGGTGGGGAGAAGTTCTGTCAAGGTTTACAGTTAATTTGACGTGTACTTTTGTTGTTCCAGTGTGGTTTTGAACCCTTTTCTGTTTTCCATTCTATCCTCCCCTCCCCTTTTGTGGTTACTGCCTGGCAGCTCTGGCTGACAGGGCTGTAAAAACACGTGGGGAGGGAATTTATTTGTACCCTGTGAGACGCAGCAGAGAGTGGGGGACACATTGATGGCAGGCCTGGCAGGGTAACATGGCACCACCAATCAGGAGACAAGAAGGGCTCCACCAATGAAAGGCATGGAAGGACTGATTGACAGACCTGGGGAGGAGCCAAGTTTAAATAAAAGGATGAGGCCATGGACTGTGGGAGGAGCAAAGTATCCATATATGGGCAACACTAGGGATTGTGGGAGGAGCCAAGTATCCATATATGAGCAAAGCTACAGGATGTGGGAGGAGCCAAGTATCCATATAAGGACATAGCTACAGGCTGTGGGAAGAGCCAAGTATCCATATATGGGCAACACTAGGGACTGTGGGAGCAGCCAAGTATCCATATATGGGCAAAGCCACAGGCTGGGAGGAGCCAACCATATATGGGCAAAGCTAGGGACTGGGAGAGGAGACAGGTATCCATATATGGCAAAGCTGCAGACTGCAGGAGGAGCCAAAAGGACACATCAGGACTGCTCATGAATATTAATGAGGCTGATGCACACTCTCAGTATATAAAAGGCAGATTTGCCATTTTGTGAGCTGAACCTCTGGTGAGCAGAAAGTCACACCATGCTCCCAGCACTATCCCCCCTTTGCTTTGTAATTTTAACAGGTTCTAATTAAATTTTATTTACTCATTCTCACCCGGGATTTGATTCATTTGTAACAGGCTGAATATTTTGTGTGGTTGTTTCCCTCTTCAAGAAGTGTCAGATTCTGTGTCAGTCAAATAAGCAGAAACACACACCCAGGGTAGCAGTACCCATTACTCAACTATTTAAGTCTACTGAAGTCAGTACAGCTGAAATCATCAGTTTTGGAACTGAATGTTGTCTCATCATCCTATCAATATGTAGAGATCCTATGTGCTGTGGTTAGTGTGTGCAGAAATTAGAGTTTGCACATTTGTTGCTTGTCTTTTTTTGGTAGGAGCTGGATGAATTCCATTTCATCTCTCAGAACCACCTGTAGAATCTTGTCCACTGAGCTTTGTCAATTCAGTGCCATCAAAGAGTACAACAGAGTTAGCAAATATACCAGAAACTGAACCATACTGTGCCATAATATTCATTGCAATGTCAGAATGTCATGCTACTTTTCTGTGGAGATATATTTTCACTGTTATCATGCAAAGAGTGTGCTTTATGAGTGACTGTTTCTGTATTTCATGATTTAGCATTTACCTATGTTTTCTGAACGTATATAAATAGATATGTGATGCTGTTTTAAGCTTGATTTGTTGTGGGAACATCGGAACGTGTGCACATGCCCTGAAACACAAAAATATTACCACTAGCTTTTGTTATAGTGGGTTTATGCCTTTTACTAGCCAGTCTACTGTCTGCAGGTAATGTTAGTGAAAGCTGTATGGTTGAAGTCATACTTCTTGCAATGTACTCTCTCTGGCTTTTAAATCTGAGCGTGTCCCTTCCTACAGGGCAATGATCAGTTTGCATGTTACTAGACAAACCAGAATCCCATCCAGGCCAAATACTGCAAGAGCTCCTCCTAATGGAGCTAACAGAAAGAGAAAAAAAAAAAAAAAAAAAAAGAAAAAAAAAAGAAAAAAAAAAAAAGAAAAAGGAAAACAGGGGGTGGATGTATGTATGAAGCAGAGAGGGGGGCACGTAGCGGGGAGGAAAAAAAAGAAAGAGGAAAAAAAAGTTGGAAAAGGAATATGGGAAAATTTTCTTGCATTTGCTACTCTGTGTTTCCTAATTTGAAATGTCTCACAATGTTACTGAAAGGCTTTGGTATACCTTGTCTGACACAATGACATTTGGAATGTTTCAGGGCAAAGCACACATTTCTTCTGCAGATTATTTTACAGTGAAATTCATACTTAGATACTGGGAAAAAAAAGTGTTCTAATATACTTCAGGTATGTGCAAAAGCTGGTGCATTTTTCTTTTGAGGGAGTGTCTCTGGATACACTGAGTACCATACTAAGCTGATCACAAATGCATCCTCTCTCTGCCTGCATTAGCATGCAGGAACTTGTGTGCAAAGCTGCTCTTTTTGCAAAGTCAAATCTTTATGCAGGGAGCATTTACACAATGAAAAGATGACTGGACTAAATCGAATATCTGGCTTATAATAAAGACTTCTAGATTCCAGTCCTATAGATCCCAGGGCTTTTTCACTTCAGCTGAATATGTGCCTCTACTCACTGGTCTGGGTAAGGAGAACAAAACAGAATCTTAATGTAAGATGACAAAATGTTCTTCACAAACTTGGAGAATATGTTTTAATTCAAGCTGTCGCCAGTAAAAGAATGGGCTTGTTGGGTACAACAGCCTGGAGCAGGTTGATAGGGAGAGACTGTTTTGCTTCTATTACATTTCTTTATTTCTTTTTAATATAGAGCCGAGTCACCTTGAAACAAATTTGAAATAATCACATCTTGTTAAAATAAATTGTTATTCTAATCTAATGAATTATGATTCAGTGATTTCTACAAGCTGTGACTAAAGACTCATATTTTGTACAAAAGTGTGGTAAGTTTTAGGGCCATTTGAATCAGTGGGACCACATTTGGCAAAGAAACAGACGGCAGTTATGGCAAAAAGCAGTTTCCTATCACAATGTTACTGCTGGGCACTTCAATCACAGGTGTAAATAAGAGCTCCCTGGTGACTGCTGTTTCACATCCAGCTGTGATAATCTCTGAGGGGCTATTTAACAGATGGACACCGTCACCAGCCTGCTCATACCTGATGTCTTTCTGCTGAAAGCTGTCAAAAGAACCGTGTTTGGCTTTATATTGTGTTTCTCCACGCCTTTGGAATCCTGTGATGTATATCATTATTTAGATAATCACTATCTGATTTGCATAGTGAGAGAAATACAAGGTAAAAAGCAGGTTTAACACAAGCCAAATCTGTTCACTAACTTCTTCCATGAGTGTTTTTAATTTCCTGGCCAAAATGTGTACATATGTTTGGTTCTTACATATTCCAGAAGGGTGGCTGTGATAAATAAAAATGGCATATGTTCCTAACGTCAGAGTTTGAAGACAGCTGGTGATTTTGAGCTAAATCACAGTAGGCCCAGTTCTATTTTCAGTTTTCTTTGAAATCCAAAGCACTGACTGAGCTACAGCAGTGTATAAGGATGTCTAATGGTCTAATATTTAAATAAATAAATTGGAGGACAAGGTGAGAAAGGGACTAAATCCAGACCAGGCAGACTACAGCACTGCATTTGAGTGTGGCTGTTCAACAGTCGTGCTTCTGTGTCTCTGAGGAGTGGTGATAAAACATTCTTCACAATCTGAGTCAGAAATGAGTTAAAGGGTAGTCATGCAGTGTAATTTTTCTGGCATTGAAGAGGGGTGTGTTACAACGAATATGTATTTCCAGGATGTTTATTCATATCAAATTTTAGGTCTTACAACTTTTTAGATCTCATACCTGCTGTCTATAAAGAGTAAGACTCTTTCTTCAGTCTTCATTCACAGAGAGAGGGTCTTAAGAGTAAAATTCATTTATCTAATTATGTCAATTGGAAAAATATATAATCTTCCCCTTTAGTCATTTTAGGAAAAGGCCACTTCCAACAGTCAGGGTACATTTGTGTCATTCTGTTTACACAGTCAATATGTTCACGGTATCTAGATGATGAACTTAAATATTTACCTTTATTCAGGATAATTATGGTGCATAAATCATTCACTAAATAATTTTAAATGAGCAAATTTGCATAGCTTAGATGTCAGTTCAATTAATTCATCTGTTAAAATAATTAAAAATAATTAATTAAACGAATGTTTGCTACAATTAACTTGTCCAATTCCAGTACTGAAAAGGGTCACTTCAACCAATTCTAGAATGATGCAGTAGATGGCTTATTCTGATTTCTAAATTAATAATATATAGGAGGACCTACTAATTACATACTTCCATCAATGCTTGATTACTATGTGCTTCTCACTTGCCAGTTCATCCTATGAGCTTGGTAACTTCTACTGAGCAGCATGAAAAGTAAGGGATTTTTTTAATACAATTTCCTGTTAGGACAGTTTACTTTATGCTATTCTGTTCTCTATTTGGTCAAAGGACCTTTTGCCAGTCTGATCTTTTCACTTGTTTGTATCTTTTTTCTCCCTTTGTCATGTTCCTCTTCATCAAACATTAATTAGATCTCCCCATTTTCAAAGCACTTGTACATCTGACCCTTAGACCCTTGCAGCATAATTTGGGGGGGGGAAAGCGTTTGATTTTCTGCAAATGTCACTCCAGACTTTGCATTAAGAACTGCACAATTGAGAGAAAACATAATTGTGGATGACACAACAACAGAAAACATTCTGGAAGTAAGATCCTTTTCAGAGCACCCTGTAGGTGATGGTGTCTTTTCTCAACTGCTGTCCTCATTGCAGAGGAACTGGCTTTAGGCTTTTTTGTTCTTTAAAGAATAAATTCCACTGCAATGGAGCTGAGACAAACAAAATCTTCCAATTTCCACATGCAGTGTCAAGACAAGGTATGTGCTGCCTAATAACTTCCTGAATGACAATAAACAACATTTAATGTCTAAAAGTCACTGCTGTGCAATTTTATAAATAATGGCCCGAATCAGGCTGGTCCATGGTTCAGTTTTCAATGTGGCAGAAATAAAGCTTCAAATTTTGACTTGGAGGATCTTTGCCAAAGGATTCTGTGCAGTGTGATTTCTACCAAATACCTACTTTTCCTCATTTAATTTAGTAGAAATGTCTGCAGTAAGTAATTGAGGTGGGCTTGGTTTATAAAGTGCAGTGCAATTACACTAGTTTAGACATATGAACACAGATCAAATTATCTGATTGATTCTCAAAAAAACATAAGCTGATTAATGCAATTGCAAGTTTCATTGCTATAAAAATACTTTTATTTAAAATAAGTGTGCCATTAGCTTGACAAAACCAGTGAGCCTTTTGAAGACTCCAGATCTGTGTTAACAGCTCTTTTCATGAGTCTGCAGTTTATCACATACTCCTGATGTGATTAATTTGCATTATTTCATATCATTTTTGTTCTACTTCTTTCACTTTTGCAGATGACCCCTCCTCACACCCTGGCACTGTTTAAAGGAGCTCTGCTTCGCCCAAAATTATCTAAAAGGACATGTACAGGACAGAGTTTTTACAGAACTATCAGCTGATTTTTTTTCCTATCCATATCAGATAGTGCCAAAAATAGAGAATTGAAAGCATACTAGGAAGCTGCTGAAGTTGTTGCTCGAGACAGCCTGTTAGACTTCATGGTTTTGCTGTTGTTTTTTTGTCCATAGTGTAAAAGGCAGCATAGTTTAAAGACCAGTGAATGGTGATAAAGACACCACACACTGCATTCTCACTTGTCACTTGATATCCTGAGACCTGTCCAGAAAACTCATCTTTCTGTTCATCTATTCAGACACACCCATTGCTCCAACTTATTTAGAGCGTCTAAAGCTGGAACTCTTGAACCATGTGATTATCTAGCAAGTGTGTTATTTTAGCTTGCTTTGGTTTTTAGGAGTAAATTTATTCTCTAGATGTTTGTGGCGTGCTTTCACGCATGACATGTCCCCATATTTCCATATATGTATTTCAGTTATCCCACAGCAGAAAGTCCTATGAACATTAAATCTTACAAGATTGCCTTGTTTTAGTGATGAAAATGTCTGTGCTAAGATTCAGTTTGGGCAGAGCTTGAGTGGGAGTCCCTAGATTTTTCTTTTGCAGCGAGAAACTTGGAATGTCCAAAAAGGTGTGTAGGCTTCAAAAGAGAGATTTATGAATACTGAATACCACTTTTGGAAACTGGGATCTTGGAGTGAGGCACATCCTTTTTTTGCATGCACCCTCCATCATATCTCCTTTAAATGTCTTCATCAGACTCACATTGCTAAATCAGTGATTTTCTTGGTTAAAACAATTCTGTCGGTCTCAGGTCCCCAGGGAAATTCTGACCCTTTAAAGGTCCACATGTCTGTTCTTTTCTTTCCATGGCACACTGAGCTTTTGAGCTCACTGAGCCTTTTTTCTAAATCTTGAGAGCTCAAACCAGCACCAAGCTGACTTAAACCCAGTCCCACACCCATCCCACAGCTTGGCTGGGAAGGAGATCATGCCGTGCCAGATTTTTTTAAACACAGCAGCAATTTGTAACTGAAGAAGTGTGGCCTGCAAGATGCAGATCCTCAGTGCCATGCATGATGATAGGGGCTACTTCATATGAAAAATCTATTTTGTTGTTGTACTTAGGTGTTGGGAAGAATTTTCTTAAAATACCTATGTATGAAGAAAAACTATGAATTGCAAAGCAAGGTTATACATAAAGTACAACTTGTATTAAAATAGGAAATATGATCTTGAAATAAATCATAATCATTTGTGTCCTGATCCTGTTCTTGAGCATTCCCAACACTTCTGTGCAGCACCACTGCCAGGGCAAACCTCTTTCTGATCCCAGCTAGCAGCTCACATGTGATTTAGCAGATACTTCTGTTTGTGATACAAATGCAGCTATGATCAAATTATATCATTTTACCCCTTCTCAGACCAGCTTCCTTAGTTTTAGAAACAACACATTTACAAAAGAGCTAGGCAGGCATACAGAAAAGTATGTCTTGGAAATCTTTGGCAAGCTATAGCAGTAGCTGTTTCTGGAGTGCCACACTATAAGATTCCTAGTTTAATCTAGGGAGTTTGGAGAATATGATCCAAAAAGAATGATATTTTAGAAGCTCATCTGTTCTTTTTGCAAAAGTAAAAGCTTCCCCTTCCTGCCAAATTCTGCATTTTTGCCACATTCTGCTTCCATTTCACTAAGCTAAGGAAGGTGAGCCAGTCTTATTTTAAAAATTAACTTCAAGCCCACATTCAGCAGAAGAAACTGCTGGCTTTTGGTGTTTCAGATGCTTCAGACGGACAAATTAGTGCAGCCAGAGTGGTGGCTTTACTGTGTGTCTGAAGGTGGTGATAGTTCCTAGCCCATGTTCGGCGCAGGGGAGATGAGGAGATGTTGAGGGTGAATTCTGCAGCAGCCGCGTTGAGCCCGTGGGCAGGCACCCCGCAGTCACGCTGGGCGTGGGAGCAGGGGCTCTGTCTGTGCAGAGCACTGAAACACTCACTTGGAGGGGACTGTCACATCAGCTAAAACCCACTAAATAAGGATTAGTCACTGCTATTTTTTTAGCACAGCTCACTCTTTTCTCGGTCGATGAGACAACAGGTGTTTGTTTTTACAGGCAAGTTATGCTCCTGCTAGATGCCAGAGAACAGAAAGTCCTGAGAATAATAATTTTTCACCATGAGCAACACGTCAACACTTTTCTAAATGCAGGAGCTCTAGTTCAGGTGCATTCTGGCCTTTACCATGGCTCCCTCAGTGTGTGGAAAGAGCACAGGCACTCAAATGTGGAAATATCAACGAACTGATCTAAAGGGATCCTAAAGGTTTATTCAGTGTCATGAGCAGGCAGAAGCATTTGGCGTTTGATTTGGCACTTCAGCAGGTGTAAACATCTAATATTGAGATGGCAAAAATGCAGTCACTGTACCAAGATTTACATCAGCTAGAAGAGGGGTTTACCTAACAGAACAGGGAGACTTCTAAGAGAAACAATGTTATTGCTTAGTTTTCGTGAAGGCAGGTCCATTTATCATGCACCCCTAAAATGTCTAAATTTAGGATGAGAATATTAAAGTATATACCTGTCCCCAGAAAGTCTGGTTTATAATGTAAGGTAGGATGGTGCCAAATAGGGTGGTCACTGGTTGCTTTTTCCTTCCAAATGGCAATAATTTCCCCTTACAAGCTGAAAACCTTGGTAAAGCATACATAAAAAGCAAAGGCTGGATTTCTTTTTTTAACACCAGCAGCTGGCTGCCGTTTGTTTGAGTGCTTGACTTGTTTCTTTAAGAATGTGATTTATTTGGAGGAGATTTTTCTGTGGCACACTGTTTCCCCTCAGGCTATCTCTGAGTCCATAGCACTGGAGATGGTGGTTAATGAAGACAGATGACGTTCCCAGCCCCCAGGCTACTGTTTTCATTTTTCAATACCAGCCTTTGCATCAAGGAGCGAGCAGCAGCAGAGACATTCTCTGCCAACAGCAGGGTCTTTGTTTTGTTTCCCAAGGTTCTTCCTTAATGGGAATATAAAAATTGTATTTCTGTAATTATATGTTGTAGAAACTTTAAGGAACATTATTAGTTTTAAGTGCAATGTTGAAAACAACCCATAACCAGCCAAACTAATGAGTGTTACTGTGCCATTTCCTCCTCTCCTGCACCATTCCTAGCATTATTTGATACAGAGTGATGGAGTAGAGACAGGAGTGAGTAAATGAGTTTTGCTTCTTTGAAATCAGTGAAAATATGCAAATAGATTTTTTTTTCCTCTTGTGCGAATGTTGGAAAAAGTATTTTGTAATTTTTTGAGGGAGGCAGACAATATTTGTGTTTGCACAGCAAACACCATGAGGCTTTGGGGGTTGAGAAAGCTTGTGGTTTTGGCTTGTGGATTAATACCCTTATGTGATTTTCAGGATTTCAATCCTGGCCACTTCACTACCTCATTTGGGTCACTCACACATTATCTATACCATTATTTAGTACCTCAGCTGAGCTCAGATAAAACTGTGGTAGAATGTATTTTAAAAGAACAAGAATAGTGGTTTTCTAAAAGATTACACAAACATGCTGAAGTTGCTTGAGTTCTGTTTACTTTCTAGCCTAACTGATCTAACCCCAGATACTTAAATGTAGATGTTCCTCCTTAAATGGGAAAAATACATAGAATTTATTTTAATAAATGTTCATATATATGACGTTGCTTTCATGAGTACATTTTTGTTAGTATTTTGTAACTTTGATATTAATATTGCAGCTTCTGCAATTTTTCTCATATTAGGCTACTTACTAAAATATTCATGAAAAGCAAACAAAAAGTTATCGGTTAATTAATTTAGAATATACATGTATATTCATTTATGTTCACTTGGCAAAGTTAAATTATATAATTGTTTCATACAATGCAGGGTTTAAAAAATTAAGACTGAAAGATGAAACTGTATTCAAAAATAGTTATGCTTTCATTTTTTTTATGATTTTGTAGCTTTCTATCAGCTCCTCATTTTCTGAGGCTTTTGCTGTGTTCTAATTGCATATAATTAATTTACTGCTATAAGTAGAACACTTCAAGAAAAAAAATTCTTAAGATGGTTAAAGTCTCCCAGAGAATAATCATATTTGCTCCCTCGAATCTAAGCACTTCAAAGTTAAAAATTCAAAGATATGGGAATCTTTGAAGAAAGACCATCTGAGAAATGTGGAGATCAGTCTACCTGTTTATACTTCCCTCCTACTCCTATACAGATACAGGAAATTCTGGGATAGCATTCCATATATGCATGTAATCATCTTTGAAGCTTGAAATCCTCTCGAAGTCAATGATAATTTGTAGTTGATTTCAATAGAATCACAATTTGATTTCCTTTACGAACTTTCTAGTTGAATAAAGGTCCATGAAATGGGGAGAGTAAGGGAAAGTCCACTCAACACTCTGTGGGGGAGTAAAAGCACCTAGCAGTATTTTATACTAAAGATTAATTATTTAAATAATAATTTAAGTATTAGATAAAACTCAGCATGGTCTGGAACCTTGGTTGCTTTGGTGTTTCTGCAATGATGAACTATCTACATTTGCTCCAAATGACTAAAACTGAAAAGACATTTTGCTGGTGATGTTTACAAGCTGCTCAATTCCCTAGGACTGCCATGCTGAAATGCTGGATCTCTTCTCTAGTACATGGGTCTTTAAGGAGACTGGTTAGGAACAAGAAGCTTCTTTCTGCTTTGTATTTGTAATATCACAAGACAAAATCAGTTAAAAGAAAGATATATATTTCGTAAAAGAGCACATCTGGTTGGAGAATAGTAAAAGTAGCAAAAGCCACAGTTTTCTTACAAGATTTTTCTCCACTTCTGACAAGTTTCAATTGAGCAAGGTTACCTACTCAAGTGACTTATTAACCATGGTCGAACACATTCTTAAAATAATATTTTTCTTCCTTTTTTTATACCCCAACATCCCCCTGTCACATTTGGGGGATGCGGATGACAATTAACAGCTAAAATCAGGAAACCAGTGAGGCTTTTGTCATGTTCTCTGACATCACTGGTATTTGGGATGGTTGTTTTAATGCAGAAAATTATTTGCAAGGGAAAGAATTGAAAAATTAAAGCAATTTTAAATCAAAATGTTAGGTAAGTTGTCCTTAAGTGGTGTGCATGAATAAACTTCCCATTTATAAGATGCACTGTAGTGTTTTTTTAAAGTTCCCTATCCTTCTCTCAGACTGTTTCCCACCATTTTCCAGTTCATCTATCCTCACCATGTGCTAACTCTGCTCTCACTCTCTTCTGCCCATCAAAGAGTGTGGAGATAATAATTGTAAGGTTCAACACGACCTTTGCAAGCTGCTATTCTTGATGAGCTGGAAAGGAGACACAATGAGGTCCCTCCATCCCGAGGGCTGACAATAAACCATGTTTTGAAAAGTCTCTTCCATGGAAAAAATCAGAGTCCAGCTTATTAATTGAAGAGATAAGACTCAGTAAGGTTTCTAAGTCAATGAAACTTTTCCTGCACCGGAATTTGCAGGGAACAGACTACTGAGTAAAAATCAGCAGAGAGCAAAAAGCAGTTTAAAAAGGATCCCTGATTGCTCAGATTTTTCTGATGGATTCTATTTCATATTACTCTAGTTTCCCCATTAACCTCATGAAACTATGAGCACCAATTACTTATTTTGGGGCTTTTGGACAGGGAAAGACCACAAGAGATAGCCTTGAATATGTCTCAGACTTTTCCAAACTTACTAAATTAATTTTTCTGATTTCCCCTTCTCAGCAAAGAATGGAAGCACAGAAATATTGTGTAATATTTCTTTGAGATCCAATCATTAAAAAAGACAGATATATTTAAGCCTACATATATTTATTTATTTATACATACACACACACACACACACATTATATATATATATATATATATATATATATATATATATATAGTGCTATCCTAAAAATATGGCCAAAGTAATAGAGATATTCCAGTTCTGCATTTTTCTTCGATTTGTCTCCTGTTTAGCTATTTGATACTCAAAGAAATTTTATGTACTGGTTGAGATTTCTGCCTTTTGGTCACTGACCTCCACCTACTCAGCCTCAGACCTTTTAGTCTTCCACTTCTGAGCCTGCCATGGTTTTGTGAACTCTTTGTGAAATTTAATGTTCAGTGGGCACAGTGTTGGCTCCCAGGCACACGAGCCTTAGTGAATTGCAAACTGAAGCACTGCATTTATTTCAATTCACTTATCAATGATAACTTGGTTCCATGACATGCAGCTGGGTAAAATTGAAAGGAAAGTAATTCCTTCTGCAGAGAAAAAAAAAAAGTTGGCTGGAACAAAAAGAGGTAAAAAAAGGGAAAAGGCCAGAAAAAATATCTAAGAGCATCTCTCAGAGAAGAATAGGCCTTTCATTATGATAAAAGGGAAACCAAGGGTATTTCCTGATGACACTTCCAACTCCCTACCTTTTCACAAAAATACACTGGCCTCCAAGGGAAGGCTGGTGCTTTCTGTCCTCTTCCATCAGGCTGAATTTCTAATTTTTCCTTATGGGTCCTGGCCTTTATAAATCATTCAAGGGGGTGTAATTCCTTTTGTTAAAGAAAAGGTCTCACTGAAAATTCCTGTGTATATTAGCAAATATTTTTCTAAAACTAGCAGCAGCAGCAAAAAATATTCTGTGCATGCTTTCTGAACATTTCTGTGAATAAAACCTTGTTTTGGTAAAAACTTTTTGAGCACCCTTGTTTTAGTTCAGTGAGTGAGACATGGGAAGCTCTGCCTCAGCTGCAGTTTCTTTTGAAATCTAGAAGCGTTCCCAGAGTTCTACTTTTTTGACCTTGAGTTGACTTTGAGCTGAATGCTGTAGTAGTTGCTCATGTTTTAAATGAGGTACAAATGCAAGTGTTTCCAAGCACAGTTCATCCCCTCTGAGGGCTTTCAGGTGAACACTCATGACTTTGGGAGCAGCGTCTCACAGCTTTCTCTCATCTGCCACTGCAGTTCAGCGATTTCTTCACTCCCAGAAAGAAACATTAGCAATTAATCAAGGTTTACACTGAGATGCTTGATGAAGAGGTCAATAATTTGTCTGGTTGCCTTAAGTGACATGTTCAAAATAAATGGGCACAGTGACACTTCAGGCTTGAGCAGAATAGATGATGACAGATTATTTATGAATTAGATTGAAACAGCTCCTTTCCCTTGTCTGTCCCATTTTCCAATGGAGCAAAAGATAATTTTTTAACAAGTTCTCATGACCATTTCTGCAATGCAGCTTGTTCTGGGTTTTATCTCAGAGGAAATGGCACATTTTTGTGGGGAATCATGGACTGTGACCCACAAGGATCATTGAAATCCAGCTACTGGCCCTGCACAGGAAAACCCCAAGAATCCCACCATGAGATTGAGAGCATTGCCAAGCATGAAAGCTGTATAAATTTTATAATGTTGTGTTATCACTGCACTGGCACTGTTACACCATTTGTTACCATAGACAAAGTTTTGTTTTGGTTTTAGTGGAACCATAAATGCAGGTGGCAAATGAAAAGAGAAAAGTTCATCAACACAGAATCACTTGAATTCTTCTTTAGGTGAATGCTAGAAAAAAGCAATAGGCATTTCATTACACTTAGATAGCTAATAACACAACGTGTTAACTTTTAAAAGAATGGGAGACTGTCTCTGAGAAGTGGTGGCTAAGGGTTGTGATAGATTATAAACTAAATAGGGTAACATGGTAGTCAGAAAAAAAAAGGTATCATAATGTATTTTTCACATGGTTACCAGATTGTATTCTCGCTCTCTTTATTTGTTGTTTCTGTTGGCAAGTATGGAGCAACAGAAACAAAACAAGGCGTCTGGGTATAAACATTGGGGTGTTTTGAATGTCTGAAATTAACTCTAAGGAAAGAATATTGAAGCTTTAGGGCAAAGGAGCAGCAGACATCAGTGAAATAACATCTGTTGAAATGAAATTTTTATGGTAGAGGAGCTGTATTTCACTAAATGTTTGTCTTGTAGGAAAAGAATAATAAATTTATAGAGAAAAAATTGTGGTTGCACACATCCAAATATGGCTAGAATATTCTCATTGATTTAAGCTAAATAACTAACAACATGTAATATTTCCTTGTCTGTGAAAGGGAAGGTAGCAGTGTGAAACCAGATTGGAGTCATTTGCCTCCCTCTCTGCCCCTGTGCAGTTAATAAATTGCCCAGTAGTTTGTCTAATATGGACAAGAGATGTCTGACGGCTGGTTTTGTGCCATCTCCTGGAAGAATCAAACAGACTGGAAACCTGAGTACCTGGTTTTAGGATACTACTTGTAGGGAGCAAAACAAACGAGGGTGATTAAACCCAGAGAAGCATTAGAGACAATGCAGGAAAATATCAGAGAAGCAGCATTTTTGTTTTGTGGTCATTTAGATATTGAGGCTTTGGTGAAAAAGGTCAAATATATCTTCTGTCTTTGAACCATTTGTAGCTAATGTTCTTTGTCCATTTGTTTGTGTTAGGAGGTTAATTACCATTGCACCCAGTTGGTTGGTTAGTTGTTAGGAACATTGAGCTTATTGAGAAAAATACCAGAAAGGAAGGAATCTGAAGCTAAAAAACATGAGAACTCAAGAAAACACATGGAATAAATTCTGTGGTCTTCCTGAGTGTCAAAAGGCAGTGGGTGTTCTCTCTGACATGGCTCTTGTTGGACACTAAAGAAGGACATACAGAGTGTTGCAGATCCTCAAACTCTAACAGCTCAAGGCACTGGAAAGATATGACCTTCCCCACCTTCCTGCCATGGGTAGACTGAACTCTATGATATTTTTAGAGTATATGCACCCTCTAAATTAGAGTTCTATGAGACATTCTAACAGACTACCTAATTTACATGATCAGTCATATTTATGCATTTGTTTTCCGAAATTGCAGCTAACAGCTTGATTGCAAATGCTAATGCAGAAGAACAAAGTGAGTTTCAAGAGGTTATAAACTTTTATTATTGACTAACTTTAGGTCTGCCTGCTTTGCATAGTCTCTCTGGTTCTCTGACAAGAGCACAATGAAGATGCTTTGGATGCTGAAGCCCTTTCTGTTTGCTTTAAGTCCTGAATGGGGTTAGAGCATTGCTCAGCAGATCCAGGTGTATCACTTCTACTGATGATATGGAGCACAAGGCTTTAAATTATGGACCTGTTTCAATTCAAATGAAACCAAACTGAAAAATTGCCAGTTTTTGTTAGGTGATTGTCTTGGTTTGAAAGACAGGTGTCTGCTAAGGAGCCTCCCTTGGAATGGAAAACGTAACCCCCTTCCCTCCAAATTATTAACATTTTGAAATTAGGGGGCTTTCAGGCAAAGATATGAGAATAGCTCTTTACTAGTGTGTGTAGTGATGCAAACAAAGAACAACAAGCACAGCATTAACACCAACCAGAAGCACAAACCCAGTGACCCCTCCTCGGCCCAGGGCACTTTCCCCTGTGCTGCAGTTCCGCTCACGGCCAGCAGGGGCGCTGGTGGCTCAGGGCCGGGCGGGGCGGGTGCAATGATTCCCCCGCGGCTGCAGGGGGCGCTGTGGCGCGGGCTCGGGGAGCACATGGTAATGGCGGCTTGGCCAGAATGGGAAGGGAAGGGAAGGGATGGAGGAGAGGCCTTCACAAACCCCTGGGACAGCTGATCCCAGTGCCCCAGCAGGACTGTGAGGAGCACCAAGTTGGAATGGCAGGAATGAGCAGAAATCCCAGGGTGGTGAATGAGATGTATCAGAAGCTCCAAAGTGTGGCTGGAACTGCAGGACGTCTCAGCAGGCAGAGGGTGTGGGCCTACAGTGCAGCAAAAGCCCACAGCAGGGCTGAAGGAGCAGCGGGAACGGGGCAGGGACGGCCAGCTCCAAGCAGGGCAGGGAAAGGCAGGCTTGGGATCCCAGGCTTTTGCCCTGAGGCACCTGCACAGATTGTGATAAACCAAGTGCAATGACCATTCTTACAAGCAGAGCTCCACTCACGGTTGAAGAAAATCGGCAGAAGATGGAACACCGCAGTGGTGATGAATTCTCCCCACAGCACCACAGGCTCTCTCTCCTCTGAATGCTGAGAGCACAAGAGAGCCAGGGGCTGAAACCAACCCCATTTTCCCAGTCCCAAATCTCACCATATCTTTGCCCTACATGGAAAACGCAAGGTAAAGAGAGAGCAGCCAGCTTCACCCCTACCCTAAAATGTGACAATTTTTGTCTCTCTTCAATATCTGGTAGTTATTGTCTCTTAGCAACACGTATGGGGGAAAATTCCTTAAGAGAGAGAAAACAAAAACAGAAGGAGAACTCCCAAAACTCCAACAGTGGGTTGGTGTTTGTCCTGTGGTTCAATGGTTTTTGTATTCCAGCCACAGGTGTGCAGCTTAAACATACTGAATATGGGTAGTTTACCTAAAACAAGAGCTTTCACTGATCTGAAGCATTTTTTGAAACTTCAGACTTGAAAATCACAGCAAGAAAACCATGGGAAAATCTCCAGATTTTTGTCTATGGCTTCTGTCCTCGTGATGGAGTACTGAATGATCATGTATAATGTTATTGGAGTGTTAAGTGTCTACACAATCTGTATTAACAAACTTTCTGAGATTATATAGATATAGCTAATTCATACTTACCACTCTATAAAAACCTCACATAAATAATAGCACAGACATAAGAGACTCAATTTGTCATCTTGTGATTCTGAAAATAGTTGGGCTCTATAGTTCAAATGCAAAATGCGCTTCACATGTAAATATTTATCATGAAAGCTTGTAGCTTTTTTTCCCCACTTATTTTCTCACGATATCTTCTTTTTAAATGCCCTTCAATTCTGGATTATAAACTAACTTGCTGAAACTCAGGAATGTTGGGAAAATGTAGCATACAGTCTCTTGATGACACAACCCATCTGTTAGAGATGGGCAATGCGATGGTTGGCTCTCACTATTACGGGATGAATATTATGCGTATGTTAAAAGATGTTTTATTGATGTATAGTCACGTTATTGTGATTTGTTGTTTGGATGCCCTCTGTTCTCCCTACAGTCCCCTTTCCCCTGTATGGTTGCCAAGGGACAGCCTTGGCAGTCAGGACATGCGGAGGGAGGGCTGGGCCTGTGCCCCTTGTAGGGGGAACTTGTGAGGAGAGAAGGCTCGGTACTGGGGGCGTGGCCTGGCAACACCTGACCACCAATCAAATTGCAAGAATGCCATCTGCACCAATGGACAGCGAGGAAGAGTTGATTGACAGCCTTTGGGTGAGGCCAGGGTCACCTGAGGCAACACCAGGGGTATAAAAGGCAGAGCAGCCATTTGGGTGAGCACATGGTGGTTTATTTCCATGCTCCCTGTGCTGCTCTTTCTCCTTATTCAGTCCTTTGTTGTATTTTGTTAAGGTTTAATAAACCTTTGAAATTTTAAAAGTGAGCGTTGTTTCTCACACCGTCTTACTTGGTGCTTGAACTTGGGTCTTAATTATAGAAAAATAAATTACTTATTTACTAATCCACACAGTATACCCTAATTTATTACTTTATCTCATGAAGAATAATTAAGTTCCATCTAAACATCTTATCAGTTAATCCTCCCCAGAAAATGAGCTCATTAAATTACTGTAGAAGGGTATTTTGTGTCACAAATCCTTCTCCTGGTTGAATAAACAGAGCTTTATTTATGTTGCAGAGTAGGAACATTTTTAATTTCTTGGTGACACTTTAATTATGACCACTGATGCTACAATTAGGAGCACAAAGAAATCAGCACAGTAAGAGAAGGCCATTCCCAGACTGTGTCTAGTTGTCACATTCCAGAATACTTAGTTTCTTTTTTTGGTCCACATGAGAACACATGCAAGAGGGGAAACACAGAGGTAATTTTTAAGCAAAGAGAGTGGTAATTAGAGCCATTGTTCTCAGTCCAAAATGATGTGATCTTATCTGTAATTGTTACTTCATGGCTGCTTTTGTTCTCTGTGAGTACCAAGGTGGTTCTTTGGACTAGTCACTGGTGGGTAAATTCAGTGCACAGAATTCCTAGAATATATCAATTTAAACATCACTGTTCTAGTGAGACCCTTGTCGAAGGTGGGGAATGAGAGAAGTTGTGAAAATACATTTGATGATTTCCAGCTACACTGATCCTTAAAACCTTTTTTTTTTTTTTCTTTTTTTTTTTTTTTTTCCCTGTCAAGTAGATGGTGAGAAAAACTAGCTTTCGAGTTGCTTTGAAAAGTCAGTACGAGCACACTAATTTCTTTTGCTCATGTGTCTGTATAGTACCTGGAACAACATAGTATGGCCCCTGATTATGATGTGAATAATCATAAAGGCAGGGAAAATGCATAATCTCAGGAATTAACTATAAGGCAATCAGGAAGAACAGGTGACCATTCCTGCTAACTTCCCTTTGTTTAAAAAACCAAAATCTTACGTTATCATAACTATGGCAGAGGAAGACATTCTTAATTTTAGAAATGTTCATTTCCAGTATTAAGTTCCCTTTTTATAGTTTGTAAAATTATACTACATGTATGCTTGCTGCATATTTGCATATACATGTTTTCTTTGCATATGTTTGTTCATTAGTTTAAGCTATTGCACAGATACTCATAAAGTGTGTTATTCTGTGTAGGTGAACTAATTTTATTTTTCATTCCTGGATGACTTCATTCATCTATAAACCTCACTAGATGTCTCTGCTATAGAAAAGCTGACTATGTCTTTAAATGCCTGTCTTCAAAATGAATAAAGAAGCATGTGCAACAACAAAATCTCAGTGATCTAACACTGGTCTGATTACTAACAAAATTCAATTTTCTATGAGTTTTTTCTTTAGTCTCTTTGAATATCTACTATAAAGAATCTGATTATGAATCAGCTTGACAGCTGTCAATCACAGGCTAATTGGAGTGTATCTGTGCAAAGAGCTTGGATTCAGTTATATATTGAACAAAATGACTTAGAACTAACCTTGATGTCTTGTATCTTAAAGTCAAAATAAGGAAAGATGTGTTTCAGGTTTTGGGGTTTTTCTTTTGGGATTTTTAATTTTTTTAGGACTGTGTCCATTGTTTTCAGAATGTTTTTTCTGTAAGATAAGTAAGATCTAGAGAAAGAAAAGTATATAAAAGTATTCTCTCAAGTACAGATTTTTGTTTTATGAATAAGTGTTAAGGACAGAAATAACTGCTTTAAGGTGTCTTGCACTATAACTGTTCTGGAGCCATTGTGAGTTAACAGACTTTTCCAGGTCATCTATGATAATCTTTTTGTGATAGTAAGATTGTCTGGCAGAGTGATGGAACATGTGAGCTAAGATCACTTAAATCTATTTATAACAAGGGCTATAGCACTTTGATTATTGTGGGGATTCAGAAGAGACCGATTTTGTATTTGAGTGGCAAGGTCTCTCAGGGATGGAGATTAATTTTATAAAGAGGTTATATCCAATCTCTCTCAAATCTTTGGATGATGCTTCCAGCAGATCTGGAAAGAGAGTCTCCAATCTGTTGTCTCAGCATCTTTCAGTGTCTGAAAGGACATGGAAATAATCAGTGATTGGGATGGGATGGATAAGGGAGGGTAGTTGCGGGGGTGAAGAGTCTAAAATACTATTTTTGTGTCCTGAGTGGGATGGAGATACAGCCTAGTATAAAAGTGACACTGGGAAAACCTTGGAAGAACTTTTCTTTCTGATATTAATCTGCCCTTATCTGGGTGTCTGGCTCCCTTATCAACCTTTCTTTCTCTTCCTTTGCTGATGGTCGTTTCCTGGAGAGCTCTCGTTTATGTAGAATTGCCTTTTTCAAGGAAGCCACAATATTGCCCGAGACTGAGCTGTCTGTTGTGCTGACTGAAATTCATGGGGGGCCAAATAAGCATTTACACAAATCTCCTTGAACTGGTCATCAATCAAGATGACACAGAGTGGACTCCCAAGTTGGTCTGCTCATGTGCTTCTCATCAGTGTGTGCTGTGGTGGAGAATTAGCCCTAGAGGCTTACACTTGACATGTCAGTAGGATTTGGTGATGAAGCAGATTCATTTCCTCACTTCAGATTGGGAATTTGGCTTTTCTGACAAATAATGATTCGACCTTTACAGAGGGTATCCCAGTAGGGAAATTAATTTGACTTTGCTGCATAATATTAATTGGTTTAGTCAACTTGCTTGATTACTGCTTCTTAATGAAACAGGTAGCATGTCATTTTATGAATAGTTGTCCAAACTATTGTACAGATTCCTTATTCATACCACACATTTTAATCTCTTCTATTCTATCAGAGACAGTTTTTAATTTATTATATTTTAAGAAATCGTTCTGATCTATATTAACTCATATAATGTATATTAGTTGTGTTGCTCAGGCACTGTGGAGTAACTTCTCAATTTTTGTCTGTTTTCTCATCCAGAATTGAACAGGATTTCTGTATTTAACATTCTATTACTGTAGATGAAAAAAAAAAGTAGATACCAACACCAATTCTTTTTATTTGTTTTCCAATTCAGTCTTTTTGGAGCTCTGATTCCAATTTTCATTTTCCTACTTCACGCGTGCATTGTATTGGGTTGGAATTTGTAAATTTTCAGCAGCAGCTCCCATATCCCTACCCTGGTCAGTTTGCAGCAGCACAAGCCTAGACCTCATGTCAGTAATTTTACTGCTTTCTTTCCTGTTTTATTTTCCCAGTTTGGGCTTGTAGGTTTTTATGTTACTGCTAGGTAATAGGATCCTGCACTCATCTGCTATTTTTATCTGCTAAGCCCAAGAAGTAAAATGATATTATAATCCACTTCGAATCACATTATAACAATCCTTATTAATTGAGGCTTTGTCTTTAATCACCTCATGAGATTATGATGATAGAGTTTTGCCTAAAAACTGCCACCCATGCTGTCAACAGGGCCACTGGATCTCCCTGGAATCCTCTATTTCTTTAAAATTTAACATGTTGCTTCATTAAAAACCTTCTTCTTTTATCCCAGGCTGATTTTGGCATACACTTTTTCCACACATGACTCAGCACTATACAACCTGCAAACTGTATCAAATTTTTCAAATCTCTGTTCGATGTTGAGGTGCAAAAAGCTCACAGATAAAACCCTCCTAATTGTCAACTCTGAATGTGTGTCTAGACCTGGGTGATTCAAACTGATATTTCTAATTAGGGCTGAAATTTCTCATTGGATATTTTGGTCAGGTAGGAAATTATCATGGTGCAGGAATGTTTTTATTTTTCTTTTTCTTTTGGATGTATTTTCTCCAAATTAATCAGGAATTGAATCTCATTTTAATTATATTTATATTGGCTCAATTACTACACTAGGAAAATTTTGTGATTTAACTGCTAAGTAAAGAGGGTGCAAAGAGGGTGCTAAGTAAAATCATTACTTAAGTCCTGCTTTCTTAACATTACTCAAAAATGTAGAAATACAAATACAA
>VZSR01000479.1:2870365-2903339 GCA_013398615.1 Brachypodius melanocephalos
TATCTTTTAAAGAAAAAATCTTTATGGAGCACAGGCAATAAAATTTTTATGTTTGAGTATTTACCAAGCTGTTTTTATACTGATAGCTCAGTCTTGCACATCATATGGTTTGATTGTACAGAGTTTAGACCAGAGCAATTGAATATTCATGTTCCTAATTCAGGTTTCTCAAATGATACATTACTGTTTCATTAAGATTGGACTGCACAAAGGTTGATATTATACCTGCTGAGTACCTGCTCATTAAGTATCATCTAACCCAAGTAAATTCCAGTATTTATTTAACACTCACTCATTTCTCCATTGGTTGAGTCCAAATACAATTTATCATATGGAGGAAAATTATATTAAAAAAAATCCAAAAAACAAAAGGCAGTTTGTATTCATGAAAAGGATCCAGTTTAGTGATTCAGCATCTGACAGAGAGTGACAATACACTTTGCTCCAGAAGTTAATTTTTTATCATATACAAAGGCTGTATTAGTTCAGAATCAGAGTCTCAGAATGGACTGGAAGGCAGCAACTACTTTGTTATTCCTTTCTATGTCTTACTGTCTTCTTTGACTTGATTGGAGATGACTAAATGGGGATTTTTTTTTTTTTTTTGGTATTTAGGCCATACACAGTTGTTACAAGTCACAGCTTTGGGGCACTGCTGTCCCAGGACTACTGCTCTCTAATTCTGACATAGGTTGCCTGCAGCCACAAAATCTTTCCACAAGCTTGTTGTGCTTCTTAATCTCACAGTTCCTTGTGGCATGAAACAACCTGTCATCTCACTTTTTTCCTGAGTCTCTTCCCTATATCTTGCCCTAACAAGTCTTGGCAAAAGCAAGAGTGAAACAAAAGCACACAGTTGAAGGTTTAGCAAAATTGAGGTAATCTGCAAGAAAATTGTAGCTCAAATGTTCTGTTAATACCACTGAGAACAGAATTTCCATGATTTATTATTTTAACAGGATCTGCCAAGAGTGAAATTCAATATATTTCAGCCTACATGGCCCAAATGTGGGTGCCTAAACTCAAACTGGTTTAGGCACCCATATTTCAGTGGTGAAGTGCATTAAAGATAGATCTGGCCATCATGTGCTCCGTCGTCACATTTGGCCACCTTAACTTTCCTAGTTCATGAGAACTCTGTCTGAGTATACACAGCTTGAAAAACAGCTTTGTAGAAAACTTCAAGTCTGTAAAGCAAATTATGCCCATACAATAAGAATTTGTGGCAAAAGGAAGAGGAAAAGGTGGCAAATGAGTGAAGAGTTCTGCCTCTGTGTACATCCTGAAATATCCACTTAGAATCATGTGAAAGGTATGGCTGAACAGATAATTTGGCCAACAGACATCAGCTCAACCAGCCTAGCTTGAAGTAAACAAATCCCCAGACATGACAGTGATAGGTCAGATTCAAACCCAAACAGAGGAGCTCAGCCAATCCCCTTGAAGCACCCACATCATTGGCCAGTGAGCTGGGCGGAGCTGAGACCCCTGACCAATCAAGGCTGTAAGCACAGGAAATTTGACAGCCCTATAAAAGGACAATGAATGGTTGTTGCTGCTGCACAGACTTGGTGTGTTAATGTCGCGTCCCTGTCGCCAACTCCACAGTGACACAATCACTTCCAGGTTATGTGCGTCAGTGTCATTCACACATCTGAGTAGCTCACCATTTATGGGAAATTGGAACAAAATTTTGAGGGTTACTGAGATGGGCATCACTTGTGAGGAGCTTGCTCTGGCTCATTTAAAACCGTGGTTATGTTGCATGTATGGCTTTAAGTAAAAAGGAAAGCTTGAAGTGAATGTCAACCCCCAAATTTCCCATTGGTTTCCACAAAGTTTAGAAGGAACTGTGGTTCTATTGTTCTGTGGTTCTGTTCATCCTTCTCAGGAAATTATGTCATGTGGTATTCTGTGTGTGCATCGTGTTGTGTTGCAGGTGTCTAGATGTCAAAGTTTAAGTGCAAATTAATACTAAAGCTATGGCAAATAGAAGAATCACTTGAACTTGGGGAGAAAATTTATATATATATATATGTATGTATAAATTAAAAAAAATTAACACCATTTTAATAGTTTGATTAGAGGTTTAGAACTGTTTCATTAGGGTTGAGAGTTCCTTCTCATCATCTCACAATTTAAGCTCTAAATACACATATTTAAGACACTTATTTTTCCTCAATGACTTTGTGCACTTGGCAGACTCCCAGAGCTGATGAAAATTTCTCTAAGGGTCAGCAGGTTTTGCACTCTTTCTGTTATGTTAGCCATAGAAATACTTTTAATGTATTTTATAGAGATAAACACTCTACCATCCTTCCCTCCCCAAAGCAAACAGTAATTAGGAGCAATTAAAAAAGAAAAATCTGATTTTTTCTGACTCACCCTAAGACTGTGTTTCATATTTATTGAACAGCAGTCTCACAGCGTCCTCCTTGGAAGATTCAAGAGCCATAAGGCAGCTGGTTGTATTTAGTAATCTCCAGCATCAGTAGTTTTGCCTTTTGGGCTCCAGAATTGATTTTCCTCATCTTGGCATATTTTTACAGCTCTGCCCCTTGACCGCTGTTGCTCTGCACTGGCTAACAGTGACATGAGTGGCAAAAGAAATGTAAGTCAGACTGGTGATTTCTGGAACATCAGATGTGACAACTGTAGAGTAGAACTGATGGGTAGAGTGAGTTAAGAAAGTTCTTTTGAAATATGGTACAGCTGAGAATCAGTTACCACAGAGAGACCATTCAAACTTAGGAAACTTTCTTTTTTATGAAGAAATTCACTGCAAGAAAGGGAATGTGTCTACCCTGCAACCACAAAACCCAAAGGTGTTATCAAGACATTTTAGGCTTCTGCTAAGAATTCCATAAACTGTGTGAGAACTATCTATCTCAAAAATCTTAATGTCTTTGATTTTTCACTAGAAACGTGCTGGGGTAAAAAAGGTTTCCACAAAATATATTTCTGTTTAATTTAGAATTCTCTTTTACAACTGACTTAGCCACAATGTGCTTGTATGCTATTGCCTAGTATGGGCTAGAATTTGGGGTATTCATAGCACATTCCAGTGCTAAGACTTTTAATGTACATGAACATTACCATCACTGTGGTGAGGTTTCCAGCTTTTCCTGCCTTTTTCTAATTACCTGCCTTGTAGCTCTTTGTACAGCATTCACTGCTGAGAAGTCCCAATTCACACTGCAGATCCTAGCTGCTCTTAGAGCTAATAGCAGTAATACCTAGCTGATACCTGACATTTTTTCTCAGCAGAATATAAAGGTCATTGAAGAAGCCTGGGAGAACAGTGAGTAGATCTTTGCATGATTTTTTTAAGTCCAGTGAACTACAAACAATTCTTCCTTTTAAACATCATTTGTTTAAAGAGAGAAACATGAGAATCTATAAGCAGCTCAGGATTTTTCTTACCATTTCGCATTATTGAAAAAGTGACTTATCAATGTTCACCCAGAAAAAAAGATTTGGTAATTTGAGTCCTTGGACAGTTAAACCATAGCTTTGGGTTAAATCACCTAAAATATGGTATTGTGACCATGGTGAATATTTTTCTCTTGACTGGGCAGAAGTGGACTGAAAGTTATGTTCAGATGAACAGTTTCCTAAATCTCAGACATCCTGAGTTACTAGTTATTGCAGCTAACAGGTTGTGGTCTGGTCTGCCTGGTTTTTTGCCTGCAGAAGCCTGAGTTTCTTGGACAAAAATCTGTTGGCATACATCCAATGTTAATGGTTTCTTGGCCTTTCTGAAACACTTTGGCTTAACTGTGGAAATCATCAAATTAATACAATTAATACATTTAAATAGGAATTATTCACAGATAAGGAATGGTATTTCCTGTGAGAACCATTTGTCCCCCTTTGGAGCAGAGTGCCCAAGGACAACTTTGTGTCCTTTTCAGCCTTATTGCTCAGTGGTGTCACAATGTCCCTTCAGAGGGGAGCACAGAGGCAGCCCCACACCAAGGCTGAGGATTTTCCCCAGAAATCTGTGGCAGACACAATCCTACCCTGTGTTAAGTCACCCCTGCAGGGACCGTGTTTGAGTCAGGGTCTGCCAGGCAGTGCAGTTGTAAGGGAACATTATCCAGGGGCTTGGGCATGCAGGCTCCTGATGGAACCCAGGAGTCTCGAATCAGCAGCTATGGTATCTTCTCCGTTCATACAGGTGCACATCTGCTGCTTGCCAACCTCCTTCAGCCTTTGTTAAGTTGCTTCAGCTCTGACTACACCTTTCTTACCTTCCATTATTCCCAGGCACAGTTTCTTTGTGTTATTTTTCTCTGTATGCACTGAGAACAGTGTGTGCATTCTAGCTATGCAAAGTACACTCTGTAATGGGTCAAGTACCAGAGCTGAGATCTCAGGCAAGTTCTTCTCTGGTCCTAGATAGAAACAAATAGTAGTAGACACAAGTTATATGTCCCAGTTATAATATCTGGGATTTAAATGTGATTTGTTGCAGTTCTGTTTGTTCTGTGCTGTTCAAGATTTCTCACTGCGCTGACCTTGATGTAAGCTTGTTTTCCTTTATTCTTGCAAGCCATCCAGCCACAGTTATGGTGTGAAAAGAAACTGATGATTATTTGTTTTTGCATTGACTGTGCTTTCAGATATTATCGGTAGTTTTATCTTTTAAATATACATTCCCAGCTATTAAATGCTAGATGTAATAAAACAAAATAATAGCTAATAATCTCTGTAGCTTCCTTGCAATACAGAGATATAATAGCTTGTCTGACATTTTTTAGAGCCAATATTTACCTTTATCACTGGTAAGTGCCTCCTGAGACTCATTATTCATGTAATTCCCATTAAGAGGCAGTAGTAAAACAGCCTGTTGTCTTACAACTCTTGTTGTTAAGTACATTATGTTTAGTAATAAATACGTCAGCTTTTGTTACATCAGAGAATTATTATTATTACTTATCTCTAGACATTTATAAATAAATGAATCATGTTTATTTATAAACTTCTTTCCATTTATTTCTTGCAGTAGCCAGATAAAACTGCTTTTCTTTAGGTACATGGTTGTATCTCTTGAAGCTTACTTATTCCTTTTGAACCTACAGCTGTAGCAACAATTAATATTCTTGCTTTTTATGTCTTTTATTTTTCAATTAAACAAGGCTTGTATTTAGGAAAAATAAAAGTTGTATTGGAAGATAAATCCTGTCAGTTTAGAATAGTGTGGTAAAAGTATCTCAGAGAATTGACTTACTTGAATATCTAGTTGTTATTTCCACTGCCACTACTAAGGCCTGATATAGGAACATAACAAGTAACTTATGTCTTTAATTTGTCTGATCAGTGGTTCCATGAAAACCCTCAATATAAATTTTAAGCTCTGTTATGTAATTAAGAAAATCTTCTGCAATAATGTGAATATAACCTAGAATTCATTGTCTCTTTCAAAGTCTTGAAACCCATGTTTCTGTGACTTGCCACCTAAGTATTTATGGCTTCATGTAGCTACAAGAAGAAGATTTTTAGCTGCATGCTCTGGTAGAATTCAGATTTTCAAGATCTTTCTATTGTAGTTTCACTATGTTTTTATATTTGATTTTAGATAACCATAAAAGATTTTCTTATATTTATTTTTTTCTGGAATTTTTCATATCCTTGCCGTAAACTTGTTACATTAATAAATATCACTACAAGGGAGAGCCATCCTAGAAGCTTACAAACCATTTCTTTGAAGTGTGGTTCTGCTGCTAAGGGCAGTAATGGAATAGGATCTCCAGGTATGTGAAGTCTTTAAGTAACTTTTATTAACTTTTATACATGTAAAATCAAACAAGGAGTGTAGCAAAGGTAGTGTGCTGGGCAGCCACCAGCAGATCACTGCTAAACAAATTTAACTTCTTGGGGCTGGTTTAGATCCTTAGGCTTGTACCACTTGAGGCTGATCAAATACTGCATATATAAGGACACTTGAAATTAATTGTGTCTGTTTGCATTCAAATGTCCTTGGCTGAAGAAAGAGTTCAGCAAACACATCTTTACTCCCTTGACAGCACATTCAGAAAATCTGTGCCCTTTGTTGGTTGACCTGCAGGTTTTTGAGGGGAAGTATCTCCAGTCTTTGGGTGAGATGCCTGTAACAGCTGTGCTGCAAGTGCAAAATCCACTCAGAGCATCTTCAAATGCCTTACAGCAGTTTAATAAAATAAATTTATCAGCATCTGGGAAGTCATCCTGCCAGTTTGGATGGGCCTATGGCCAGAGAGAATGAGCCTACAGGAACCTGTTGTTTCAAGGCTTTTACCTCTCCTGTTGTATTTGACATCATTTGCAATCAGATGCAACATGACAGCAACAGCTTGACAAGCTGATAATACACTTCACTTGCAAAATTCATATGCTAGGACCGTAAACACATTTTTATTTAAGCTATGTCACGTTTGTGCATAGCACAAGGACTTTTTCTTCAGTGGATCTGCTACAGAAAGTCTGAGACCCAGCATTTTTAAAGTATGACTGATATTTTTACAGCCCATAAGAAAAAGTCTGACTTTGTCCAGTCACACTAATTTATTTGGACAGTCATTCAGATACAAAGCATAGGCTGAAAGAATTTATCTTATTACTTGCTCCTTGAAGCATGTGTGCCCCATTTTACAGACATTAGGGTGTTTCATAAGCTGTTATTATTTATCATATTGATGAAAAATAGAAGGAAATAGAAAGAAAATCAGTTTTTTCAGGTCTTGGAGTCCAAGAAAAAGAATTTCATTAGAAAAGTCATCGGTGATGTGATGTAAAAACGGTTCTTGATCACTAAGAAAGTCCTGCAGTAGCTGCTAGGGACAATTCAAAGAAAACTGAAGGAGCCTCTGTTGATGCGGTATCAGAACACAGACTGCCTGTGTCAGGGTGTCAGGCTGGACTGATTGGTGGCTGTGGATCTGTCACCTGATGAGGCTGTTCTTCCACACTGTGAAATGAATAATGTGGGTTTTGGGTGGGGTTTTTTTGGTTTTCTGTTTTTTGGGGTTTTTTTACCTCTGAGTCAAATCTTGTTGCCTCTAGACATTTTGACTCATTTTTACTTGAATAAAATTCTGCCTAAAAATGTCTGAGCAGTGACAAAGATGTGAGAATCCCCATGTATGCTCTGCATCTGGCATGTGAGCATGGGAGGTGGGTGTTCTAACACCCTTCTGTACCATCCTCTTCCAGAAAAGCCCGTGTGGGTTTTCAGAGGGATTCATCTCCGTGGAGTCAGTTGGAGGAGGCAAGGAGCAGGGATTCAGACTGCATTATCCTCATTCAAAACAGAGGAAAGCACAATAAATTAATAAAAGAATCTGAGTCTTTCCAGTCTTTCCTTCCATTTTGAAGAATCTTTCTATAGGACTTATGTTTAAGAACACTATTAATGTTTTTACATACAAATATACCCTTCTATCAGCCTTTTGGGTTCTCTAAAGCTGTATGTCCGTGCATGTCTCTCCCTACAGAAGACCACAAGCCTTGCTGTCCAGGATCATTTCCAAGAAAGGTTGAGGGCTGAATGCACTGGAATTACTTTTCCTCTCTCCTTTATTCTATTTGGGAAAGAAAGAGGAGTTGAAAACTAAAATTTTCTAGGTATACATATGCTTGTTTGAAATCTGTCCCTACAACTATTTTAATAAGTGAAATATTGTTTTATACAGCTTGAGGTTCTTTCCTAACAGTCTTTCTTAGATCTGTGTGTTTATTAGCCAGTTAAATCTCTAGCTTAAATAGTCATATTTCTACCCTCAATCTCTGGTTTATCTGCTATTTTATCTGGGAGAGAATGCATTTTATTTCATTCCTACCTTGTATTAGTCAACGTTGTGGTACAAAACCTTAACAATTGTTCATGTGATGCAACTAATTGCCTTACTGGATATACACAGTACAGAGTGAACTATATCTTTTCTGAATGTCAAATCAGATTTGGGAAACATTCCTGTTATATTTATCCCTGGAAAACACTGGACAGAAAATCACATCTATTAAAACTGCATTCATTACCAAATCCAAGGAAACAAAGTTTTTGAATGAATAGCAGCTAGTCAAGCAATGTGTCATAAAAGGCAGTAACTAAAGGAAACCAAAGTAAAACATTCACTTGCATTATTGAACATTTTTAGCTTTATTATTATAATAGAATTACAGTCTGACATAAAATAAAGAGCTTTTGCTAAACTCTGTAAAGCAATACATGCTTCTGCCATAAACAACCTCTATTAGATTTAGGTTTTATTGCCACATCACTGCACTGAGGTGCAATAAACATTCAATGTCATCTTTTTAAAATTATCTCAGGAGTAAACAGAAACTGTCCTCTATAAGAGTGTATCATTATTTTCAAGGAAGACTTACTATTATTACATGGTTTAGCAAAGCGTTGTAAAAAAGCTACATAGAGAATACCTTGTCTTTGATAAACTGTGCAGTCAAGTTTATACAGTATAATACTATTGGCATAGACTAACTAAGAGGTGATATAATGCAATCATTGCATAGCAAAAAGCAGACTAGTTAAGTAATATTCACATCTAATGTGCAAAATGCAGACCAAAAGGTAGCTATGAATTGCTAGAAAGATAAAATGCCCTAAATGAACACACTAGTGTAACGCCAAAAATAACAAGATAAACAAGTACACAGAAGTTAAAGAGCCATAGTTTATTTTTTTCTATACATATATCTACACATGATACCAGAGATGAAACATCCCCTTTAAAATAAGATCCAATCAGATAACTTATCAAGTTCAGACAGGACTAAATGTTAGACAATGAAGCATTATTTAAAAAAAAAATCTCTAAATCAAACATTAAATATTTCCCTTTGTAGATGGAGACTGTCAACTTTTTGATTTATTAAGAGTTTAGAAATCACTGCCTATTAAACTTGACTCTCAGTAGCTGTTTCTCTAGAGGCTCATGTAGCACTGCTTCAAAATCCATTCAATAGCATAAATTACATTTTTTAATTGATTCTTGCAAACATCCACCATTCTTCCAATCTCTTTGAAAAAACTTTATCTGAAAGTTTATTTCTAAGAGTTAGCAGTAATGATACTGACTAGAATTTTTTTTTAAAGGGAGCACAATACCTGCAAAATGGACATCTTGTATTTAAAGCCCTTACATATTGTTCCTACAAATATATTGCTACAGTAAAAATGAAATGTAGTAAGTTTACTCAATAAAATCTATTTTCCTGTACATTCTTTTATGTATGACTTCTTTGTATTTAATGCTACATATATTACATCGCTTATTGTAACAGTTATGTTTCAGCAAATATAGCAGTAATATACAGATGAACTTCTGTCTTAACAAATATTTCACCATTTTTACCTACCAAATATAATCCCATACTTTAGTGTTTATGCATGACCTGAGCAGACCAGTCATTAATCTAATAGTATACATTGGATGACATTGTCAATTTGCAAGCTGCTGTACACTTAACCACTTTACAAATGGAATAAATTCCAAGCACTTTCTGCTTATTTAGTTTTGTAAGCTTTCCAGTACCACTGATTTATTTTTTTCCTTTAATTCGGGCTCTAAATATGTTTTATTGAGCATTTAACAACATATTAAGAGCTAAGAGGTGAGTCCTACTCAATGTTTTAAGAACACAACTTTAAAAAAGTAAAAAAATGTACAATCTCATGCTGCATATTTACAGTTATTATTTAAATACTATATTTTATCTTTCTGCTATTCATAAATCTCAGTCTAAAGCTTCTTTTAATGTATCATTTTATAAAAGAATACATTCAACATATCTAGAGCTTGCAAAAATTTTGTTGGTTTTTTTTGTTTTGTTTTGTTTTAACTCTCTAAAACATAGTGATGAGTAAAAGCTATCTTTAAAGCATCCAGGAATTGTTTGGATTACACAGGTGATAGAATAGAAATTTGGGATCTGCACTTGACTGTGCAACTGGTTTTAAATCTAGTCTAGTGACAACTTAATGCTTGGAACAAGCTTGCAGTAAGAGAGCAGATTAAAGCATTTGTTACCATTAGAACTTATGTGCTATACAGTGACAAACTGTACCTAGAGTGAGTAGATTTCCTTTCTCAGTAAAGACTATTTAATATTATAAGTCAGGTAGTTTGGAACACAGAAGAGAAAAGGGATTAGGAAAATAACATATCTTATGGGATTCAGCAAATGGAAAGCTTTACATCCTTGAAAAGATTATAAACAGTGGCTGGATAAATGATACAGTCTAGGGTGTGCATCAGGAATGTCATAAAGAATATTTCCCCCCTCCCTAATAATCTTCTGAATAAAAATATCTTTTTCATGTATATATACTCTATCTTTTGGGAATATTCAGTATTAAGCTTGCTACAAATGGGTTTTTTTTTTCTTTTTTTTCCACACTCACATTACTCTACAACTCCTTTCTATTTCCAAAATCACTTTTCCAAAGTATATAGCTTATAATGTTCTCTCTCTCACACACAGGTTTTTTAAAATATACAGAATATATTTTACCTTTTTCTAACTAAAGAAACCTTTATTTTCTTTAAGACAGAGGCAATGAAGCAAATGGGAATTACTGTATGTGAAAAAGGGAAGCAATTCCCAGAGCAAAACATGAAACAGAACTATACGAATAAATGAGGTTATTGATGTGGAGTTTGAACTTTTAGCTGGGGCTCCCTGTTTAAATAGGTAGCCCAATAGACTAAATTAAAGATCCCAAAAAGCAGTGGGAAGGCTATTCTCGATAGCCGATCGATTTTGCTGACGCTGTTAAAAGTTTTCTTGGGTTCTGCAGGTTTTGTTTCTGGCTTTACTTCTTTGGGCTCAATTGTTGCACTTTTAGCAATGGTTGCCAGCCCAGGGTCCCTTGCAATGTTAGGGGTGTAGCTCGTAGCTGCAGCTGTGTATGTGTTGTTTTTCTTGATAAGAGGATCCTTCACTTTCTTTGGCTGAAGAAAGAAGAAAATATTTCATTCTCAATACATTCTCAACAGATGAAGTTACGAAAAAGCACCATAACATTTTGCAGTAATTGAATTCATACCACAAAGTGTAATAAGCTGTATGAGAGAAGTTAGTTCTGATATATAACTCATGCAGAATATTTAGGTGACAATAAAGACAAAATCACCCATTTGTATTACTTGTATTAGGTAAACCAAATTAGATGACAGATAAAAATAATGAGACCTGATAGCTGGGCTCACTGGCAAAATCACCTTTAATGATAATCAGCAATGATGAACCACTCATAGTTTGATATTCCCACAAACTGTTTCCCTTTGTCAGGATAAAAACCTGCAAGATGCCGAATTCTTAATGTAGCCTTCCAACATTCAGACAAATACTGTGACATGAAGAGTTTTAACATAATTTATACACAAAAATAAACACTACATTAGCATGTAACCATGGACTAAGGGAGGGGTTTATGCAATAAGATGCAAAGCTGTCAGTATATTAGTAAACTCACTAATGTTTTACATCAAAGGCATATGCATTATGGATTAGGAATTTAATTTCCTTGTTTTAACCTGAAAATTGGATCATAATGGCTGAAATGGCATTCCATATACAAAGACCTTAATGTCTGTATGACTTTTTCATCCACCTACTTACATTGTTAAAGCAAGAATATATTGAATATCTTTTAGGGGAGAAGGACTTATTGAGCTTATTTAAACTTATTTTATCCTTAGGTCCTTATATTGTCTAGTATTCTATTTTTGGCATCTAGTTGTAGGGAAAAATTTAAATTTTGACATCTGGGCATACCAGTTAGAATTGAACTGTCCCAGTTTCTGGCAGACCAAACCTTTTCTTCAGCCACTGCCCAAGCATAAATACAGAAGAGAGATATAGTGTGTCATTAAGAAGGTGTAAGGATTCCTCCAATTATGAAAAAAAAAATCAAAAAAGAAAACCAAAACATATAGCGAAAACCAATTCCAACAGCTTAGAAAAATCTTCAGGCAGTATTTGCCACAAAAAAGAAAAGGCAAATGTTATCCATTTTATCCTCTTGGGATGGGGGAAGATGTGGTTGAAGAGAAAATACCAGTGGAATTTGATCTATTATGTCATTTCACGAGACACCAAATACAATTCTCTTTTTTCAAGAGCAGCTGTCCCAGGGGGGCAATATTTTTATGTGGTCACAGTGCTTTTAATGACAGATCAACTGTAGGTTAATGGCTACTTTGACCCCCTAATAATAGAGTTTTGATAAAAGATTTGTGTTCAAGAGGTGAACATTTCAGGGAGTGGGCAGATTTCTGTTGGACACATGGGTATAGGAAATGAGGCTGCAAAAGCCTGAGGGCAACTGGGGAGGTGCTTGTGGAGGAACAGCTTGGAGCCCCATGCTGGAAAGCAATGTAGGCTCAAATGTTAAAATTATGCTACTTATTAAGGAAAGAGATTAACCTAATGACTCTGATGTAGATGTTCTTTAATTCATGGCAATGAAATTCTTAGCTTCAGGCCAAGAAAAAGCTTCAGATCTTCAGAACAAACAGGTTCAAAAAGTATTCCAACAAAAAAGCCATGTCAGGTTTTTTGTCTGTTCATTTTTTGTTGTTTGCTTTGTTCTTTTTTGGTTGTTTTGGTTTTGGGTTTTGTTTGTTTGTTTCAGGGTTTTTTGGCTGTCCATTTTTTCCCCTCTCAGGTAGGGAGGCTGCTAACATGGTTGCTGAGTGTGAAGACAGTCCTGTTTGCTTCTCATTCAGATACTCTGGTGAGCAGCAATAAATCCAGCAGACAAAGAGCAGCTTCACTGAAGTCTCAGAGGAAACCCTTTCAAATAGAATTTAAATGTCACTAGAAATCTGATCCACAGAAAGCCCTGACACCAGCCTGGCTCTTAATATTTCATGTCAAATTCAACTTCATGGAAAAGCAATATGACAGCTAATTAGAGCTCTAAATTTGATTAAGCTGTGATGCTCTGATCATTGTGAGCATGCCTTGCTTGCTTTTCCTCACTGCAGAAAACTCACACAACCAGGAACCAGTAAATGACACATAAAACCCCTTACCTGCTAACAAGCACAGAGCCATAAATCTTCCAATATTTTAAACAATGTTTGTTGGTGTAAGGGTTTTTTTAGAATGCAATTTTCTTTGTAACAAATGAAACATCTCATTATAGTAACTGCATTACAAGGGAGGATAAATTAGCAAGACAATATTTAATATTTAAGGATACAGTTCTATCAATGGAGTTCATTTTAATGGCAAATGTCATGAAAATGGGAAAACAAAGAATCAAATAAATTATTTTCAGTGAAAGAATCATCAATAACTGAAAACTCAACATTCAGCAGCAGTTGTGCAGCTCATTACTGTAAGTTTATTTTGTTATTTCGCTCATTTGTTCTACATTTTTGTAGTACTTTTGCCATTGTATAAATGCCCTAATTTAACTTGGAGGTTTTTTTCATCGACTTATGCAACTAATATACTTAATAATACATATGCATGTAATCTTGAATTAAAAATATATCTTTGCATAGCGGTGAGTTACATCTGCTCCTCCAGATACCTGTTCTGTGGAATCTCTAGTCTGTGAATGTTCATGATAAACAGTTTGGCAAGTTAACCCAACTGAATTTGCTTCCTCACAGAAGCAGCTGACATGGTAACTCACAGGAAAGCAGAAACTTCTCTTTCATCCCCTAAATGTCCTCAACAATTTCTTGATGCACCTGTGGTTTACAGACCAGGTCAGATCCCAGACCAAAAGGAATCAGTGTGAGTTTTCTCTAGTGCATTCAGGGAGGTATAGATCAGAATTGCACTGTCCCAGCACAGCTCTCAATTCCTCCTCCTAAACAAACACATTTTTCCTATACCTAAGAAAGGAAAAAAAATAACTCCCGTGATGATTTATTTGGTAATGATGATAGAACAGCCCTTCTGAATTTCGTGTTGGGCAGCACAATACCTCGGGAACTATCAAATACTGCAGCCACAAGCTTTTTTTTTTTTCTCCTACATTTACACTGAGGCATCCACATTTTCTCTTGTTCAGACAGAAAAAATTAATTGCCTTCCCTTAAAATAATACATGTTCATCTTTTTTTCTGCTCAGTTGCACAAGTCAAAATCTCAGTAGAATATTTCACTATTAATAGCATTAAGTATCACTCAGTATGTCAGAAGTAGTATTTAGGTATTAAGTGTCTAAGCAATCGTGGCATAGAAATGCTGTACATGGACGCAGGAGGAAACTCTTTTGGAGTAATAACTGTTCTACATAATAAGAACTTTTGATGTGCTACACCCCCTCCCACAGAGTGACCAGAGTATGGCAGTGTGACCAGAGGATGGCCAGAGTGACCAGATTTTACAATGCTAAACCCTCTCCCACAGAGTGACCAGAGTATGGCAGTGTGACCAGAGTATGACCAGAGTGATCAAATTTTTAATGTGCTAAACCCCCCCACAGAATGACCAGAGTACGTCAGTGTGACCAGAGTATGACCAGAATGACCAGAGTATGGCCTGAGTGACCAGACTTTTAATATACTAAACTCCTCCCACAGAGTGACCAGTATAGCAGTATGACTGGAGTGACCAGAATTTTAATATGCTAAACCCCTCCCATAGAGTGACCAGAGTATGGAAATGTGACCAGAGTATGACCAAAGTGACCAGATTTTAATGAGCTAAACCCCTCCCACAGAGTGACCAGAGTATGGAAATGTGACCAGAGTATGACCAAAGTGACCAGATTTTAGTGAGCTAAACCCCTCCCACAGTGACCAGAGTACGGCAGTGTGACCAGAGTGTGACGAGAGTGAGCAGATTTTGATGTGCTAAACCCCTCCCACAGACTGACCAGAGTGGCAGAGGATGATGTTTTGGGGTGGACATGAGGCCACATTACCTTTTCAGGAACGACGCTCTTGCCGTCCCAGGCGTAGCCTCTCTTGGTGAAGTAGTTGACGGTGGCGAACTCGATGAGCGCGGAGAAGACGAAGGCGTAGCACACGGCGATGAACCAGTCCATGGCCGTGGCGTAGGCCACCTTGGGCAGAGAGTTCCTTGCACTGATGCTCAGGGTGGTCATGGTCAGCACCGTTGTCACCCCTGCAAAGCAAAGAGTTTGTGTCCTCAGGCCAGGGGCTGTTTGTTGTGCTTCATTTTCCTATAGCTGCTGTAGGTGGGGAAGCCTGTTCTGCACGCCTGGTTCTTACAAGCTTCCCCACCCGAGTTCAGTTTCTAAATGAGGATGTCAGGTTTCAAGGGGCTTGATTTTCAGTACATTTTTTATGCTTTTATTCTTTGATGTTTTTATAGTAGAATACTAGTAGAATATAGTATAGAATAGAATAGATATAGAATACCATAGCAGAATATTTTTAAAGTTGGAATGAAAATATAATTTGTGAACTACTTTACTCTTCCTGATATTTGAAGGATATCATTGCTGTTCTTTATTTGTCCCCTGCAAATTGTACTATAGATGTAATAATCTTTAGTTCTTTCTTGCAGCAGTCTGAGATACTTAGGAAACTAAAAAACTTGTTTCAGCTTATTTGGGATATTATCCTTCAAAGATATATTCCAGGACGCCGAGATTTGTGTGTTATTTCATTTTTTTGAATCAATGGTTTTCTGTTTTTCTGAACAGATTTCTGTTCCTTTATTCACTGACACCCTGAACATAGCAAAGATTTTATGTAAGAGCGACAATGTCATTTGCATTTCTGATATCAGAGCTTCTCACTGCTGAACCTTCCCCCTCACCTGGCCCCAGAGAGCAAGCAGAACTGTACTGAATTCACTCTGCTTGCAGCTGCTTGGAAAAACGAATCTCTGAGTGCATGCAAGGCATTTACATCAAATCACATGTCCACAAGTTACCTTGACAACTGCACTGTCATGTCTCGAATGTGTCTGGTGAGTTCATCCTCGCTGCACTGAGTGTAAGTGGAAATGAACAGTGGTCTCAAATAGGTCAATTAATGAACAACATATTTACGTGGTAGTATGAAGAGCTTGAATTATTAGTGCCTAATGAGGAAGCAATTTCTCTTTCCTGAGATGCAACCAAATGTTTTCTTTGACTTGTTACTAGTGAGATTATGTTTCTCTTAGATTAGTAGCAGAAGAAAGATTTATAATTTTCATTATCTGTTGTACTAAGTGGGCTAAAAGATGAAAGTTGTGCTTCTGTGTGTATATGCATTGATGCAAGATGTTCTGAAACTGTTTCACTGCCATTTTGAAATGAAAAAGCTATCTTTATACATAATGATGGAGTATTTACTAAATAACTGTCTTCTAAAAGGAAAACTGTTTTGGAAGGAAAGGAAAATTTGTTCGTTCTTGAGCCTGTGAAGACAGCAGTTTGGAAGTTGTGCAGTCTGAGATATTATCCATTGAGACCAGGAAATTCTGTTCTCCACCTAGTGACAGTGAAGTACTGCGTTTCAAACTGATGATCAGACATTTCTTTTTAAATGGTATGTGCAAAAGGAGGTTAAATAGCTACAATTTCAATTGCTTTGACCATAAAAAAGTCCTTAGTAGAGTAGTTCTCAGCAAAGCTGATGTTAAAAATTTCAGAATTAATTTTAGTTGCTAAACAATATTATGTAAATCAAATTTGATTATACTGTAATCTAAGCCACTGTTCTGTAAATGCACATCTGTATATCAACAGAAAGGCACTGCTTGGTTCAGGAGGTCTAAGGCTATGCAAGTTGTGATTGATTTCCAGAGAAATTGTGAAATTAAGCACAGCTGTGAAGAGTGCAAGAAAAGATCCATAAAAATAGCTCATGTTCAAAAAGAGCTTCAGAGGCTGCATTTCTCAACAGTGACTGTCTGGCTTTGCCATGCCCAGCATAAATGGGTTAATTCTCTTTGGCAAAGCCAGAGGGCCCGAAGCATCCTGTCCTTTCAGTGTCCTGAGGCACTAAAACAAGTGTCAAAGCCAATTTGGCTGGGGATGCTTCCACCTCCTGCCAAAGGTGTTCAACAGTCCCTGCTGGATATCACCAAGGACTAGGTCACACTGCAGAAATCTCAGGTGCCAGCTTTCCTAAATGAAAATATGTTGCCTTTTTTTTGTTTGTTTTTTTGTGGGTTTTTTTGTTTTGTTTTGTTTTTGTTTTTTTTAATATGTTCTTGGCTTGGGTTAACATCTCCAAAGATTATGAAGAACTTTAAGATAAGCATTTGCAAGCAGTGGTTAAACTCTAGGGGTCCGCTGTATAAACTTGAGCTGTATAAACATTTTTTAGATGGCCTTCTCACTGCATTCCTTGAGTGCATGTATCCACTGCTGTAAGCACAATAAATGGTTGCTGATCTCAACAGCAGCCTGTAAAAGGGATTAAGGAAAAAAAAATAAAATAAGAGTTTTCAGAGGGCCTAAAGATGTTAAATGATAGGTACCCATTGATTAATGCCTTTTTGATAATCCCATGATTAACGTTATTGCCATTGTCAGAGATGTTTTATTCAAAATCTGATTGTTTTGGAAAATTCAAATGGTAATGGATGGCTTAAGGTATTTTCAGGTCTCTTTAAAATCAGTTCAAAATCAGTTTAAAAGCTTTGGACCTTTATCTTCACAATGAAATTTGTTAGCTCTTGTGTGCTGCAACATATCCAGACTCACGCTGTTCTCCAATACCATGTCACACATAACTACTTTTACCATTTCTAAACATGATTTCATAACATTTCTGAAACCCAATTGCCTCATGATTGGCAGGAGGTTTACAGGTCCTGCTTACCAAACACAGTTCTTGCTGGAACAGATTCTCTGTTGAGCCAGAAGGACACCTGTGACAGTATCACTGTCATGATGCACGGCAGGTAAGTCTGGATGACAAAGTAACCAATCTTCCTCTTCAAATGGAAGTGTGTAGTCATAACAACATATTCCCCTAAAACCAAGGAAAAAACAACATCGAAGCTTTTATAAATATACACGTCAGAGGTCTTTAGAGGAAGTATGCATCATTACATTCATCCCTATTATAAAATAGAAGTCCTCAAATCAAAATGAGTCAGCTCTGAATAAAACACTTAATCAACCTGGTGGGGTTTTTAAATTTTTTCTCTAATAATACAAAACTAGACATTTCTGGGAAATGCTAATTAAATTTCCATATTTTCATCTCTGCTGAGTAGTGAATGAAAGTCTGCATGAACTGGTGGCTGTTTAAAGCTCTTGTAGAAGGTCTTATTCCTATTCTTATTCCAGTAGAAGATGGAAAGCCACCACAGCACACCCATGTAAACATCATCTAAAGACTAAATCAAGACAGTCTCTCAAAAGTGTTTCTGTTGGGCCAAGCTTAGGGTGTAATTGCTGAAGTGATGGTGTCTGCATTACCACTGTCAGTGCTTTATGTACTCTGAAGTGTCCCTGCTCTGCTAATTTAGTACCTTAGTAAATTATTCTCTCCTGAAATAAATGATTGCTACAAGAATAACACACAATATTTTCATTAGCACTAATGCTTTTGGAGCTACAAAATTGTATGAGCTGGGTACTCCAAATGCAATGAAAATTATTTGGTTTTTAATATATAAATATATATTTTTATACTTTAAAAATAAATATAAATATGTTTAATATTCTAACACACTAATGTCATTCCATAAACCTTTCTTGCCAGCAGAGCAAATAATTCTCATTTTAAGATTATTATTTATATAATTTAAAATGGATTTTGGAAAACAATATATTCTCCAAAGATTGAAAAACCTATTGATTTTTTGGATGCTTTTTTTTTAGTAGACCGATTCTTATTATGCAATAAACATCTTAGGAATGAAAGAAGTAGACACATAACTGAATGGAAACTTCTGTCTAGATTAGAGATGACACATGAAATTACTGTTGCTCTATTTTAACATGTAGGCAGCTGGAAAGAGGATGCTGCTCTTGTACAGGAAAAGCTTAAACTTGATTGAAGAACTATGTCTAGACATTGACTGCTTATGCACAGAGCATGTCAAATGCCCATTTCTGTAATGCAGAGTCCATAAGAACATTTGTTTGAGCAATCTTGCTCAATTTCTAACCCCAAGGAAAGCTTATTTATAGGATGTGACAATATTCTTTCCATATAAAAGACAGTAGCAAAGGGGGAAAAGAGAATAAATTTTAAATTGAGAGGTAAAGCAGAGGATATACAAGGAAATTTTTATTTTAAAAATAGGAATGGTTGTAGTATACTGGGAATTATTACTTGAATTTTGCTCACCTTTTTTTAACTTTCACTGAGGCAACCTCCTTGTCCTCTGTACCAGAGATTATGATCTTACAAAAGGTGCCAGTCTTAGGTAGGAGAGCCAATAATTTAATTTTATCTCCTTAAAATGTGACATGGGAAACTATTTTAATGCAATCAGATATAGAATGCGCACCACAGTATGTCAGAATTAATTCAGTGATTGTAGATGGCAAGCTAAGAATACAGAGTGAACACACCACTGTACTCTGAAGCTTTATTTAGCTGCCTAAATTATCAAAGTATTTTTAACCTCTGGAAAATGAGAACAAGATCCAAAGCATAAAGTCAATTAAAAAGACAGGGATTACTCTCATCTGTTAAGTACTGCAGCAGGGCTGAGCTGGGAGTCAGATAAAGGTAATGCAAATACAAGGCAAAACCACGTTCTTAAGTTTCCACAGGACCAAGGGACTGCACTTATTGGGCAGTCACTTATTAAAGATGGTAGATGTTTGGTGAGATTGACTGAAATGACTGCAGGACATGAAAGCACTCCAGTTATTTACTGCATCTATACCTCTCCATATTTTACGGCTTTCTTTAATTGAAGAGTGTCACCACCTTTGTGACAGCTGCTGATCACTCTCAGAGCTTTCCAATTCCTTTGTGATTCTATTTAGAAAGCACTACAATATAGGCATAAAAATCCCTACAATCTAAAATTTTTAATAACTCTTGAGCAAAATATTTCCTATATTCCCAGTGTCTGATTGATAGGCTTTCACAAGTTGTAGGTTACACATCTTGTATTCTCTTCTCTCTTATCTTTTCTTATCCAAGGAAGTTAGAAAGATATTTCTTCTTAGCTAGATTGTAATTCCTGAAGTCTTCTACAAATAACTGTGTTGTGCAGATAAATCTGGTTTTCATTTTATTTATTCCAATGTTTAAATTAGTTTATATGTAATATACAATATAAAGCATTTAAAAGTCATCAAACAAATTCTGCATCTATATTAACTTAGTTTTTGAATGACTGTCCAAGCTGGAGTGTTTCCAGAGGTCTGGAAGAGTTTGTACCTGTGTTCAGGCTTCTGGAGGTGCAATTTTTAACCAGCTCTTAATTCTACACTATATTGCAATAATTGAGTTAAATGTGCAGGTAGTATAAATTAATCTGTGCCCATAGAAGAAAGTAGTCAGTAAAATTCAGTAAAGTTACATTAAAGCTATTTCTCAGTGTTCTGTTTGTGAAAAAACAGATTTATCAGCACCCAAAGTTAATGTGCATCACATCAGATGTAAGGTTTGAGGTGGGGACTGAATTTGAGCTGTAACAATATTTTTTCTATTACTGTAGGTTGAGAAGTAAGGCTTTCCTTGCCATTAATGTAAAACAAATTATCATTTACTATTTATGCCATGTAATTCAGTAAAAAAAAAAAAAAACCAAAACAAAACAAAAAAACCTCTTAAGAACAATGTCATCTCTGCAGATTTACAGAGATAAGAAAAAAATTAACTCTTTTGAGTATAAATCCTGATGATTCCCAGTGCAAAGCAATGTTTTCAAGGTGGCAAGATAATTCTATATAAATAGAAACTTGCACAAGCCCTTTAAGCATTTGTTAAGGTGCTTACAAAAAGGATCATTTTAAAATCTTTCTGAGACAATATGAATCAGTGGCTGGAGAGTGACAGTAATTTTACATACAAAAAATGAATGACTCTGCTTAAACAAAAGAGCAGCAGCAATAATTATTATTTCACTTAATGCTATTTTTAAGCCTGTAGTACCTGCATATTGCATTGCTAGAATAGATGAGTAAACTATACTATAAAAAAAGTTTTAATGTTTCAAGCTTCTGTTGTCATTAAAAAACAGTGTTTGTAGTTACCTTGTTCTATATCCATAAATAAGGATTGCAGGTGGCCTACTTGCCATGGAAGAAATTAAAGGAAAAAAAAAAAAAAAAGCTCTCTATAGATCCATGAAATCATTTAATAGTTTTAAGAATGTTTAGAATAACCTGGCTACACCCAGATCCTTGGGAAAATATGTATCTAGAATTCCACAGAACTCTGAATATCATCTTAAATTTGCCCAAGGTGTTGTAGATTGCTCTAATGATCCACAGAATCAGCTGCAAAAGAACTTTTATTTTCTGGCCTGATAAAGGCATGTCGAGAACTCTTAAGTGAAGATTGACTTCAATTCCTTTTGTGTCTTTGTAATATGAGTCACTATCCATGACTCTGAAAGCAGGGAGGAATTTCATAACTTTCATTACATATGTCATATATTAAACCAGAGGTGATCAGAGGACAAAGACATGCTGGAAGATGCTGTTGAGACTACCTGCCCACCTACCTCAAGAGGGAGAAAAGGGATTATTAACCACTTCTGATCCTCCCCTTTAGTATGGGGAAAGCAAAGCGTTTTTCTTTCCAAAGCAAATAATGAAGAATTTTCCTTAAAGACATTGAATTTGCAAGCAATAAAAATATTTCTTCTGCAACTGCGTGTTCTTATCAGGTAGTAATAAAGGAGGATTATAAATTTGTAAATACTAAAAACATTCTGTAATGTGATTGGTTTTAGTTTCGGTAACTATCCCATTTAGTTCTTTGTACTGTTTTTCAGCATCTAGACAACAAAATCTTCATCTCAGCATATTTTATGTATTAACTATACTGTATTTACCTTTATAGATAGCAATGGTAAAGAGTTTCCTCAGGTAGAACAAGGAGGCAGAATTCAAACCTTTGAAAGAGCATGTGCAACACAAATTGTTTGTTCATGGAAACGCAGGAAGAACTCTTAAACTTATGTTTCAGCTCTGTTTGAAAATTTCTTGTCTGCCCTTCTTAACAGTTGATAGCATGCTCCTCACATTGCTGGCTAATGAGCCATGTCTGGCATTTCTATTTGGTTTAGTTACATTCCCTCATGAGTCTTTTCTGCTTATCCTGCTGCCCTTAGAGCACCTGCAGCCAGCAGGGAGCAAAGGCAGTCCCACAGAGTCCCCTCTCAGAGCTGAGATCCATCCCTGCAGCTCCCCTCAAATCCTACTGAATTCCCAGCAAAGGACAGTTGAGGTGAATTACTGACTGCAGAAAAGCCAATGGCAACATTTCCATCTGTGGGAAGGTCAAGAGTTCTCCCCTTTTCACCTGCTTCTTGCACACCTCTGTGCTCAGCAATGGGAGCAGTTGTGTTGGTGCTGTTCTTGTACAAAGTTCTCATTATTGCCATCCCACTTCCTTTTATATCAACTGAACAGAAGCTTTTCAAGCAGTAACTTGGAAACTTGTCTGTGAGAGCTTTTCTTGGCTTAATAGAGCATATGAATATATTTTAACAAGCTAAATAAAAAATTCAGACACAAATCACAGTTCACCTAAAGTGACTCACTTTCCCTTACATGTTCATTGACTTTAACAACCCATTAGGAAATTTGAGTTCTCTCATTTGGTCAGAATGCTGGGTGTATCCAAAGCAGTACAACCACTTCACCTAAAGCAATGCTGCTTTTGGTCCACCGACCAAAAATCTGGTCAACAGAGCTCTCGTTCATGCCCAATGCTCAGGTTTTTTTACTGCATTTAGATCGTCCAAATCATTAGAAAACAAACTAAAAAATTTACATCTTGAAACAAGCACTGCAAAGTTAAAAAACAAGGGGCTGTAGCCAGCTTCAAGGTTATGGGTATGTCATACTATAAATGTCAGCTGCAGTTCTGAATCTCATTAAATTTTTGGAGGTAAAGCTGGTGCCAGCATTAAAGGAAATCATGTTTGGACAGTTTTGAGTTTGATTACAGTTTTTTTCATTTTCTGAATACTTCCTTGTGAAACGATGTACTTGCTTTTAGCAACTTCGCTGCCTCCAGAAATATGATCTTTGAGGATTCATACTGTTATGCTATTTTTATCAGCCTATATAGTAAACAGATAATATGAAAAGAACACGAGGAGTGCTTCTTTTTCACATAAATTATTGTTTTTTTCCAGCTAGATCTTACACTGTAGGAAGCTTTTTAATTGTTCAAATACTTTTACCACTAGCTGAAGTAGGAAAATAATTTCAGGATGTATTATCTTTTCAGAGTCATGTTTTCTTAATCTGAAGTATATATATATATATACATATGTATATATATATATATATACATATATATAAAAATATAAATATATATATATATATTTGCCCCTCACTCTTATGTCTTTATATTTATTAATCCTGCTCTGAATTATGTCTTGACAGTTAAATATCACCCTTCCAAAAACCTTTTCCACAGACCTGTACTGGACTGCACAATGCCAGAGTCCACAGTTTGTCCCAGCAGGTCGTACTGGTTCAGTCGAGATCCATCTTCAGCCACCACCACTGACCTGGCTGGTTCCCGTGTCCACTCATACACAACCTCTGCTCTGGTGTAAGCATCTAATTCAAAAGAAATACATTGCATTCAAGCTTTGCATTTTTTGTTGCCTTATGGCTTTGTCAGAACAATGTTTTGAGCAGTAGTTTGAATATTTAATTCTCTTTTATTATCTGTGGAAACCTACAACTATCTTACTGGAATTTGTCTAGAGAGTAGAATTGATTTAACTGATAAAATTAATTTATTTACTATTGGCAAAAGAGCTAGATATCTGCTGTAGGGCTGGATTAAAGTTGATCCTCTCTGGCATGAAAACATTTCTCTTCTATATATTTCCTGCCTATGTAACAAAGTAAGAGTGAGAAGTGGAAATTCATGAGCATGCAAGAACCCCAACACTTTTTCTAATTTCTAGCTATTGTAAAGAAAGATGAGTCCCAGACTTTTCAATTTTCCATAGTGTGATATTGTCTGGGCCTCTGTAAGTCCTTCTCAGAGTGGCTTCAGTTGTCTTCTCCTCCTCAGCCTGGCTCCAGCTCCCCATTTGATCGTGCCCCCATTGCCCTGTCCTTGCTGTAAAATGGGCCTAGCAGACATTTCTGAGGCTGCCTAGGAGAGAGTGAGTTTAAATCACAATTAATTTTTTTTCCCCCTTTGGTTATTTCTGCATAGTCCTAACACTCAAGACTTGAGTTTGGAACAAGGCAGAAGAAAAAAAAGAAAAATACTCTGGGCTCTCCAAGCCCGGGCAGTCTGGTGTGTTACACAGATAATTCAGTAGCTTCTATACATGCCATTGAGAGGCTCTGTGCTGCTATTTGTGTTCTTTCTAGAACCGAGCTACACACAAATATTTTTAATCCTAATTCCTCAGTAAAATTCTGCTGTCATTTTGTGTGGTCTGGAATCTGGCAGCTCTCACTGGGAGCAGTTGGGTGGGAGTTAATTGACTGCACAGAGGCATCCCATGCCATTCTTTACACCTAAGGAGTATCCAAAGGTATGAATGGCAATGAATGCATGGCCAGAATCTGCATCAAGCTTGCACCCACCAAAGGCAGCTGGAGCTGGGTGGGACAACTTAGGGCATCCAAAATGACAGGAGAATTCTACCTACAAGATGAGAATTTCCCTTTTTTCAGACTGACAAGCAGGAAGGGAAAGGGAGGAATCTGATTCACTTGACCTCATTTAGCAATTTTACCTTGTCAGTGTAAGAGATAACAGCTAGTAATTGAAGAGTTGGTTGGATAGAATGTGCTGGTAAATTAATTGCATGGCATTTGATTCTGCATTATTGAAGCTAAAGGGTGCTTTTGTCCTCAGGCTTCATATTCCCTAAGCACTGTAACATACCTTGGAAAAAATTTTTTTGAGTCGATGGCAAGAGCAAATCTACATCTTAATAATTCTGACTTTAAAATAATGGCCACAGTAAACACAGTAATTGACATTCTAATCTAGTCACATAAAGACAGCAATAAAATTAATTTTCAGGCATTAGTTCTGGAGTAAGAAAATAGCTTGGAAGAGAGAGGAGTGCTTTTCAGAGCTACTGAGAATGACTGGATTGCTTTAGAGGGAAGGAGGTGCACTGGGCAGTGCTAGAGATGAGCTAGAAATGAGCTAGAGCAGTGCTAGAAATGAGCTGCCAGATTTGGTGCTCAGTTCAGCTGCCCCCCTCAGCTTCCAGCTCATGTGCCATGAGCAGCAAGGCAGCGTCTGCTCCTGTCACTGCTGGTTTCCGAGTGGCCTCAGCTTTAAACTGACAATCAGATGTTCATGGCAAGAGTTGAGGGGAGCATCTGCCTTTCTCATTTTGTTTTGCCAACATATGGCATTTTGTTGTTCCAGGATTTCTTTAGCATTTGTCACATTGAATTTACACTGGAATAACCCCTAGCTTGAGCTGCTCTTCAGCAAATCACTTTAGCCCTGGAGCTGGGTCAAACATTTATTAGTCCCTACACCATGGGCAGAGTCCACAGGAGATGTGAAACTCCTTCACTGTGAGGCTTTTTGGAATCCAGCTCCAACAAGTGATGAGTAAGAGTGGAGAGTGTAAAAAACCTCTTATCCAATTTAATCTATAACAAATGCAGCTAGGCAAACACTACCTCGGGGAGCTATGTGTTAGATTGTAGTCTGCACTTTAAGCATGGATTTCGTGACAATTAAATGCATTTTCCAGTAAATTTTCCAGTCCATTAAGATGATTATAATTAATTGCTTTAGTTTGACAAAAATGTCCCAAATGTATTTAAATATGATTCTCACTTAAAAAGTGGCAATTAATTATAAGATCTGTTCTTTTTTTATGTGTAACAGTGAGTCCCACTTCCATAACTTCCTTTGGTCCAGCAATTTGTCCTGGAGATATTTCTGTTTATATCAATAAGGAAATATTGAGAGAAATCTATAACTTGATAATTATGGCATATGATCTGATGAGAAGGAAGGGGAAGATCCACCTTTAAGGGCTATTTTCAACAGTGAAATGTAGTGTTTGCAGTAAAACCATGTTACAGAAGGAACTCCTCCCCATGAGGATCCCAGATTAGGAGCTCGTCTGAATTTAGTGGGTGAATGAAAAATTTCCTTGAAAACTCCTTGATTTTGTCTAATGATGCTTCCAAGCATTGGTAGTTACTTGTTTTTCTAGAGCCAATTTAGGCCAGCTGCCATAGAACATTAATGTTCAAACCAAAAAAAGAGAAAAAAACCTGTAAAATGAGTCCACAGCTGTACTCAGAGATTAGAATGTCAGTTATTGCATTTGAATGATGTAAGAAATGGCCTTTCTATCAGAAATATCAGTGATTTTTTTTGTTCAATTAAGAAAATTACATACATTATGAAAATATCTTTTAAGGATAAAAAAATCATTTTAGATGCAGATACACTTGCATGTTTTTCTGCTGTCCTTGTTCTTGCCTTCTGGTGTGGTTCTGGACTTCTATGAAAACCAGCATTAATCTATCCCTTTTATTTAATAATTTCTGCCCATCTTAGTCATTTAACAGTGGTAAAGTCCTCAGTAATCTGGAAAGGCGTGCACCTTGTGAAAGAAGAGCACATTAATCTGGGACACAGTGAGCCAGAAAGAACCCAGTGTAGGAGAAGAATGGGAAATACTGTTCGTACTGGGAAAGGTCTGGAATTTGGGCTATGGTTCAGTGGTGCACAGATGTGGTGATGGGTGTCTTGTCGAGCCTTTAAAATTCAGTCTCAAAAGTAAAACTAGTTCGGAATTGTCATTAACAGTTTTTTTTCAGGGTTAGCCATCTCCCTAGCTCGCAGTTCCAGCACGATGCCTGCTGGGACACTCTAACGAGCACATCCAAAGAAATTCCATCCTGACCTCTCTGGGAGCTCAGGTGCACAGATCTCCTATTAATCAGGAACCTACTGCAGGATCTGTCCTGTTATAGACTGGAGTAAGCCTTCCCCCAACTCCACTCTGTTTCACGAGATATTTGGAAAGATTTATTGGACGTACTCTCTAAAAAACCTCAACATTCAAGGAGCAAACTCTTCTTGTCAGTTATACTGCAAGGTTGTATGAGCTTTTTGTTCTCTAAGCCTTATCTAGGAGATTAGCAGCTCTTTAAAGACAAAACATCACTACTGTCTCATGGCAAACATAGAACCATTCAGCCCAAAGTAAATTATCACGCTGTCGGGCACCATGTGAGGAATGGATTGGGTTTTCTGTTTGTTGACTTCTAAAATTGATCAAGCCACTATGTAACCATTATCAGTGAAACGACCCATTTCTGTTAGAAAAAAGTAGCCATTGAGGAAACAATTTGTACACTATTACATCTTCCATATATTTTAATTTCCTTGTTTTTGTTAAATGAACAAGAGTAAATTAGATTTTCTTTTTTTTTTCTTTATATTTTATTTCTAAAAATATTATATTTAAAGGGTCAGGTTGGTTGCTATTAAAATTGAAGTTTTTGGGGAAATTATCAACTTACCAAAGATTTGTCAGTTATTGCACTGATTTCAATTACATGACTTTGTTCGTTATGTTCTCTTATCTAGGGCCATGTATGCTGCAAGTGTAGGACTCTATTTGGAGATTTCTGAGATTTTTCACTTCCAAAAATGTTCCATGAGTGTATATGAGTATTTTCTAATCCTAGGAAAAATGCTGATCTAGACATACCAAGACTACAGCAGCAAAACTGTTTTCACCTAAACCAATTCAGTTATCCATGGTATGTATTGTTTTTCTTTAAGACTGATTCTGGGTTTTAACCAGAACAAAGCAACTATAAGATTAACAACATTTTTTATGTGACAAACTACTTTTCTAGGTATTTAGAGCACTGTCATTTTCATCTTCTGTGAGTGTCCAGGCATCACATTGTGGGATATTTAAGACACATAAAAGAGGTCCATTATATATACATACACATATATAAAAGAATAAAGATACAACCCTGACAAAAACGTGAAAAATACACAAGACTAAATCCTTGAGGTTTTCTCAGTTGCAAAATATTCTTTCAGGGTGGCCTAAAAATAGGAGAAACCTCAATTTAAAATAAACTTACAGCTTCCAAATTTCAAGGGGCAAGCATGTGCATCCATAGGAAAGTCTTCTAAATGCATTGGACATTCTGCTCTCACAGTCAATCTATAATGGATTAATGAGCAAAAGGACACATTTATTCTAGTTTCTTAGAAATAGCAAATAAACTTCTATTAAGACACAAAGCATAAGTACAGCACAATATCTCTGTTGTGAATTATTAGCAGTTACAGCTGGACCTGAAATGTCTGGCTGAGGGTGCAACTGCTCTGCCCCTCTGCCCTTCCTCATGGTACATCAGAGGCATGCTCAGGCTTCTAATTTTGTGTGAGTATTAAAATCTATTAGCAACTGCAATTGCTTCCTTGCTGCCATCATTAAATTGGCCCACTCTGGATGCTCAGACATCTGCTGAAATAATTTCATCGCTATCAGCTTGAGTGCAAACACGTTTCTCAATAAAAGAGATTAAATGAACTAGAAACAGTCACATACCACACATCAGCAGAGAATGAACAGTAATACTTGAAGAGTAAGCTAAAGATTGCATTAAGGCACTTGCAAAGGTGTGGAAGTAGAAATGGTTGTGAACAAAAGAAGAGACACATGTGAACAATGTGCTGCCAAGACAGTGTTCCTGTGGATTCAATCTCTAACAGCTGAGCATTTAGAAAGACAAGAAAAATTGACCTGGACTTGTGCAGCTACCAGTCAAGACAATTCTACTTCAGTCTAGCCAGTCTTGAAAGATGTTGCACAATAAATTGAACATCCCAAATGCCTGGAGAATTTGTCTTCTCCAAACATTTGTACTGATTTAAAAAAATCTTTAAAATTTTTTAAAGATAACTCAGTGTTCACCTATGTATTAAGTTATCAATCTTGACATGAAGTCAACAGAATCCCTTTATATCTTGTTTCGGTTCCATGGAAGACATAAAGAGAGAATGTGCAGCTCTATAGAGACAACATACCCTTTTTTTCATTTTTTAATTTGTAGTTTTTTAATCCAGAATGTTTTCATGACTGTATATCATCATTATTTCAAAAGGATTTGTTTAACTCCTCTAACAGCTAACTCCTCTAATAACAGCTAAAGTTCAGTTATCCATGAAGAGAATAATATATTTCCAATGAATGCTGTCAGCACAAAAATAATTTTTTCTCCTAACTTTCCAAATGCTTTAATCAATGGAAAAAGAAATGTCTATTTTTATGCTGTCACAGTTTATAGTCCCAAGCACAAGAAATATTAAAATGGTCAATGAATCATGTGTGTATCTGCTAGTTCTTAGAATCTGCTTTCTACAGGATCCAAAGAGTAAAGACCCTTGCACACAATTTTGGAGTACAGATTATATTAAACTTTCAGGCTTTATTATACTTGCTGATGGAATCTTTGAAAACAATGCCAAATTAAGATCCTCTCCAAACTGATGGATTCCAAATACTGTAAGAACCTTTGTAAAATCAAGCATTAAGACACACTCTGGGAGTGTAGAGGTAGCACAGCAGGAGAGGAAAAATAAACACTGCAAACAGCTCGGTTTGCCCATCATCCCAAGGCCTATTTTGAAAATAATTATTAAGCAGGAATCAAATTATGCTCAAAAAGGAACCAGTTTCCTATCTGGAAAATATGCTGTCACAAATTAAATTGTAAAACTAAAAGAAGGATGTAATGTTTTAGGGCTCACCTCATTGTGTATAGCAATGTCCCATCCTCTGTAATTCGTAATAGTTTATTTGGCATTGTCATGTTATGAGCCACTGACTTCTTTCCATTGTGGAAAAAGGTATCAGGTGTCCAAATTTTGCTGGCCATTAAATTATTTAACCGGAGAACAGTCATAGGTCCTTTGAATTTTAATCTCTCATCTTTCCAGCTTTGGCGGAAAAATACATCTATAGTGTATTCCTAGATGAATTGAGAAAAAAGGGAGACACTCATGATGTCATATGTTGCAGTATGAGAACTTGAAAAGTATGTTCTTATCATTCCCTAGAAGCAAGGTGACTATTAATGAAATTAGTCATTATCAGAATGTTTCTTTTCTGTGTTACTTACAATGTACTTGAAGCTGGTTATTAAACAGTCACAATATCATTACTGTTTTCAACACAATAAACATCGGGAAGTATTTCACAAGTTGCCCATGAGTTAGATATAATAAAATGGAAATGATATAATTCCCCATTTTTCCCACTTGAACTGTGATTTGAAGGTTCAGATAGGGGCCCAGTATGCATGGCACAGGGAATGTGTGTCAGAGTAAAATAAGATTTGTGAGACAGGGTCTCACTACAGTCTTTTGTTCCAAATGTCTCGTTAGCATAAACATGTAATCAGCCTGCAGAAAGTTCACAGTTCACTGAAATGATATGGTCTGATTGATGAGATGTGGAATGGTTCATTGGGCTGGGTGGTTGGACTACAAAGAGCACAACAGAGGACACCTTTGGGCCAAGGGTTGCAGTCTGATCCCACATGGACTGGAGGAGAGAAGCAGTGGCTGACTCAATGGACATGGGGAAAACCAAAATACTCACTATACACCAACCAGAACTCACTATAAAATAAAAGAAATATTTGCGACAAAGCAACAGGAACCAAGTTAAGAGGGAGAGAGTGAAAGTAAGAAAGATATGTTGGAATATTATACATAAAATATAGATGCATGTGGGGTGAAAATGGGAAAAAAACTGTGAGTGTGGTAGAGTTTTCCTTGGGAAAAATTCCATCCTGACGTGGAAGTTCAGTAGGGGATTATCCTGCCCCTTCCATCTTTGACATTGTGATAAACATCAAAAGTAGTTTTCCAAATGTGGTTCTGAATTACTCTTAATGAGACTCTTTTGGCTGAGAAATGGAACCTTTGCTGAGATCTCCTGCAAATGGAGATGCCAAATCCTGAAATAGAGAGAACTCATATGTGTGAAGGCACACAGAGCTATAAAGAAAAGAGCTGTCCTGACAAACATGTTAGCAAGGAGAAACATTCTGGAAGGAGCATGCAAAATGTCTCCACAGCAAATTCCTTTAGATTTGTGTTTTGTCTTTTTAACAACCAGCAACACTCCATACAACATAAACACTTTTGAGCTGTTTATTCCTTGTGCAGTTATTAGCAAGAAAGAAGGGTGATTCCTGTCACCATAACACTGATGTGTGTTTTTCCTGCTTTTAGGGTATGAATAAATTTTTTGTTGACATGGAAATGTGGTTACATGGGGTGTTCTAATTTTGGGTTAGTTTGGTGGATTTTAAAATTTTATTTTATTTTATTTATATCCCAGACCTGTGAATCATTTGGGTACATACTTAGTTGAATTTGCATTTTTTTTTTTAATCACTTGCTCAGTGAACTGCTGAAGCCTGAGTTTATTCAGCATCAATGAAAGCAGTTTGCACTTATGACCAATTACTTGCTTCAGAATTTTGCTGGGTCATGGCCTTAGGTTGGATTGTGACAAAATCCTGTCTCAGCTGTGCAGTAGAATAGGAGAGAAGGAGGTATAAAAGACAGTATCCATCGTTAAAATTTTGGATTTCTTCCATGTTTTACTAGAACCAAAGACAATTTCCTCCTACACACACAGGAAAGGTAAAAGACATGCCCAGAAGGTGACATCATTTCAGTGTGCATGTAAGCCATTCCCTTTTTCTCTTTCAGCTGCAAAGGGGGTGAGTGGGAGGTGGTACAGTTGAGAAAAGAGAGTCTGGTTTTTCAGTTCATGCAAACACAAGATTCATTTGTTGGAAAAGGACAAGGAGTCAGAATGATTTGATAAGGGTCCTGACGGCATAAGATAAAATTCAATTAAAAAGTAGCTGACAGGTCATGCCTGGCATAGACTGAATCTTTCCCTATCCCAGGTCATCGTACCATATAGAGGAAATTAATTTTGGCCAAGATATCTCAGCTCTTCAGCTTTCACTACTCACTTAAGCATATACACTAATTATCCTCAAATGAATCCTGACAGACAGCTGATCTTTAGAGCCCAGCCATCAGATACTCTGATTGGGGCTTTCTTCTACAGCAGAGGGGTTTAAAGAACAAGGGAATAGGAGGATTTTCTCTGGACTATGTACAATAGCACTGGCCTATGTGCAGACATACGAGTGAGGTGGAATTTGGAATAAATTCTCCACAGCAGAGACTCTTCATTCCACAGCGCGCAGCTTAAAAAAAAAGAAGATTCCTATCTGCACTTTGAATAAATTATATGGTATTGAATATTTAAAACACTTTAACTTAAATGTTCTCTAATTTACTCTTCTAATACTTCTCCCTGGAGATTGTTTATTCACAGGGTAGACCACTCTGTGGTCTACATGAGGTTCTGTACAGGAAGATAAGAAGATAATCATTCCCAAAAAGCTTTTGGTACAGAAAAACAAGGAATGATGGTTTACTAGAAAAAAAATTCTGTCTTTATGAAAAGGTTAATTTTTAAATGCTTCCTATTCCAAATAATATACATTGAAAAAATTCACAAGAATGACAGTTTGTATGAGAATAGCCAAATATCTGTTCAGTTCGATTCACCATGTGAACACGCCTGAAAACCTGCAAAGTTCTTCCAAAAGAGATGATTTTATTTTAGAAAGTGCTTCTCCCCCATTTAACTTTATTCACAAGTATAAGAGCAAGCCAAGACAGTCTCTTTATAGAATACCAGGTTATGTCTATGCTGCTCTTAGAAGTGGGTGGGAGATGGGGTAGGAGCACCATGCACTCCCTGACTGATCCATGCAGGTGCCTCACTGGGTACATGCACACAGATGGCTGCGGTGTGCTGGTGTCTCAGTGTGAGTGTTTTCCTA
>VZSR01000479.1:2903612-2934228 GCA_013398615.1 Brachypodius melanocephalos
TTACACTCATTGTCAGTGCTTTCCTTACACTGTCAGTGCTTTACTTACACTGTCAGTCCTTTCCCAACACTCAGTGTCAGCTGGAAGAGCCCCCCTGGCCATCCCCAGCCCAGGCTCAGACACAGCACATCCTCCCCTTGCCTCCCAAAACTGTTCCCACACCCCACAGCTGCACACGGGAGAATTTGGGGATCCCTCTGCTGAGGGTGTCTGCTACCAACCTGTCTGTGCACAGAGCACATTGCACTGAGTGTACAGTGAAATTAAAATAAACTCTGGTAAACTCTTCAGTTTATCTCTCTGTCTCCCATTTCACACCTAGCTCCTCAAGAAAAGGTTTAACATGAGTAGGCTGCACACACGTTACTTTTTATGGGAGGTGAGTAGGAGTTTTACACTAAATACTTTTCTGCGAATTCTTTAGTTTTCAAAATATATGAACACCTGCCTCTGTGTTTCATGGTCACACATTTTATTAAGAGGATGATGAATTCTTTCTCCTGTTTAACTGACTGAAAAACTGGAGTCAACATGATATCATGGCATCATGGCATTGGTTGCAATTATAAATTTGACTGTAGTTTTATAAATGCTTGGTGCAAGCAATCAAAAAATGGTGTCTTTTCATAAAGCTCACTTAGAAAAATAAACTGTCTTGTAAGAGTTACTCTTTTTTGGTTTTCCATTCCTTATCATTGTTTTGAGTGGTCAGAAACTTGTAATAATGTGGTGCTTAAGGTCTGTCTACATTTTTGGTTCAAATTAAGCGGCTGATAATTTTCTAGTCAGAAATGGAACTAGTTTCCTTCCCTCTACTTATTTTTTTCTTCTTTTTTTCCCTTGATTCTTTCTTTTGGTAAGTGTATTTATCTAAAGGTAGCCAGCTACAAGTTCCAACTGCTTTCATTTCTTCATTTAAATTAACGAGGATGTTTCTAGCATTCATCCTAATATAGCATCCAACAGATACTGGTGGCTACAGACCAGGCTTTACCCCTCTCAATAGCAGCATACTTGTGCAAATCATATTTATATGCAAAATTTTAAGTACCTTATCCACATTTCCACACAACTCTTAGTATCTCTTAAGACCAGGGCTCACAACATCTTCATTCAGTTTTCTGAACGTCTCCATTCCCTGCAGTTATCTGGCAATTTGATTTTAATATTCATTCCATAAAGAAGTGACACTAATTCTCCCATTAATCTTCTCTTTTTAGCAGCCAAGATCTAGGAAAGTCACTTTCCACTGATCAGTAGCTTTTAATATAAAAATACAGGTTAGACTGTACAGATGTCACACCATAGGCGTAAGTGTTAATTGCATTTTAAGATGATGATCTTTCTTGGCAAATTGGATCAGTGATGTGCCAGCGAGGACCTAAGCAATCACTCTCAGAAGAATATGGATCCAAACCTTAATGCATTTCATAATATATTATGTAGCAAATATAAAGTCTGTTAAAACACGTTATTAAAGTCACTGAGGCTTCTAATTTCAGGGCACTTAAACGCAGTCACAGCAGCAGGAACAGTAGCACGTAAAAGCTGACGGCATTTTCGGATCAAGAGCTTAAAGAAAGACTAGCCCTAAAAGGGGTAAATAAGTTATTGCATAGATCTTTCATCCTCCAAATTAAAAAGACAAGAGAAAATGAGTGCTGTGGAAATATAAGCCATCACTTACCATGTCATGGTCTGAAACCGGCCCAAAACTGGTGACGAAGATGTCAGTCTTCACTTCAGTTACACGCTCTGATGGAGCAGGAAATTAGGACAGTGAGTATCTATAAAGAGCCTTCATTAGATCTAACCACTACCAATTCTCACAATAAATAGAGAAATTATTGGCTTTGATTAGCCATTCTGAAATTGGTCTGCAATACGATCCTGAGAATTCACTGTAGAAGTAATTTCACAGTCAATATTGTTGGCAACAGTTTTTTTATTACAGTTTTTCCACAGAACTTTCTGAGATGCAACAGTACAGCAGCTGCAGTTCCACTGCTGTGGAAATCCTTTCATTCTTTGACTGATAAATCTTCTTGTCTGACACTATAACCAGTGTTGAATATTGTACAGAGCACTCTATAATCTCACTGGGTACCCAGTTTCTGGGCAAGCTAAAATGTCTCTAATAATTAACCCTGGGCTTGCGAGTTATGTATCTTGTATTGAGACCAAGAACACAGAAGACAGAGAGAGAATACATTATGGTGTACACAAACATGAATATACTTTATTGGTATGAGTTAGAAATGACTGTGTTACCCTTTACTTCAATAAACAAAAAGGAGTTAAAAGTTTTCCAAATAGACATTGGCTAAACTCCCTACTGAAATCATCAGTGTAAATGTTTTCTGAAAGTGAGCTCTCCAGTCCTGTAAGCCTAAATGATAGATTAGTATAAATAACACTTCAGAATTCTGTAACATGTACGTAACACAGATTATATGCATATGCTGTATCATAAAGCTGGACTCTGTGATTTCCAGGATCTCCATTTGCTCCATGGCACAATGACATTGGACATTTCAAAAGAAACCAGTGATTTCAGTGGTCACAAGTGCTGAGATGCCTAAACTGGTGTTGATCTCGAGAAAGAGGTCAAACATCTGAATTCTGGACAGGCAAAAGACACTTTGAGAAGCACCCCAGCTTAACTTCCCCCCTGCCTGTCCTCTCCACACACACAGGATCAGTCACTGCTGAGCAAACTGGTTTGTTCTAGGGCACACATAGCAAAATATTCACCCAGGATGGCATATATCAAAATAACCCTGGCAAATTAAATATATCTGCAGGGAATAACAGCACCTGGAGGCAGGAATCCAGGCAGAGTTGGGTGCAGCTGACCCCACCAGCTTCCCAAAGTCATGGTGGTGAGCCTGAATACATTTACTATGTATTGGTAGAAGTTTCAAACATGGAACGAGTGTTAACATTTCTGAAATAACTTTCAAAAAATAACTAAATTGACCAATCTGGAATATTAAAAGTAATCCTAAAGAAAACACTATAGTACAGGTATAGTAAGCAGACATGCAGCAGACAAAATTTTTCCTAGGACTAAGAAATATATCCATGGCTATTTGTATAATATTATTTAAATATTGCAAAATAATTAATGAACCCTCCCCCAAACTTAATACAACCATCTGATTTCAGAAGACTTTGGACTTGTTTAAATACAATTTGTTCCATCTGACAAGAAAATTCAGACTGAATTCTGGCTTTGGGAGACATGTAGTCATAGAAGAGAGGCTGAGGCTTAAGGAAATAACTTGAGGACACAAAATGGAAACTTAAGACTTCTGCATTAAGAAGGAAGAGATCCAAGGGAGTGAAAAAATAAGAGATACTTTTTATTTCTGTATAATATTAAAAATAATTTAAGAGGCACATAAGTCACATGAAAACTAGAAAATTCAGGTTGTGAATTTAGAAGAGATTCTTTTATCTTCACACTGATTACACTTTTGCAGTTCAAATGCAGATAAACCAATGTTTACATATGTTTATAAATGTTTAAACCACCAATTTTTTTCTTTTTTTCTTTGGTATGGACCTCACTTTCAAGACCAATGAAAAAGTGTGTATCAAAACACAGAAAAAGATTAGGCCCTCCAAAGCCATATGGAAGTTTTGAAATTTTTGTTTACTGTTTTACTAATTAGATGATTCAACTGTGCTTTGTTAAGTGCTTCAGAAGTTGTGAGTCACTCCTGCACAGGACATGTGTTTACTCATACAGTTGAGCTATATATATAGAATCAAGGTTACCCATGTTCAATTTGCATCTTGATTACCATGGGAAGGCTTAAATTGTGCCTCAAATTCTCAGAATGCTTTTTTCAGGAACCACAAATCCTGAGCTGTATTCAAAACCTTCACAGTATCCCTGAGAACTAGAGAAAAGTCTTAGTCATTGAGCAAAACAGGCTCAGGTCAGGAGCTGATTGGATTGCTGCAGAGAAATCCAGCAGCTCTAAAGGTGCATTAGCTTTGTCTCTTGGCTTTGACATCCATCTCATGAACCTGGAGTGGGTAATGTGGGGATATCTGTAGAATATGGAACGATTTCAGTAAAAATCCCTAAGGAAATTAATAATGACTGTAAGGCAATAATAATGACTATAAGGCAACCACAGGGTCCAGGTAGTTACTGAGCAGCAAAAAGAAGCAGCTGAGTACCACACCCAGACACTGGAACACAGCTTTGGGCAATTGATCCACATGCAGCTATGAAAGCATCAGTCAACCTCAACTACTGTAATTTTACTGTTTACAAATACTGTGTTTTGTTAATGATGCTAGACTGGCGTAAACTCCAAATTAGTAACAATAAATATTTTGATTTAAACTCCCAGGGAACTCATTATTGCTAGAATTGTGACTGGATTATAAAGTGAGAACAAAATAAGAAATACAGATTTATTTAAAGAGCAGGAAATAAGCCAATTTATCAGGAGAGACCATACATGAAATATTTCCCTTTATGATCTGCCAGTATTTGAGCACAAGGTTTATTTGAATTGCATGTTTTGGTGGTTTAAGTTAATTCTATTTTTTGGTAATGCCCTTATTCTTCCTCTATGTCTCAGGTCTGTCTGTGCTATAATTATTAACATGGAGGAGATTTTTCGTCTGGCTTTGGATGAAAAGAATTTTGATACCTGTACAGTGCACACTTAGACTAATCAGCCCAGCTGTGTCCTGTGAAGTATTTTGACTGAAGAACCACAACAAATGCACTCACAGGAATTTTGTGCTGCTACATTAGTATAAGTAGAGACCAAAAGGGAGAAGAGTGAGCTGTCCTGTGATCACCCACTGCAGTCTGTGCTGTTTACTGGGATTTGCACATGCCAATTAACAGCTCAAAGCTGCTCACATCCTACCTACCTCCCTACTCCTGTATTAAATCAATTTTCCTAGGATTTTCTAAGGCATTTTAGTTGTCTTTGCATTCATCTGGTACCCACAGAGTGGAAAAAAGAAACAAAATCAGCCCCTTCAGTTTTACAAAGTCAAATGAAGCATCTGGTCCTTCTTTACTTACAGAACAATGTGTAGGGGTGAGGTCTTTTCATTTAGAGTAGAATTGTTTCGCTTTTTATTATGCATACAAACAACCCCCTTATTTTCCCTAAACTTTATATTAGCTCAGATATGTTAAAGTAACCAAGAGGAAATTTTATCGTGTTTATATGTAATATTCTCATACAACTGAATCTTAAAATCCAATTAACATAATACCGTGAGGTTCATTTCCCCATCCCTTCCACTCCATGGAAGAAATGAATTGCCTGAGACTGACTGATGCTCCACTTAATCAATTTTGATAAACATCACACAGGAGATATCAACAAATATATTTAACAGACAGTATAAAATAAGTATAATTCTGTTCAGTACTCAAGTTGATAATCTACTTGGGGTTATCTACTCAGCATTCAACCCAACAATAAAACCAAATTTAGTTCAGGAAGATTCTGGTCTGTCAAATCAAACCCATTCTTGTTTGTTCTGTATTAACCTTTCTACAACAAAATCCCTCTCAAAGGGATAAGCCACATTTACCATTATTCTAATTTAAAAGGTCCCTATCCTTTAGTTTTAGGGAAATGAGATGTGCTATGCAAAGGTGAAAGTCTTAGAAAATCTGTAGCTGTCCCTGATTTCATGTCAATAAATCTCATTCCCAAATACAACCTGCCCTAAGCAAGTCTTCCCTGTCTCCCCTGAGCACTCCAAACTTGCTGGGGTGGCAAATCGGGGATCATCTCTGTGCCCCACATGAAGACAACCCTGAACAAAAAGGAATGGTGTATCCATTTACCTGAGAAACTTATTTTTTCCATCCTTTTTCATTGCTCTTCATTTTTTTTAACTCCCACTCTAGACACAGTGCTTTACTAGGAGACATCACTATATACTGAAGTGAATTCTGTTTTTTATTTCACTCTTTCCCAGTACTATTTGATTTTTTTTTTCTTTTTTCAGAACTGTGTATGTGAATAGAGATTAGCACCTTTATTATTTAGGCCATTTTTGATCACCTCTAGTTCTACAGTCCAGGTGGTTCCCACAGAAAATTGTGCCATTACCTCAATGACTTCCCTGAGGCTCTTTTTCCTAATGTCTGACATGATTTCCTCTTTTCACCTTCAGTGTGTTACTCTCTGCAAACCCTTCTCCTTGCTCTTTGTAAATGGTTATCCTCTCACAGAGTCAATAGGTGTCCTCTAGCATCATCCACAACATTTTACATTCATTTTAGAAGTTCTGTTTTCCATGCACAAATAACTAACTGTAACTATTTGTTCATGTTTAGGGATGGGTACAACAGATGCTATTTCCCAGCAGTGTCTGACTGAGTGACTAAGCCCACATGCGAAGGAGGCAAAAACAAGTAAATAACATAATTTATATCAATAATTATTGATAAGAAGTGCAAATGTGCTAATGCATAACATGGTGCTGCATGCTCTTTTAGAAAAGAATCAGATTAATTTTGTCAATGGTGCCATTTTTTGAATAAAAAGCATATTCAATCACTATATTTTCACCCTGTGGGTCACCAATTCCACTGCTTAATATTCTGGTTAATGAGAAATAATTTTTTCTTCCCTGCCTTGTTTAATGGCAAGCTGCTCAGAGGTTCTCATTTAATTTCAGATACGGCCTTATTGGGTTATCTGATGATGGTTTCCCATGCTCTTTATGGAGCATATGTGATTTTTAGTTTTCCTTTTGAAGTAATACCTCAAAAGTACATATTTAAAAAAAAAAAAAAAAAGGCAAGGGCAGAGTTAATTTTAATCTTATTTACCACTTATTCTATGCATACTCAAAGAATGATTCAAAATTCAACACCTCTAAGTTTTTCATTATCTTAATGCTCCACCTTTTAGCCTGGCTTTCCCATGAATTCGCAGTATAGCTGCTACAATGAATCTTTGTAATGAGATTTCTCCAGAAGGTTTTCCTTGGTGCCTCATCAGCCACGCCAGAAAACTTCTACCAAACAGTGAAACTATTCACTGCACTAACAGCATGTCTGCAAACTTGGGATTGAGAAATGTCACGGTGTTTATTAGAAAAAGGATGAATTTACTCCTCTAAAAAAGTAGAGCCAGGATCACCATCAAACCCCTTTCACAATTCATTACAATTTTTCAGTAATTAAAGATAGCTTTTCATCACCGAATTCTTCATGCATACACATAACGACAAGGAAGGAAAAACCTTACTGAAGAAACTATCATCTACCTTTTATTGCATAGGTGAGAAAGAGAGAAATTGGTCTCTTTTCTGTTTCTGTTCATGCACACAATTCTGTTTCTGTAGGTGTATGGATTTGAAAACCTGCACTGGAGGAGGAGAGGTCACACTGGGATAACCAGAGCTCTCTGCAATGTGCCCTTTCCTGTAAGACAAAAAATCTGCACCACACATTGCTTTACCTCATCTGCTGTTTCTCAGAGAGCACAGAAAGAATAGAATAGAGAGTCTTGGATGATTGGAAGAGTGCTGTAGTGCACTCAGTGATACACAGGTTTACACTGCGCTAACACCATGAAATTTGTAGACATAACATATAATGAGGGTCTCTGGAATTGTCTGATAGCTACATCACAGCTAATATGGAAGGAATGAGTTTTAGAGATAATTCTATAAATCTAAAAATATTGTTTCATTGGTAGATTTCTTAACTTTTGCTTGAGAGTGGACAAAAATTGTGTTCTGATCAAAATATTTAACAAGAGGCCATCACTGATGTTGGGGAGAAAAATGACACCACTGCTTTTCCATACATTTTAAAATTTCCAGTATCAAGTCATGCTATGATGGAAGGCTACTGAACTTCCAGCTCCAAAACCCATGCTGTATTTTATATATTGATTTAGATTTCTCACTGGATATTTTTATGCATGGAACATTTCAGAATACATTTCCCCATTATACCAAGAATCTAATTCAACTGTCAGAATTGAGTCATCCTGAGGTGCTTCATTCAGATTTAGATACCTTAGGAAGAAGGTTTAGAAGATGTGAATTTCCAAATTCCTGAGCACACCCTTTATTATAAGTCGCTACCAAGACTGAAAACATCAGCCTAGGTATTTGTCCCTAGTTGTTGAAATCTGTAATTTATATATTTTGAATAACGCCTTATTTAATAGTCAAAAGAGTGTATCTGCTTCTTACTTTACTTGATTTCAAACATTAATTTACAACCCACAATTTAATCAGATGTGGGGCGGGTTTTTTTTAAAGCCGTGGTACTCTTAATTCTAATGTTCAAAACTGACAAACATAAGCTTTGAACTGATACCATGAAAATACTGTGCAGAAGGAAAATTGGATATTCGAGGTTCTTGGTTACAGGCAGGAACAGGCAACACAATTCACAAAAGGAAGGATGCAAAGATCATCGAAACGTTTCTAACCCGTAGTTAGAGAAACTACTCCAATCCTTCCTTCCCTCCCCCCTATATTTCCCACCACTCACTGTTGCTTTCAAAAGCCATGCAGATTGCTATTTAACTTTGTGAAGAGCATCATTTCCTTTCTGTCAGGAGCAAATTTTAACTGCACCAGATGATTCTTTCATGAGTACACCTTTGAAGTCTGCATTCAGAAACATATATATAAACACACAGATATAAGAGTTGATACTGATGTGCTTAGTTCTCTAAATTGCAATCCAGAGAGTGAGAGAAAATCCTTTCCCTGCATGTCCCTTTGTTTTCCCTTCTAGTATCTGTTAAAAACCGTAATAGCTATAAAACTCATATAAGAAACCAACATATGCTCAAATATTTCTTGTGGATATGTACTAGATTCAGTTTAAAGAGTCTTATTTATTTATTGCCTTCTGTGCCTTATTTGCTGTGATAGAGTAGCTGACTGAACCCTACAGTTCCATTAAACAAAGAATAAAGGAGCATTTATCTACCCTAGGTCAAGGGTTCACAAGAAAACAGCCAATAATCCTGGTAGATAGAAGTAAAAAATTACTCTTCTTTTGTTGTGTATCACCTGGAATTGCACACAAAGACTTACAGACCAAGACATTTTAAAATGTGTTAATTAATACTTTTTAAACAGAATTTTATCTTTAGCCATTCCTCAAAACCAGTGAAGCCAATTTATTGAAGAGCCGGGCTCACAATTCGGAAATAAACAATTCAGAAACAGTTGCAAGATGGTAGCCTCAAACCACAGAATAACCTTACACTTAATTACCTTCCATTTCATCCGCAGGAGATGATATCAGAATTCTTAATGGAATTACATTACAGTTCCTCTGAGAGTGATTACAGGAAAACAGCCTGAACTATACTTTGTGGGGTGTTCTGTTTTATCTGAAGAGTCCAAAAGGGAAAAAGAAGAAACAAGTCTGAAAGAAGTAAAGCCAACCTTCCCATGCACTGGAAAGAACAGATTTGTGCTTGTCCATTTAGAATTTCCATGTTTGTGAACAGTAAGCTTTTAAGACCCAATTTTGGGATCATGTCACAGTAGAACGAATCAAAGAGTGAACACAGAGAGGTTGATTAAGACCAGGCTTTGCAACAATGTTTTTATAAAGACTAGTGCTTTATAGCATATAATTGCTATGTGGTTTTATGCCTTTTTCTGGTTCAGCACCAAGAGCAGAAGAAAGACATTTTTTACCAGACTGTGAAGAAAAAATGTTACAGAAACAAATCCTTACATATCTAAGTAGAAAAAAAAAACCCTTAAAAACTTCTATGAGACGATCTACTACAGTAGATTGATGCTTTCACTTTTAAAAAAAACCCAAATCCTCATGAAAACAGCCATAGATATATGGGCTATTTAGGCCTCATTCATCAACTTGTCATTTGTCAGGTCACAGGTGGTATTTTTTTATCTTTCATTCTTTATACATTCAAAGGTTTTCTACCCATTCAGAGGTCTTCCTGAATCGTGAACCATTTTCTTCCTCTTTTGGGTGTAAGTGTGAGAAAACCAAGTGTGAGAAAAACAGGGAAGGCAGGGCTTTTGGGGAGAAAAAAAAAAAAAAAAAAGCTATTTATCAGCATTACTTTATGTGTATATATAAACAGAATTAAAACAGGTATATTACGGAAAAAAATAACAATGTTTTAACTGATATTTTATCCAGCATTTAATCTAACATGGAAAATGATAACACAACACACCTCCCAGTCCTGGCCTCAAGCGGTTGTCGTAACCATCCAGAAGACGATCCAATATTCTGGTGAACACTGTGGTGTTGTCTTTGAGTTCATCTTGTGATGAGGTTTGTCCATAGCTGAAAGACACAACAGTTAAAACTGAAAAAGAGTAATCCACCAACAACCTTAGAAAACAGTAATTTCCAAATCCGTTTAATCTCACTTGTGCTGGTTTATGGTCACATAACCTCCTCCCTATAACAGGATTGTAGTGCTTTGTAGAGCTCTTGCATGTTTCCATTTTCTCCTTAAACTGTAAGATTTTAAAATCATAAAAAAAATCAGTGCCTCTATAAATGGTGAGCAAATAGGATGCCAGTTCCTTAATGTGTATCTCATTACTCCTTATGTTTATAATGTGCTAATATGGTTTTCCTCTGGAAAACACTCATTTATCAGCAAAGAGTAATGTGTTTAATTCATAATAGCTATAAATGGTTTGCATACAAAGAAAGATACACTAATTTAGAACACTGACAAGTACTGACAAAAATAGAGATTTCTTCTTCTTAAATATAGAACTAGATTGAGTGAGTGTACATTTTCATAGATCGATATGCAATTTTGCTTTTACTTCTCATTTTCTTGTCGCAGTTAGATTTGGAGGAATATCTCCATCTTTGCCTTTCAAATGCATAACAAAACCATCTGTTGATATGAAAATCTCTTCTGTCTATAAAGCTTCCCTTACAGATCCCTATGTATATCTCTAAGTCAGTCAAAGGTCCTGAAATTTTACTTGAAGAAGGATAAAATTAAAGCTCTTTGAACTCAGCTACCAAAATCTTACTTCCATCAATACAAATCAGAATGAAATCCTTAGGCTTAATGATTCGTCTGCTGTAGATGACACCAGAATCAACCTTTCCCTTAAATCTGAGACCTTTACCTAATACCCTGTCACAGATGATTCCCTTAATCATAGATTACACTTGTCTTAAATCCCAACCCAGGCGTGGTTTTTCATTCATTGCTGGGAAGACTTCCATTACAAACACATGGAGTGACCAGGGATAAAAGCAAAAGTGCTGCTTTTCAAAACATCATTCTGTTGCACACATTACTACTGAACTGGAGGAACACCAGTTTCTCCAGTACAGCACCAAAAACTTTCCTCAGGATCAGGTCTAGTGACAGAAGTGACTCTTCCTCTGGCCAGCCTGCTTTCTGTATGTGGCTCTTGCTGCCCTGCCAGTCCTTCCTGCTCTGACCACTAAAGACCCTCTCAGGAGGAATGTGATGTTACAGAAAATGATCAGCTTCTGTTAAACTGCCTATGAAATGTTTTTTTTTTTTGTGAGCTGCATCAGTCAGACATCCTTTGTGTATCCCACGCTTACATCCCACTTGGATCAAACACAGAGAGAAGGAGGAAGGATACCCTGTACTCTGGAAATGCTTCCATGCTGATTTGTTTGCAGCACAGGTTTGAGTGTTTAACACTACAAATTTAAATCAGTTTCAGGACTGACATCCACAGAAGTTTTAATTATTTTTTGTTTATTTCCATAGGGTGTGATGTTTTAATGCATATAGATCATTATTTCTAATGAAAAGGCAAAATACCTAGCAGGTTTTTTTAAAATAGTATGAATTTCCTCTAACCATATCATACAACTTTGTTTAATAAAAAATAGGTTGATTTATATTTACTGATCATACCTACAACTGAATTTTAAGTCACAGACAATGTTTTTATGCTTCCTCTATGTTACCAAATAACAAGTTCTGCCGCTGTCTCTAGCAGGCATTTTATCTTTTAAAGGATCTTTCCTCACACACCTTCCCCAGAATTTCAACGCAGGACCTTCAGTGGATTGAATTTTATATTAACACTCATTGTCAGAAAAACAGCTGCTCTTCATACACATCTCAAGGATAGCAGAAGGTCATCAGTATTAAGGTGGAAAAAGGACACAAAAACACTTCAGAAATGATAATGGTGAACATACGAGTATGTTTGTGAGGAGACATCAGGAAGGTGGGCTGGAGGCAGTGCAGGTGGACAACGTGCCCTGCTCCCCTGCCAGAAGTCACATTTGTCAGTGCCCTCACCTGTTCTTCCCACCATTTTAGCAAAGGTGAAAAGCACTGTGAGGGCTGCTTTAACTGACATATGGTCACAACAGGATGGTTCTGAACATTTGTGCACATATGGAGGAGACCGTAACTCCAGAAGGATTGTGATTTCTCATTCAAAACACACATATTAAAATAGTCCTGTTGCTGGGCTTTTTTATGATAACAAGAGTGGCATGGGAGGAGTGTCTCAGCATCACAGACACTTGATCTAATTTATCAGTTGTTTTTTATCATAAAGCATTAACAGCACTCCAGGGAAAGCAAGGCAACTAACAACGACAAAATGGCTTTAAACCCAAGATCTACTTTGTGTAAGGTGTGTACATTTTGAGGAAAAAATTACTGCATGCAATTGTGTTTTCACATTAAACCCAGTCTCATAAAAAACTGTGCACGGACTCCATCTACAGGTCATTATATTCCTGACACACCATTGGACTTTCAAACTCTGGTCCAATGCGTTTTAATTCTCACATTAAGACTGCTCATGCACCCATTACAGCTACAATAAATGTATGTGCATAGATATATGTGCAAATATCTGTAGAATAAATATGTTTTCACAAAATTCTCTAGCTAGGTCAGATAAAGATACAGTACTTCAGGAATACTTCAAAACTTGCCTTATTATATTATAAAAATAAAGAGTTTTTTTCCTAAACCATTATTTGATACAGCAGCTATTACATGAATCACCCACTCTTTTTAAATTTTTTTTTTAAAAGGAAATGCTTGTGCAGATAAACCTCTGCCCATTACCACTCCACACAAATTTAAAATCTTCAAGGCTGTCAGAAAATAAGTTCTTCTAGAACTGTGAATGCATAAGAAGACACTGAGGAGATCAAGGCACAAATAGATCTTTTGGGGATCACTGTTGTTAATAAAAATATTCTACTGCTTTCTGGTTGTTAGGTAACATCATTGACAAGCACATTAATGCTTTTTGTAATACAAAAATACATCTGACTGAGAGTCTTAAATGTTTTCACTAAATTTTGAATTGCAGACAGTACTTCAAGCATACTCCAAACTGATTTATAGTCTTTAGTTAAGCTACTAGTTGTTTGATGAGGTGTTGTATGATTACAAATTGTTCTTAATACTAACATTATTTTTAGATTATGATTTCAACAAATATTCCACAAATACTCAGAGCAGAATGGTCTTTCAAATATAGCTGTCATGGGCTTTGAGCTTAGAAATTCTTCTTCATGCAAGCAGCTTCCCTTCACCAGGAAGATCTACTTCAGATTTTCAATACAACTGCTAAGTTAGCACACAGTCCTGACCAACAAAGAAGTTAAATTTAAGTTCCTAAAAGCACTTAAATGTGATTAAAAATAACCCTTCATTATACTTTTTCCCCCTCTGAAGAAACTTGTATTTCTGAGTAGTCATTATATAAAAATAGAAAAAAAAATTGCACAGGTTTTTAAGAGGTAGAATATTTTCAATTTGTTTCAGAAAGCTTTTGCTTATTTTCTTCACCATATTGAACAACAAAAAAGTTTCATGCAAACAAATTGTAGTTTTCTTTTAAACTTCACTTATATATAGCTGGGACTTGAACAGGGATTAACCTCCCCCAACACACTTAGTGGTAGTGCAGCCCATGCAGTATTTGTCTTATGCTGCTACATTAAATTAAAGATTCGTAAAATATGTTGGTGGATTAAAAAACATCTCCCCACCTTCTTTCAGTCAGTGCATTCAGGAGGAGGCTCCAGGCCCAGAAGCAGTCACAAAGCACCAGGAATCTCTTCATGGTGGACTCTGGAACTAGAAGGAAAATAACCATTAACATCTCCCACGTTAAAACAGGGAAAAGGGAAAACAGAGTATTAAGAAAAAAAAATCTGACATTGGAAACTCCTGCAGAATAATTTGATGTCAGATGATGACCTCACAACAGCAGAGCTGATGCCATTCTGAATAAGGGTGCATGGCCTTGGCTGTTCTCCTGATTACCTTTTAGTTTCAGACCCACAGAGCGAGGATGGTTGATTTTGTGGTAAGGGTGTGTTCTTTACACGTTACTCTTGAACTTTAGCAAAACCAGTTACAAGTAAAAGCTGCTGCCCACAAACCCTGTGGCAATTCTTACTCTGTTTCCCCCTGTGTTGAAAATGTGTCAAGGCACCTCCATTGCACTTCCAGATAACCAAGTGTGGTTGCTTTTTAGTTTGACTTGAACCAGCCTGAGCCCTTCCAAAGCTCTGGGAAGGTGTCAGTGTGTGGTGAGGAGGGTGGTTCTTCCCTCACAGCCACTGCTTTGCTTTGATGATGGAAGCAACTTTCTCCTAGAGATACAACAATCCTCTTCTCTGATATACAGCATCAGAAAAGGACTAAAATGAGCAGATTCTAGCTGTATGATCTGCTGCTACACAGGCACACCTTAGGGCTAAAGAGCACAATTCATAATGAAACCATGTGCTGACAATGTACACACTATTTCCTAAATCTCTCCCAGTCTCTGAATGCTGCTAGGAAATGGTTTTGCATTGGCAGCCTTCTCCTCTCCAAACATCTCCTGTACTCTCTCCAGGCTGAGTTACTCTCAGCTTACCTTTGAGTAAAAAGTAACACAACCCAGAAAGTTTCTTCTGCTTTCTAATAAACCATAAAATAAAAAGTTGGCTGATATTTGTGGAATCAGCGTTGCAGATTCAAATAATTGCCCAGGAGATGCTGCAGGTCCCTTTACAGATCAATTCAATGTGTGCTGGAATACAGTCGATTTTTGGGATTCATTACATAAATGAGGTTAACAGATAGGAAGCCTGTGTTTTCCCCCAGCAATGAATTGGAGGGGTTTTTTATGTGCCTGAGAAAATGAAGCACTGTACATAGAAACGTTGTTATATCTTTAAATAAAGCTCCCTCAATTCACTGCACACTCTCAGGGACAATTTAAATCAATAAAATACCGTTACAAAGCGGTGTGTAAGCAATGAGAGATAATTAATGCGTTTATAGGCAAATGATCGGCAGACATGCATTGAATGGGGCTGAGCTAATCTGACTGGGTAGGAAGGAGCTGCATGTGGCAGGAAAGTCTGGATAAAGATCTTCGGGAACGAGACTGCATCTTTACTTGCCCTGCAATCAGCTCCTTTACAAAGGGAAAGACAACATCTGTGGCTTCAAAAATCACCTTCTCCCGGTCCTGCCAACTTCTACCTTTGCAAAAGGCTCCTCGGGATGAAGAACGGAAAGTGAATTATTCCGAACTATTCTGATCTGTTGAGCTCCACACTCGCCCCCCTTCTCCCAACACCACCCCCTGCTTCGATAAACCCATCCAGGCACAATAAATCCCGAGGAAGGAAAGTTTCTTGCGCCTGGAAAAAGCAAATGTTAACAAAGACTTTGAATGAGTGTTAAAGCCCATCAGCCCCGGCCTCCCCCATCTGCACCGCCTGAGAAACCAGCGCAGGTTCTCCCATTCAAAATGGGAGCAAGAGCCACGCTTCTGGGAGCGTTTCAGCAGCGCCCACTGGAATTAAAAAAAAAAAAAAAAAAAAAAAGGGGGGGGGATTAAAAACAAAATCAGGGGTAAAAGGGGGGCATTTTGATGCATTTTGACTCACTGTGAGAGATTTGCTCCTCTCTGAGGCTCAATCGAGACTTGTTTTCCTCCCGGCATTTCAACTTTGCATCCCCCTGCCCGGAGGAGCCACCCCTCCCACCGCGCCCGCGGGAGGGAAAAACCCAAACCCAAAAAAACCCCTTCTGCGAGCGACCGGCGGAAATCAGCCCGCGCTAAAAAATAAATAAATAAGATAATCGACAATGCCCATCGATCGCTGCGGATTTTCAAGCTGGAGGGATAGAGAGGGAAGAAAAAAAAAAAAAAAAATCACCCCGATCCGGCGGTACCTGCGGAAAGAGAGGAGAGGAGCCGCCCGCGCTCCTGGACGCGGTGCCCGCAGCCGGGAGCGCCCGGAGGGATGCGGGCGTGTGTCCGTGTGTGTCCGTGTGTCCGTGTGTGTCCGTGTGCCCGCGTGTGCCCGCGTGCGCGGCCGGGGGTGCGAGCCAAGAGCCGCCCTTACCGGAGCCCCGGGGCGCGGGTCCGCGGCGCCGCTGCCCGGCGCTGCCCTGCCGGGTGCCCGCCCGCCGGCGCGGAGACTGCGCGGCTCCGGCTCCGCCGCTCACTCCGCCTCGACCATCGCCGCCGCTGCTCCGCTCCTCCCGGGCTCGGCACACGAAATTTTCTCTCTTCCCGGTATTCCGACCGCCGCTATACAACAAAAGCTTTCTCTTTACCAAGACAGTAGTAATACGTCCCAGGGTAAACCGGATGTGAAATAGGCTGTGACTTCATGCCAGAGAGATTTTATTTTAGAAAGGAAGGTGGTACCAAGCTCTCATCTAGAGACCAATCCGCCCATTTTTTATATGCAGCACAATTTAACTTCCAGTGCTCTCGCCCTAATCCCCTTCTTTCTGGCTGCAGACTCAAATCCTTCTACAATCTGCAGCATTATTATTACTGGGGGGGAGGCTGCGCGGCCGGGGGAGGCTGCGCTGAGCATCTTTAGACACTTGCAGTTTACAAAACAGTCTATTTTAAGGGTTGTACATTAAAAATATAACCGATCCGCGTTAGCGTTCAACCTTTGATGGAATATTTAGTCGCGGCATAAATATGAATGAAGGCTGGCCAGGGGTGTAGAGGATGCAGCACTACGCGCGTGTGCCCATAGCCTGTGTGTACCTATAGGGACCTGGCGGCAGAGCACGGCTCGGAGCAGACGGGCACACAGATGCTGTGCAATATTAATTAAACGCAGGTAACGCGCATTTTGGGCGAGACCCGCAGGAAACCAGCTCCAGGAGCAGGCGGCTCTCCCCCACTCCCACACGCCGGTGGTCGGGCAGGTGGCACGTTTGCCCGGCGCGGTCCCGAGGCTCGGCTGAGGGCTGTGCCCGGGGGCTACCAGCCCCTGCCCGCTGTCCCGCTGTCCCTCGGGGCCCCGCCGGGCACCGGAGCCGAGACATTGCCGGCAGAGCCCGCGGAGCGCCCGGCTGGGTCCCGCGGCGGGGGCGGCTTTGGCCGTGTCCTGCCCCACCCGCCGTGCCCGGGTCCTGCCCCACACCAACGTCACGTTAACCCCTGGCCAGACCTCCCCCCACCCCGGGATGGGAACGAGCCCGGCGGGCTCCAGCACTTCAGCGGAGAAACAAGGAGAAAGTTGGATGCATCAGGTCCGGAGAGGTGCCGGTGTGCGGGGGAGCGCTGGCAGCGCTCACCTGCCCGGCGCAGGTTCTCTATCGTGCCTGGAGCTCCCGGCGCCTTTCAGCGCCTCCAGCCTTCTGCAGAGATACCAGACACTGCTGCCACGAGCACAGCCTGGTCAGCTGTCCCTGCTCTGGTTAATGCAAAGATAAAAGGAAGTCCTTCAACAGTATCTCTTGCTATTAAAGCACTACCAGCATCTGTGGGGTGAAAAAAAATTTCCTCATATCATATGCACCTACTGGATTTGAAATACTATCTGCTTTCCCTCTTCTTCTGTCAACGCCATCACTGATTCATTTTCTCTTCCCTCCTATGATGCTGCTCCAAGGGAGATCAAAATCCATATATCTTGTCAGAGATAACCTGAATATCTTATATTACAGTTAAGCTATCTGTTGAAAGCTTTATCCACATTTTTAAATGAAATATTGCACATCCTCATGAAATGCATGATCTCTTTGTCTCTTGTAACAGCACAAGAAGGTTTTGATTTGACCCAAGAAACCAATGACATTCATAGCTAAGGCTGGCAATAACTTCCAAGGTGGCAATCATTTTGGATAAGTGCCTGATATAACAGTCTAAACACTGCAATGATTTCCCTAAGCACAAGGAAAATTGAAATTTTGTTTATCCAAGTCCCTTAGTGCACCAAGTTACCCAGTCATTATGATCAGCACTGAATAGCCACAGGTTATTTTAAAGGCTTGCGATGGACTTTTTGCTTAGTTTCTTGGCATTTCCAATATAGTTCGTCTCATTTTGATTCAAGGCTGTTAGCAGTGCACAGAAAAGTAGGGAACAGAAAAACCTACCCACTTCCCAATGAAATTATAAGTAGTGACTTTTCAAATCACTATTGCATAAACACAATCTTAGTGGCTAGACATTTTTTTCAAATATGCAATGTTTTCACTTTCATTTGCTCTTAGCTAACACCATTTACTATGTTTTTGTTCTTCCACTGAAGCACAAAAGAGCTTTGCTTAAGAGCAGGTAAACTGAGGTCCTCACCTGAGTTTACAAAAGCAACACAATGGATTTTTATTAAAGTACATGGACATTTTGTGTCTGTAAAACCACTGAGATTCATTCCCCTGTCAAAAAGGCATTAATTACATTCTTACAACGACCTTAAACTATTTTTTCTAGGTTAATAATAATATGTTTGCAAAAATAAATAAATATTCAACATAGCTTTGATATTTTGTTTTCTCCTTCATTAGGCATGAACAAAGAGCTTGTAAGGATATTTGCTCTGTGTGTGTGTCTGTGATAGGTGGCTGGACAGAAAGATGGGCTGAAAAGTGAGTGATTGAATGGACAGGGATTCATAGACCTCTGTGCACAAAAATCTGAGCAACTGGAAAGCTCCAGCAGTTTCGGAGCCCATGTGATATAGCCTTGCATCCTATAGTTTTCTTGAATTTTTTTAATTTGTGTATACACAACGGCAACTAGTTTTAGTTTACTAAAGTGTCAAGGGTTACACATGGTGTTCTTTGCCTTTTTGCCTCCATGGACACAATTGCTATGTGCCAAAGGATTCTGTGTTTTCCTGAGTTCTCACTGGGTGAAAATATTGACCTAAAATTGGAAGTTTGCTCATTCTCTCTCTAATTCGCATCTGCTCAGAAAGTAGGACATGGCTGAGATTCCTGTCCATCAGTGCTCACATGTAACCCAGATTTTATCTTTTCCTTTCAAAAGCTGTTATTGCAGTTATCATGTCATTCCATAGTAAACGCTAAAAATATTTGGATGTAATCAAACAAATAGGTTGGTTTATGATGGATCATGCTATCAAAACAACTGCCTTAAAAATACAAAAGAAAATACAAATTGTTTTTACCAACAAAAATGCTCTTTTGAAGGAAAAAAGCTAAGTGTCTTGCAATTCTTACTTTTTCCCTTTTCCATCTGAATTCCACTGACCTAATCCAACCACGACTAGGAGTAATGCATTTATCAAATAAATCCATCTGTGGATTTCAGGCACCTGACTTAAGAGAATGTCTTTGAAAATCTCAAGCTATACATAGGAAAGTGCATAGTGCCAGTGGGTCTTAGGGTCATATGATTTCATTCTTGAACAAATTGTTCAAATGAGAAGGGAAAGATGCCTTTGAGCATCCAGGTAACTCAGTAGTAGGGGATGAGCATCTCTGCAGTTTCACAGTCACATTTGGAAAAGGAAGATGTCAGGCAGATGTGGTTTTTTTCAAGACAGCTTTATGACTTCACAAAGTTTTCAAAAAGAGTTTGTCTTTCATGTAATACAGGAATGGAGAGCTATATGCTTTAAAAACAATATTATTAAATACAGTCAGCCAAATCAAGCCTGACACAGCTCTGTGCAGTGCTTTGAACCCCCATGTTAGTGCAAGTCATTAGTAGCAGTGAAGTTAAACCAATTGAATCCTAATTTGGGAAAATATATTTGTTAAATGATGGATTAAAATTGACATAGAGAAAGATTTTCAGCATAGTTAGAACTTCTTTTGCTTTTAAATTTCTAGTAAGCACTTTTTGAAATCTGGCCTATTCCTTTGGTATATATACATATACATATATATATATAGTATTTAAATAGGTCACCTGGAATGAATATATTTTTTCAGCATTATGGTTTTTTATCATATTGTTCTTTGTGTAGGCAAAACATACATATGTTTTATTTTAGTTTAGGAATATAGAAAACAACTGAAATTCCACAGCAGAATGCTTTGACACAATGTGTCCTGAATAGCCAAGGGATTTGAATAAAGCAAATGAAACTCAGAGATTTACTGGCATACAGCAGATCAGATGAAGAATTAAAACAGAAAGACCATCTGCTCCAAAGCTTTGAGCTCTGTTATTTACAAGTCCTGCTCGTGTGATTAAATGGAAATATTTTGTAAAATATATGACTCCAATTTGATTTCCACTTTAATGTGTTTCAGTAATATATCAAAGCACAGTTGTTAACCCTTTAGTAGACATAACAAAATTCAATGGCCTAACTTTTCACCTCCTTTAATTTACAGCCACAGTAAAGAAAATAGGATATATACTTGTCACTTAGTGGTGGATTTTTGTAAAAGGCAAGTGATGATATATAATAAAAGTTCAGTCTCTTTTTGCCTCTTCCATTTTAAAATAGGGTTTTATTCATCATCTCTTTCCTCTTCAAAAAATTAGTAGATAGAGAAAAAAGAGTAGAAACCTTCAGGGGAATGCAACTGGGAATCTTCATGAAAACAAGTTGCACTGTTTTCAAAGAGTCAGTCTCACAATGTCCATCAAAGACATGTGACTGCTCTTTCTAGAACTGTGTTGAAAATTGGAAGTAGCACTTCTTTGAACCCATTATCTATTAAAAATGGAATAAAGAGATAAAATAGCTGATGGCCAGAAACTTAGAGAGGATGATTGTCTCTTGAGTTTTAAAGCCTTTAAGTACAGTATTTCAAACAGAAAACCCAGTTGCTGACAAGTTTCTCAAATTTTCTAATCCACAGAGGCAACAATTAATTATGCCTTGCCATGCTATTGCCAAACATCACCACAAAATTTAATCTATAAAGCCAAAAATGGGGGGTTCTTTCCTAAATAATAATAGGATTTCTTGTTTGATGTCAGAAAGGAAGAGTGGGCTATTAATCTATTTTCTAAAAAAACCCATTGTGGAATTTACCAAAACCACCAAAAAGAACAAAGGTCACAACTGGGAGCTTTTGGGGATTACAGAAGACTTGTAAATCCAGTGGTGCTCATTGATGAGATCTTTGTCAGGAGCTTTTCCTCCAGCAGCTGGATTTGTCTGCAGTGGAATGCAAGCACCATCTGGGGTTATCTCTGACACTCTCACTGCTGCTGCTGAGGTGAACTCTTGGCCAGAGCTCTGCAGCCTCCTGGAGCTGTCACTGTACAAGATCAGCTGTCCTAAACAGCTCTCCCCACAGAACACAAGGAGAGGACTCCTGGCCTGGTGGTGTGTCAATCAGTTATGCTCCAAAAATAAATAATTTTAATAAATAATTTTAAAAATAAATAATTTTAAAGTAAATAATTTTGTCACTTACTGTTCTTCCTGCTCTGCGGATGGAAGAAAACATTTACTTAGAACTCAGATCTTAAACTGATATCTTGCAGTTTGATATGCCTAATGACAGTTCATGTTCCTATGGACCAATGAACTCACCTGTGTCTTCATATTTTCTTAAGTAACAATATTGATCCGCAATGATGATTTTTCCCTAAAGTTGGATAAGACAAACATCTGTGAAAGGAGAAGTTCTGGATTATTCAAAATTCTTGAAGGTCTGTGCTTCTTTCCTTTAAAAAAGTTATCAAACCATACAATGTTTAGTGCATCAAGAAGCCTTTGATACTGATTATTTGAGGATGAGGAAAATTAGCGACTGTGAAAGGAATGGGAGTAAACTGGAAGAAATATTTACAGAAATAAGAAACAATAAAATATATTTTAAAAATTTAACAAAAAAATCATTAAGAAAAACTTCAGTTCACCTGTCCTTCTATAAAAACTTGCCTTTGATGGAACTAAAAGATGTTGAGTCAGAATATCTCAATCTATATTCAGATAGATGCTTAAAACATGTTTAAATCCATCCCTTTTCAGCCAAACATTTCAGAATCCACTTAAGGCCATGGATCATAAATATTCTTAAACTTAAATGTGTCCCTCAAGGCTGAATTGTGCTGCTTTGCAAGCCAAATACCCTGCTGACTCCTCTGGTGACCTCAGACACATTTACTTTCTCTCCCTGTCCTGGTGCCTTTATCTGGACTGAGAAGGTGCAACTTGTGAAGTTCAGCTAGCACAGAAGCCTGGAGATTTCAGTGGGTTCAGTGGATTTTCAGTGCTAAGCTGGAATTTGTATGGTTTTGAAGTGACAGAGGTTTGCGAAGCAAAGGTAATGCACACATTGCCCTGCCAGGGGCTGGATCCCACCCCAGGGTTTGTCTCCCCCATTCCTCCTACTCCAGTCCCTTCCTCACTTCCTAGGGATGGGCACAAGGAGACCTGTCAGATGATTTTGTCTCCCAGCCGGGAGGACCATGTGCTGCTGGTGTCCCTGCATTGAGCTGTGCTTGCACAGCTGCAGGGCCCTGGCAGAGCTGCCCTGCATGCACAGTCCTGCTCCAGAGGTGCAAGGCTGTTGCAGAAGCAGCCACATGAATATTTAACTGATATTCACATTTTCAAATTTAATTTTTTCATGACCTGCTTAGTGCTAAAAATCCAAGGGTAGTGAGGGATAGCAAATGGAGATGGGGAATACACTGGGACAATCATTAATAAAGGGATGTAATGACAGGATTTCTAGCTTAGCTTTTGCATTCATCTCTTTTACGGTCCTTATCCAAAAGAGAACTCTTTTCATTTTCTTCCTATTTAAAAATTATTTATATTTAGCTTTATACCTGCTGAAATTACGTGGGCAAAACCTGTGTAATTATCACAGAACAGCTGTGCTGGAAAATTGAAGCTCCAGGTGTTAGTGGCAGACATTTCCAGGCAATTGAAGAGCAGAGTATGGTAGAGGGAAGGTTTTCTTCTGCCCAGGGCTCCTTGTTTCTAAGAAACATTCTAAGGTTTCTCCTGATTTATTTTCTGATTTGTGTTGCTTGTTTTTTGCTGTTACAGATTAAATAATGATTTATATGTTTTGAATTTCCTTGCAGAACCCCTGATGTTAGGCAGAACTGAAATTTTGATGTTAGCTTGAGAGCTGCTTGATGAACTTTTAAATTTTTTTTTCTTGCTCATTGAACCACAGTGATTCAACTACAACTTCTATTCCATCTATTTAATTCCTAGAAAAAATATCTCACAGTTGTTATATTTATATGGAAAGCTTTGCAACATCAAATCTACATTTGCCATAGTTTGCATGGATGCTTATATTATACTAGAAAATTATTGTTTTCATCCAGAAGCAGACAAAATAATCACTGGGCTGTAGAGTCAAAACCCCAAACAATTGAAAATCAATATTTTTGGACATTATTAATGAATGAATTCCAATTAGTTGGAATTGAAAGTGTTTTACAGCCTAATTCTACCCTTTATTCTAAGGGAGAGCTCTACCACTACAATTTCTGAAGGTCTCTGACAATCCATGATGATCCAGGTGATATTTTTGAATGCAACCAATAGCTTTTCACTGTTGAATAGTATATTTTGTAGGTGTAAGGATTAGCTGCCCAGTACATGTAACTGGCCCAGCTGAGCTGAGTTCAGCTGGGTTGTTACACCTTGATCCCTGCCCAGCACCCTGTTCAAACAGACTGGGCACTGATTTAAGCAGGAAGGTGAGAGGTGCAATTAGCCAAGTTCATATGGAGCCATAGTCAGCATCCATAGTGTTTGCTTGCTGCTTTCAGATAAACTCTAATATTTACAAAGTCTTTGAGGCAGAGATCTTGGTGTGCATTTTTACCTCTTTTGAGATTCCATGTCCCAATATCAATTTGGTTTTGGTTTAGAATTTAAACTGTTGCTTATGAAAATTAGGAAACGTGCCTGCACAGAAACAGGGCCTCCCAAGTCGGTACTGGTACCCTAAAAAGGGTTATTGAGCCTTTTGTCTTTTTTACTGCTGCCAGTCAAGAGCAAAGCAATCGAAATCTGAGGAATATTTGGGTTAACAGTTGCTCGTATGACTGGGAGGGAAGCCACTTCTTCACTTGTGTTCTGCTGTGGGTAAAGAGGTCTGTGTTTTTGAGAGTAACTTGCTGGCAGAGTTATGGAACCATCCTCTTGATTGCCATGGTCTGCTCTTAGCAAAGAGAATGAGACTGCACAGGCTTTGGACACCACTGTGTTATTATTCACGGTATTTCAGAGACTGACAAAAAGTTATCCTGACTTTCTCATTTTGTAGTAACCACTAAAGCAGTAAGTTGTCCATTTTCAAAGTAAAACAGTTTTTCAGGTTATTAAAGCTGGGGTTCATCTAACCCATCTTCAGCTGTGACTAATTAGAACCCTAAAAGCCTCATGTAGACACCATTTGTAATCAACAAAAAATGAGTTGTGCCCTAACAATACCAATAAACATTTAGCTAAAACATAGTTGCATAAATATAATAAAAGTCTGTAAAGTCAGACCTATAAAATATTGCTTCTGTTTTGTAGCAGCTTTGGTGGGTTGCACTTTTTACACTTTTTAAATTTGTATCTCATCAGCTGAGAGTTTGAGGACAAGTGTGCAATACAGCATTTTGATACTGAGCAGTGTGTGATGCCTCAGCCATCGCTTCCTGCATCATCAGATTTGCTTATTGTCCTGCAAAGGATTTTCAGTGGCGTCCTAGTACCAGTCCCATTTTCTGTTCCCTGCTCTATGCTGGCATTTTTATGTGTATTATTAGGAGGAGCTAGGTCGATCATGCAGATTAATTGAGCAAGTACAGCTGAGCAGTTTGTGCAAAACTCCTTTAATTCCTCGGGGTTCAATTTTTTTTAAAAAAAAAATTATCTTTTACAAACTCGGGCTGCCTCGAAAATTATTTAAACCAGCAAAGTGAAATACTCAGAATGGTTGGCTCATCCTCTCCAGCAAGTCAAGGAGTTTACAGCCTTGTAGCCCATCCTGCACCTCACTTCCATTTCCCTTGAGAGATAGAGCTGCCAGTTCCTTCTGTCACAGGAAGACAGAAGAAGCAGAATTATGGGTTGTGGGGTGACTGGAAGGAGCCAGAATTGATATCTCCAGTCATTATCACTGTGTCAGTAAGTAATGAGGACCTGGGTATGTGTTCAACAGCAGAATAAAGAACTTTAAATACAGCTTCAACAGCGTAGAGTATTATCAGGAATAAAATATAAAGCAATCTTTGAAAGCTAGGAAATTATCTAGCTTTTTCTCTATCAACATTTATGTACCTAGTTAAAAATTATTTGTGTGATGTAGAATGCCATCCCCCTGTGGGCTGTTCCACAATGTTCTAGTGAGAGTTGTGAGGATGTAGAAGTTTGGATTTCCTTATCTTTCACTGATCTCATTAGAAATATAAAGAAAATACTTTGGGTTTTTTTTTGAACAAAACACCCCCTCCCCAGCAGCTTCAGCACCTGAAAATAAATATCTCTTTAGAACTGGTCAAAAAATGCCATGCAAATACCCATTCTTAAGCCTGTTAGCAGTGACAATGAATTCACCAAGACTGCCCACTGTATATTCCTGTGCCTTTTTAAATAGAAGCTCGACATTTTTTAAAGGTTTCTCTGATGTTCAGTGTAGGATTTTGCTTTGAGAGCCATCTCCCCTCCAATCCATTGACAGAACTTTTTATCAATGATGAGATAGTTTCTCTTACTGCCTGGTAAATCACTGAAATGTCAACTGCTGCAAGAAAAGAAAATGAAAGCCATTAATGTCTATTTTAATGTTTATGTAAGAAGCACCAGCCCTTTCAATACTATGGCTGGGTTTAATTAAACAATTCAAATGGTGAAAAAATACAACATAGCTTACTCCTCAGCAAATTAATGCACAAGGATCCATTCTCAAAAAAAAAAATCTGCTAATGACACTGCTTAGTAGAACATTTCATTAAAATGTTTCTTGACCTCCATGAGATTTTATAGAGCAATATGTTGCAAGCAGGAGATGCCTCACCAACTGCTTTTCGTACATTTGAAACATAATCAAAGCAAATATTTACTGAAAAACAGTCTTGGGTTGACACAAAGCTCAAATGGGCATTTCCATGTGTAATATGGCAGGGGGAATTTATGTATAATTTTTTTTAACTGTGCCTTCTAGGTTATTTACTGTATATGGGTGAACTTAGGGAAAAATATTTACTAGCACAAAGTCAGTATAAAAGAGCAAGTGCCAAAAGCACAAGATTAGAAGCCTAGTTTTGAGAGGTCTTTATTGAAGAAACACAGGTTATATAGTTACACAACTCTCACCCTCTTTTATTTCTTCTGTAAGTTTTGATTTATTCAAAATATTATACAAAATTAGAAAAAAGTATGTAAAATAAATAAAATTGCTGTTATACAGTGAACAATACTGCTGTCAACAATGAAAGGGGAAAAAATTCTGTTTGGAAAAAAGTATGATAAAATTAGATTATAACTTAGAATATTATTTACTCAAATAGATTTTTACTGAGTTGTAAAGAGAGACAGTTTTTATCATTAAGGTGAATGAATGCATTTATTTCAGTTTGCCAAGTTTACGCCTTTAGAGAAACTTCTTTGACAGAAAAGCTTTTTAAAGACCACTGCAATGAAGAATGACTGACAACATGGAGCAGCACAGAAGGGATCTCATTAGTTTTTTACAGGAGGAAGAAACTGGAAAGCTAAAGCTCTCAGAGGGCAAGAGTCAGCCAATGTAACAAGGAAGTCCTTCTCAGATTGTGTCTGTTCACCTACTATACAGCAACCATTGCAGCTGAAAATTCAAGTGAGAGGTGTCTGAAAGAACTGTAGAGAAATGTGAAATATGTTTGTGAGATGTCCAGTCCCCACAAAATTATCTGTTAAAGAACTCGACATAAAAACGCAAAGGTGCAGACAGAGCTGCCCTGATAATGAGTAAGAAGCAAATACCTTTTGAGTATGAGGAGTTCTTGTTTGGTGGCAGTGATGGCATGGTGGTAAGAATTAAATATCAAAATCAGGTGCTCTTATGTCACTCATACAGTAGGAATAATTGGAAGATTTTTTATGCTGTAGATTGGAAGCTGTGCTTTACAGTAGGTAGTGAAACTATAAAGCAATAGCAAAGATTCAGAACTGAACAGGGGTTTCAGGTAATTCTATTCAATTTACATTAAAATTCAGGAAAGAGAAAAAAAAAAAAGGAAACAAACCACCACAGAACAAAATTTATGATGAAGCTCTTTAAATTTGCTGGAAAATGTACTGGATTCTTCCATTATTATAACCACATAAGGGAGTTTTTCCAGTGAAGGGATGGGCACAGGCAATTCATAGAAATGCACAACAGGCAAGCTCCCTTCAACTTGTCTTGCTGTAACAAAATGTGGAGAATTGAAAGTCAGAGCTATGAAACACTGTCAAATTTGTATTGGGAAAAAAATATTGCACCACTATTAATGGGTCTGGTCTTGAACTTTGCATCCATCATTTTTGTAAGCCAGAATGTTTGTTAAATTCCTCTACAGAAACTGCTCTTTAAAAGAGCATTAACATTATGTAATTTTAATACATGCATTATATGCTCAATTCCTAGTCTTAATCTCCCAGCACCATTCTTCAGCTATTTATATGTTTAGTTAAATAACTTCTTATACAGGGCTAGAGATGTAGTGACTGTATGCCATGGATGACTTATGGAAGCAATTTCATGTTCTAAACATTTATTTATATTGCAACATTTTTCATCAACTCAGAATTTGCTGTTGTTTGCTTAGAATAGAAGCTACCCACAAATCAGCAAGTAAATCAAGGTTTCTGAAATTCAGTGTCATGGCACATGATAATTGATGTTTAGCCATTACAAAGGATCAAGACCTTATTCTTGGCCTGGTTTTGATGGTGTAACTATAGTTGCACTTATATCTCATGCCCTAGGTTATTAAGGATCTCTCTAAATCAAAGCTTGGGGAGCTCAGTAAGTTTGATTTATCTTGGATGCTCATTAGGCAGAAAATGGCTATGAACTTGCTCTTAATGAATGCAGTTGTGTCACTTCTGCCTCGGCCTTTTATGTGCATTTCCAGAGTCTTGGGTTGGTATTCTGAGGAATTAATATATTGACTTGCTGAGGATATTGGCACTTGTCTTGCTGCCACTTCAAAGCCCCTTTCAAGACACTTCAGAAGATTAGCACCAGGCAGGAGTAGACAGATAACTAACCTTCCAAGGAAAAATGTGAGTGTCTTTTAGGAGCAGCTTTGCAGGTTTTATGATTGTTTTTGGTTTTTTGAGGGTTTTTTTTTGTAAGACTATCAAGAGAAGTATAAAAGCACATGCACTCAATATATCTTAATTTTCAGTGTCTCCAGGATTTCAAGTCATATCTCATAAACAACACAAGCTCCAGCATTAAGTCAATCTTTACTTCTTCCAGCAAAATTATTATCCTGCATCTACACTTCTTCACAAACACAGCTTTTGACCAACCACCTAATAAAATAAATTAAAAAGGAAATACATGAGTTTATAAAACAAATTCTTTCTAATCTATATTCATTCTTTTTAATACAAGAGAAAAAAAAATTTAAAATCTCTTTTTTTTTATTCTTCCTATCAGTACCACACCTGCTGACATTCACATCCAGTCAATAAAGTCAGTAGGCAGAACAAAGCGCAGGAACTGATAGAAAATAAGAAACTTGGTTTCACCGTGTTGCTTTTGTAATACAGTTTTTAAAGTCCTTCACGAAAATGTTCAAGCCATAAACTATAATATTTCAGTCTCTGACAGCACAGGAGTGTTGTATCAGCCACTGGCTGAGGAGCTGACACAGCTGGGTGCAGTTGCAGTTTTGTGACGGTGGCTTTAAAATGGCACAGCTCCCTCCTTCCAGGGGTCAAGCACGGAGCATTTTGAAGGACAGCCTACAGTGGGGTCAGGCAGCACTCTGAGAACTGTTTCACACTTTAATGAACTCTGAAGTGCAGGTGTATCCTTAGCCTTTGCATCCCCAAGTCTTAATACTGTACCATCAGGGACCTAAGGGGAACATTTTTTTCCTAAGCAACTCACTGCCTTGTGCCCAGGGCCAGGTTTCCTGTTTGAAATCTGGCAGTGGAGGGCATGCTCTGAGATCCTTTCTGTAGGGTTAAAAATATGGTTCCAGATTTAATGTCAGCATCATATTTCTAACATTTCTTTCTCTATCTAACTTAAAGCAATGCACTAATATCAGGCTTTTGCGAAAAATTTATATTCTCTATAGGGTTGTTCTTTTGCTGACCTGCTTAGACATATTCACAGGGATACTGGGTTTTCTTGGCATATGGTAAAATTCATATTAAAAAAAATATATCCATTATCCCCCTCAAATAAATAAAACCCCAATGCCTAAAGATAAGGCCCAGATCTCCTAGATGTTCTGGCAGTAGATGCCTCCAGCAATGCTGGGGCTCACCAGCCTTATCTCAGAGATGCTGTAGACAAAATATTTAATGTAATACCTCTCAGTCTTGAAAACTTTCCAACCAGTTAGGTCACCAACACACCTGGAACCAAGAGGAAAAATGTTCACTGATATCAAAGGCAGAAAGATTTGGCTGATTTATTTTTAACCTGCTTAAAATATGAAGTCCTCCAAGACTATGTGTGAGGGCACTGTAATGTAATTGAATCCAATTTGAGGAGAAGATATTGGTAACAAAGGTGCTGGGAAAAGATTTTCATATGCAAAAGGACATCTTAGAAATATACTTTATTTTTTAAGTGTTTTTAGACCTTCCAGTTAAGAATACTTGTATACACTGGCTAAATCTACTGCAGGAATTGTAGCAGGTCCGGATGTGATTGTGTAAACCAAAAGTAGCCTATGGTCATGCTTTAAACAGACTATCAAGATTGCTACTTTATTTAGGCTCTGTTACAGCCTTTTATGTCTGTTAGATATAAATACTGAAATAAAATGTGAATGCATGTTTTTGACTGAGTAAATTTTAAAATGCCTCAGAGATTCTCCATTATTGTTAAAGTTCCATTAACATAATTTTTAAAATCTTGCATATATCATTATAGATTATAAACCCTATTCTGTTTGTAAACTTAAAATGTAAGGACAATGTTTACATAAACATCTCCTTACAGCACAAAAGCATAATAATATTAAGTGGAAAAATACCCTTAAAATATGAGTCAAACTCATATTTTTACTGCTATATTCTGTTTGTAGATGTTGTGGTTTGACACTGGCCCAACGCCAGGCACCCTTGAAAGCTGCTTGCTCACCCTCCCCTGCCACAGCTGGGCAGAGGAGAGGAAAAAAGGTTAACAAAAGGTTCATGAGTTGAGATAAGGACTGAAAGAAACACTTCAAGGGCAAAAGAGGCTCAGCTTAGAAGTACAAAGTGAATTTATTACTA
>VZSR01000479.1:2934328-2948858 GCA_013398615.1 Brachypodius melanocephalos
TACCAAAAACCAGGCCATGCCAAACCAACACAGTTGAAAAAATCCATCAGGTATGGTTTCGAGAGGTTTTAAGAAAACTTGGCATTTAGTTTAAACCAAGTCTCCATTACCTCTGAATTACTTTAATTAGTGTTTCTCTCAGAATTAGCAAAATGTCATTAAATTTTATTTTCATTATGCAACTTTTTATGTCATATTCACATAAAAAAACCTGAGGGGGGTATTCTGATGTCAGAGTGATTTCTATCACTCCATCCCTTAAGGTTTCTTAGGGGGTTTACTCTAGGGATGGTAGCATAATAAATATAATGGGGTCCCAGGTAAGAATTCTCAGGTTGTAGTAGAAATAATGTACTTTAAAAGAGGTTAATTACAATGAGGAAATGTCAGGAAATAAAAATATTTCTTATATTTTTTTTTACATTTGAATGCTAAAGAACATTATTAAAATACAGTAAAGTGTGACTAAGTATTTTCAGAACTAATCTCTCGTGCCAGAGTAATGTTATTCAAAATAAAAGAAAAAGTCTTGCAGATATTAATGTCATTGGTCTAATCACACAATTAAAGATGCTGAAATGCATATGGGTTTTTCAGGATGGGATGCAAATGACATAACAAATAGATTGAAATTGGGCTGTCTATAATTAAACCAAAACAGAAGTCTTTAAGTGCTTCCCAATTTTAGTCAATGGCCAGGTAGAAGTGTTCAATTTGGGTACAAAATACTTATTGCTTGATTCTCTGATTATAGAGTAGGATAATTAGAGACTGATGAATGATTTATTAGTTCTCTTAAAATACATACCATCACTTTTAGCTTCTACTCCTGTTCACTTGCTAAGTATAGATTTGAAGGTCTGGGGGCTTTGCCAGAGATTGTATTGTCTATATTTATAACAGTTTTAAAAATATATCAGTCAGTATTTTAAAAGGTGTTTTACATTAAGCTTGTGTTGCTTTCTGTGCCTCTCATTCCTATTCTGTGCTCAGCATAATAAAGTCCAGGCACCTGTGAGTGGTGAAGCAGCAAACACCTCCGGTGTCCTGATGATTTCCATCTGCTCCTGCTGTAGCTCCAGCTGTGCTGGCTGGGACAGCAGAGCAGGCTCTGGAGGGGGCAGAGCCTTCTTCTGCTCCTGGGTTTGTTGGTGGCTGGGCTGGATTCAGTGCTGTGCAGTCAGCCTGGGCGTGCCCATGCTCTGGGCTTGTGAGAGCCACTCGCTCACCTCCAGGCTGAGCTGGGGCCAGGGTGGCTCAGAAAGTGAAATCTTTCCAAACTGATCATCAGTATAGCCCCACTCTCCTTTGGCCTTCAGCCCAAAGCATGGAACTTAAAGAATGTAAATAGTCCCAGTTAATTCAGAGAAGCTGACACTTAAGTATTTTATTAAACTGAAGCATCAGCCTGGATCTTTTATCTTTGATTGTCTTGCATTGTTTCTGTTTATGTAATAGATAATTTTCATTTCTCAACTGCTCTGTGCAGTGTCAAAGATAAATGGCAAATATAAAATTCATAGGGATTGTGCAAAGGATTCTAAATATTTCAAATTGTAGTTAAGATCTATCAGAATATAATCCATACTCTATGACAAAGTAAGAAATGGCTATTTCTGCTGGGATGAAATTTTAGCAGCTCAAATCCAGTTGTGTCATTACATGAAATTGTAGATTCTGTTGTACGATTGTGCATTAAAAAAATTAGGATAGTCTTGGTCAATATCTGCTCTTTGAAGTAGATGTTGACCTGCAGGATGCATGTACACAGAATCACAGAATTTTTGGGTTTGGAAGGGACCTCTGGAGATTGTCCAGTCCAAGGGAGGGTCACCCAGAGCAGATGACACAGGAACTCATCTAGGTGGAATTGAATCTCCAGAGATGAGACATTCATAACATATATGTATGTAAATGCAGCAATATAAATGCATATATGTTGGCCTCATTCGATATTTTTTAATAATTGAAAGCAAACCGATATGAATATCTGATCTGTAGCCATGATTACCGAACAATAAAAATAATTATTATAAATTAGTAGTAATAGCTATAGGTCACAGTTTCATTTGGCTTTAACAAGAAAGCCTTGGCAGCAGAACCTAATGGTAAAGTCTCTTCTCGGTGTAAGAAAAAAAGTTTAACAACCTCTGATACGTTAAAGTCAGCAGTGGGTTTGAACCTATCCAGAAACTCTAGTTTGTATGGTGAAATCTGAAAGGGTCTGGCAAATGATTTGGGCACTCGAAGGTTATTAATTAGGACATAAAGACTATAAACAGAGCCAATAAATTTCCTCTTCGTATTTCTTCCAAGTAGAGAGTAACATCCAGCAGGAATACTTGAAGCCTGCTGTGATGTCATGTGTAGCCATCAGATCACCAATATCCCGTGTCCTGGTTTTGAAGGGATGGCACAGAGCTGCATCCCAGGGCTGGCAGAGCCCCCTGGCAGGGGGTGCCTGGTCTGCCCTGGGGCCAGAGCAGCAGAGGGAGGGCACAGGGCAGACCCTCAGCCTGGAGCAGCCTCTGCTCCATAAACAGGCAGAGGGGCTGGATGCAAACTCACACCAGTTGATGGAGAGGGTCTGAAAATGTCCCAACTCTGAATACATTGCACAGGGAGAGGAATAACAGGGGATCTATTTTGCTGAGAACCGCTTTATTTTAAGCATATTTTAAGGAGAAGGCAAAGCCACTTAGACCAGCTCGCACGGAGTGCCCTTGCTGGAAATGTTTCTGCTTTTCAGAAGGGGATGCTGTGCATGCTAATATGCTGGTGCAGAGCTCAGCTGGGGGAGCTGGGTACAGCAGAAGAGTAAAGACCTTGTAGGGAGGTTATCCTCCTGCAGGAACAAGTCCTCTGAAAATACCTGCCGTTTGGGGCAGCCTGATACATTGAGAAAGAGAGATTTGCTCTCCAGAAGCCTCTCCCTAAGCTCCAGGGAAAAGTATTTTCTAGCAGAGATGATGAGGCAGTATCCAGGAAGGAGTGTGCTCTGTTGGAGATGGGGAAATCAATCCTGCCTTGGGTTTGGTGGTGGGATTCTAAGGAAGGCTGGTGGAGCCCCTGAGAGCCCTCTGGCAGAGCTGGTGCTTGTGAGCAGTGTCTGAGAGCTGGCCTGGAGGGTCTGGGTGGAGCTGATGCCTGCTCAGACAGGGAATTTCTGTTTCTCTGTTAGGAAGGTATTTAAATTCACTTGGCAGTCTAAGCACACGAGTTCTCTGTGAAAGAGGTTTACTGCTGAAGGTTATGCTGTGCTTTTCACTTAGTCACAGAGTTTTAAGTGTTAGAGTTCTGGATAGTAAAACTACAAGTAATTTCTACTGACCACGGTCCACTAGAAACTGTTAACTGGATTCTTTTGAGGTGGGGATAGTTTATCACAGTTCTGCTAATCTGCTCTGCAGACAGGAGAAAGTGCTGCAGCATCTTGATTTCTTTACTACATATCAAATATATTCTACCTCAACTCTTTTTTTTTATTTAATCTTATTTTATATTAGAATGGGAGCACAGTCTTTACTCACCCATCTCAGTTGTCAAACATCTCTGCACGGAGTGAGAGAGAATAGAAAAAGCTGTGAATGGCATGATGGCAAATATGCTATAGGCATTGTTTTAAGATGGAGGCCATTTTGACAAGTAAGGATATATTTTTGTACAGTGTTTATAATTAATTAATTAATGTCATTCATTTCTAAATATATTCTTCCTGTACAGTATCAACCTAATCTCATTTGAAATACATAAAGTGAGGGAAATGACAAAAAAAATCCACATTAACCTAAGGAAAGCAAGTATTTGTACTAAAATGCATTTATATTTTCATTTTATTTTAGAGTTAATGATTTTTTTGTGAATAACATTTCTCTTTACTCCAAAAAGATATTAAAGCAATAAGGAAAAGGGAATTTTGGATTGGAAAATTCGTCACCTCTAAGAATAAAACTTCCCTTTGAAAATTGGGAGTGTTAATTATTAATCACCTGCAGACACTGTGTCCCAGAGGTTCTATGAGTTTTTCTTTATTTGATTATATACATTTTTGACTGATTAACCAATTTTTTTTGATTCTTCTGAGTCATAAATTAAGGCACTTGCTGATTAACGTGGAATTTATCAAGTGCAGGACAGCCTCTTGTGACAAAGCAAAGTTTAAAGAGCAGAGAAATAATAGGAAATGTTGCATTTAAAAATGTTGAAAACGTAGTTCAGAGGAATTTTATTCCATCTCTCACACATGCCTTTACAAAGGCTGAAAATTTCCAGGCAGAGTCAGATTTCCTTTTTTATGGTTCCTTTGTTTTTAAAAAACTGAAGATAATAAGAAGAATTTTCTCACTCCACCCCAAGTTGTTTGAGGGTCTCTTAGTTTTCTATTTGATATTGTCCTGCCCTGCAAGCAATACCCTTTATTGCAGCTGGAAAGGACAGCACTGATGGTTTTCATGGCTGCATTAAGCACCACCATGGGCTGTGCATGACCACAGGAGTTGTTTCCAGGTAACTAAAGCTGGTGCTGCAGGAATGCTGATGGAAGTGGATGTGCTCAGCTCCCTCTTTGCTTTGCATATCAAACTTCTCTGGTTTATGCCCCAAGTCTGGCTCATAATTTAAGCAGTAAGTTGTCAAATACTGAAAACATTAAGTGCACTGCTCTGTGGGTTTGTGCTTGTCTCCGAGAATTTTTCAGTAGGAATCCAATAAAGCAAATATAAAAGAAGTTCTACATGGTTTTGTTTCTTTTTCTTTCTAGATTTTCACATATATTATGATTTTATCCTGGAATGAAAGGTTTCTTCGGGTCTGTACTTAATTCAGTAGCTGATGGCTGCCAAAAACTTCTAGAAAGGGAAAAGATGTGAGATGTGAGATTGACCACCTCCATTATCTGTGCCTGCAGTTTGTGAAATTCAGAGTGGTAGCATTATTGGGCTTTTCAGGGTCAACTGGCTGGCCCTGTCATTGGCAGAAAGGATCTCTGTTAAGAGATTTGGGGAAAGATTTAGTTGTTACTCAATTTATAGCAGCTGTCAGGACCTTATCAGTCAGGGTTGGCTCAATAGACTGCAGAAGCTGGAGGAGCTCTGACATAATCCTGTCCCAAACCTACCTTACAGAGCTGAAAATCATAAGGAAAGGATTCCCACTAGGGACAGATGCATAAAAAAGAACAGCTTTTAACTGGAGAATGTATTTACTTCCTTGGCTGGGTGTAGGATTTTGGCATTTTATTGAGCTATGAGATTAAGGTCAGATAAATTGATCTGACTTCTGCAGAAACAGGTAGGAAGTGAGACACACAAAATACCACAACTCTCTTAGTTAAATCAGCATAACAAGCAGCAGTGGTCAGTAATAAACATATCAGAAAAGCAGCTGTGGTTCAAATCATTCTTGCTCTGATTCTGCTCTGTCTTCTCTGGATTTATTGCGTGCAGGGGCACAGAGAGGCACAGAAGGAAGCTTTCTTTGACTGCAGCATTTTCTTTGAGTGTTAAATCATTTCAGAATAAACAGCAACTGAAATGACTGAAGTGAATGTAGTCTGCTAAAGGATTTTGCACTAATGATTTCTACAAAGGGAATTCAGCCTTGTTAAAAAGTATATGAACAGTAAGAGGCAATTCTAAAGCCCTCTGATGTCAATTGAAGCCTTTCTATCTCAGAAACTCATATATGTTTGCTTTAGAAAAGCAGCTTCTCTACAGTGGAATGCTCACAGCAATTTCAAAAACAGCAAAGCAATTAGTTTTCTTAGGCTGGGGTTGCTGAGGCTATGTAAAAAGACAAAATAGGAGATGTCTAAGCAATGGGTTGGGAGGAGGATGGAATAAGGGTCTTTTACAGTGGAAAATCAACTTTAGCTTTCAAATCTCTCAATGGATCTTAGTAACCTCCAGTCTAGCAGCAAAGTCATTAAAACCACACTAAATTTGCCATATGATAATGATCTATATAGTATTTTATCTATCTTGTTCACTTATAATAAGTTATAAGACAATAGTTCGCTTTCATTCCTACAAGAAATGAAAAATGAATAAATGTTTTAATAAATATACCCTATTGTGCTGAAACCTTTGTGTGAAGTTATCTTTCCTCAGTCTTTCCAGGGACCATATTACAACTTTAAACATATACTTGTAGGCTTTTCATTATTTTTATATTGTCCTTCTAGAAATGATCCTGAAGATAAAATTGGTTTTCCATAGCATATAATACATATTGTACATAAAGCCAGTACTTCAAATTCAATGGCCAAACTCATCTAGTCTTTTTTACCTGTCCTAAGTGAGCACAGTTTTGCCCAGACAAGAAACAGGGAGTAATTTTCTTTATTCTTCACCCAGAGAACATTAATTAATCCCTATTGTGTGAGGGGAAACAATGCAACTGGATGTTCCTTTCTTTTTTTATTTTTTGCCTTTTTTTTTTGCTTGGTGACCCATCCAATGAACCCATTAGTCAAAGACCCCATTTTGTGACTGCCTGTGAATCATGATGTACCTAAAATGCACGAAAAGCCTTCAAAGAACTGGGCTTATTCCTGGGAGAAACAAATTATCAGAACTGTATTAATGGCTGAAGCTATAATAGAACAGAAGGAAGCCTTCTACCCTGATATTGGGAATTAGCAGAATAAAGGAACTTGTCTCATACTCAGTGTTCAAAAACAGTTATTAAAATACTCATTTTTGATCTGTCTGATAACTTTTTCCATACATTAAAGCTTCAGGTATGCACTAGACTGAGATTGAAGGTGGAATGGCAGGGAATTATTCCTCACCAAATTTTAACTCCCTACCAAATAGGTGCCTGCATCTGAGCTGCTCAGCCAGACTTCCTCACATTTCTCATTTCCAGGGTATAATTTTTGTCTGCTGTTTCAGACAATTGCCCCACTGAAAAAAACTAACCTGCTTCTCCCCTGTGTCCTTAAAGGAGTCCCAATTCCCTGGTGAAATGGAGCTGCTGGCAGTATCTGACACAAGATGAGATTACTCCTGCCCAGGAAAGGGTGTTCACCCCAAGAGTGCCACTGCAGCCCTTCTGCCATAGGAGCAAACCTTCTGCTGAATAAAGTCAGATGAAGATTTTGTAATGCTCAGAGATGATGGCAATAGAATTTCTTTTTTTAAAAAAGCTGTTGCCCAAGGCAAGCTTTTATTAACATTTTGTCTCTTAGTTCAGTTCAGTGAGTAAATTCATTGCTCATGGCTTACAAAGAAGCTACTACGATAGATGTTACTCCCTCCCCTCTCCCAGAGCTGCCTGTACAAAAGGCCTCTGTGATGCTCATTGCCATGTCTCCCAAAAGGCTCACCTTCCCCAGCTGCCACAGAAGGTTCAGTGTGCAGCATCTGCTGAGCCACAATGGCTCATGGCAGTGAGGACAGGAGCAACTAAACCGTCAATTGGCTTCTACTGCATGCTACTAAACACAATAATTGAAATCTGGATTTTTCTCTTCACTATAACAAATGGGATGGGAGGTTTTTTGCTGATACACCATTTTTAGCTGGAGAGTTTAGAAGATCCCAAGTGTTATGCTTTCCACTTCTTTAATGTAAGGTATTACATAATGTATTTGCCTGTCATGCCCTTGGAAGAGGACTCCTTGTTCATTGATTGTTTACACAAAACAGAAATGCACAAGTCCCTGACAATAAGAATCTGGCTAATTACTGTGACATTTGCAGAAGTAATCATGGATTACAGAAGGGCATGTAGAGATTGAGCTCAAACTTCCCAGTTATACAATATCAGTGCACCCAGCAGAGGTACAGAACTAGAACTTAGGGGGAAATTTTCCGCGCAGTCCAACTTCTGTACAGTTTTTGAAGATCTCTGTAAATTTGTGACTCCTCTCCTCCTAGTTAGCTGTGAAAGGGTTAGCTTTTTCCCTAGCATCTCCTCACCTCAGTCATTTTAGTCAGTCCTCTGGATGCAGCTTGGACTTGCCACTGGGTCTAGCTGAATCCTGGAGGTTTCCTCCAAGCTGATCAGTGTTGTAGCAATATGCAAAATATAACCACAGACCTGCAGTTCTCACATCTTCTCACGTGTTTGAGCTTCACAAAATATCAATAGGTGATGATCTGCCCTGCCCCTCTGTTTAAGTAGAATGAGCAAAGGGATAATGTTTGTCATACAAAACTTCTCAGGGAACTGAAAAGTCTGTCTTTAAGTCATCCTTTTCCTAGGTTAAGGCAAGGTTGTTGAGATATGCTTATGTGTCTGAGCTCAATATATTAGTAGTTAATTTTCTTGTTCTAGACTGAACACAAAATTTCTGAGTAATTAATGCTCTTTTATTAACTTTATGGAGTTTTGGAAAGACAGTTTTTGACTGAGTATTGAACTATAGCTCTGACTCACCCAGAACTTCAAACACTGAATCCTTGCTTTTAAACTGGACTGAAATATGAATAGAACTCAGCCCATATCTAATATCTGAATGGCATTAGGTCAGTTCCCCTCCTGGCACTCTTGGCAGAACTAGAGGGCTGATATACAATGCTTTTGCATAAATGCATAGCAGCAGTTAATAGAAATTCAACACCTTCAAGAGATGACCTGAGAAAGATGATCAGTATTTCTTTATTACAGGCTTGCCTTGAGTGTTGGAAATTTGAGAGTTTGAGATTATTTTATTCCTGCTTCCATTGTGCAGTTCTAACAGTTGATTTAACCTAGTCAAGACTTGATTTCTGTCTCTGTACAATGAGTGCAAAAATTGAACCAAACGTCACAAAGATGTTAATAGACTTAATGCGAGATGGGAGTTCTGGTTTTTCCCCATTTTTCCCCCAAGAGGCTGGCACTGTCACTAGGCAGGAACAGTATTTTCCCCTTTATAAAGGACTGAGCCCTCTGTGGTAACCAAAGGGTAGAGAAATACAATTTCATCTCTGTTTGACTGCTCTCTTGTGTAATACTGTGAAGATTAGAAACTAATTTTTCTGCGTATTATCAAGAAAATATTGAGATTTCATGGCTGAAGAGCAGTGAGGAAGAGCAAGTGATTTTGTTGAAATAGCTGTCAAATTTCAGCACACTGAAAGGTTAAGAACTTGGTGTCTTGCAGCAAAGATTTTTAAGAATCTGATATTCCAAATCTCTATCCAGCATCAATTGCAGCAGAAACTCTCTGAATAATTTGCATAGCAACTGTTGCTAAGAAAAAAACCTGCAGCCTAAACCAAATTTCTGATAAATTCAAATCCTATCAGCAGTTCCAGCAGCTGGAGAAGACTAAATATACATAGTTCAAATGGCTGGCTTCCTCCAGCAATAGTATTTTTAGATGTTTCAAAGAAAAATAATGATTCAGAACACACAAATATTCTTGCTATATATAAGCCTGGGGGGAGGGGGAATGGCCATCTCAAGGCAGCAGAGCCTCTGGGTTTCAGATGTGTTATCTAACCATGGGCATAATTCATGTCTGAAATCAGATGCACCTGCTCTAGCCAAGTGACTGATGCTGAGAGGAAACCTCTGCTTCCCCCAGGCCAAGCACCCTTCAAAGTGAGGTGAAATGGGGGTTTCGCAAAGGGGTCTGAATTAAAAACAAAACTCTCCCAGATTTGTAGAACTTCCTTTGTTAAGAAGTGGTCCTAAGTCACAATGAGGGACAGTGCAGGACCTCGGTTTGGTCCCCACACATTTCTCACTGAGTTTTGTTCTCAGTCCTTGATGTGTTCATCCTTGATGTGTACACCTAAAGGTATCCTCTGTTTTGGGAGAATGCACCTCTGTACCATCTGAAATGAAGGAATGAAAGGTCAAAGAAAAGTGGACTGCTTCCCTTAGGGAAAGGGGAAAAACACCACCCTGTAAATGGACATGGCATGGCATGCATTGATAAAATCCTTTATGTTGACTCAAAGAAAAGACAAGAGTGATGTGACCTGTCAACAACCCTACTGAATGAGTACAGACCAAAGAAATCTGAAATGATCATTATTCCACCCCAAACCCTTGAGTCTTTGGCTTTTTTCTGTAACAAACATATCCCAGACAAGATCTAGGATTACCTGCAGACAGGACTAAGTGGATGACTGGATTGCCCAGCAGAAGGAACTCAATATCTGCACAGTAAAAAATAAGAATGTTCATATTTTGTTATCTAAAATAAACTCCTGTCAAGCAGATTCCTTCATCTGCTGCTGAAGGAAAGACACATTCTTTCATTGCTAACAGTCTAAACTATGCTGTTTGCAGAAAGACGTCAAAATACAAAGAAATTACTATAAAATGTTTTTGAGAGAAAATAGTAATCTCTCCTTCCTAATGCATGAAATTATATTTCTGCATGAAGTTAAACCTGCATATATGTCTGTATGTGTGACTGACTTTGCCAATAACAGATTCATGTAGGCAAAAATTTTCAAATTATTTGTGTAGTTCTGTGGAAGTTCTGTTTTCAGTATTTCATTTCCTTCTAATGAAAAAAAAAAAAGAAAAAAGAAAAAAAAATTGTTTTATTTATAAAGTTCCTGGGTTCTGTCTAGAACATTACTAAGCCAAGCATGCTGGCCATACCTGCTAACCAAACACAAACTGCTTCAGGTCTTATCTGCACTTTTGGCCCATCTAGTTTGTCCCATTTTCATGCAAAGTGGGCATAATGCTTTCAGTAGCACTGCAGGAAGCAGCAGCCAAGACTCCATTTTCAGGTCACTGATAAAAGAGTACAACATTGCACTCTGCTCAAGATGTCTTTTCAACATGCATTCAATCAGAATGTGTTTTTCTCTGAAAGTAGCTGGGTCAGTAATCTGCAAGACCTCAGAGGCTTTATGAACTATCCAAATCTTGAAAATTTATTAAGTGACCTTTCTGTGGTTTACCTTCAAATTCTGTAGTCCCTATTCAAATTGTCTTTGGGCTAAATTTGCTCTAGTCCCTCCTTTTCAAGTAGAACTGTCTTCTTCCATTAAAAATCACAAAAAGGTCTCGCTATTTCCTTTCAGATATGGCTGCAAAAGTCAGAAGCAGCATGTGTGTTACTGGTCCCCTTTTCAGTTCCACTTTACAGCAGCAGTGGGATGACATTTGCTTGGCTGGATCAAGTGGCCCATGCTGGAAGTGCAGAACACAAAAGCCATGAAGCTGCAGTCTAGCTGGAGTCCCCAGAGCACGGCCAGACCTGACACTCATCACTCTCTACAGCTCCCTGAAAGGTGGTTCTGATCAGGTGGGGTTGGGCTCTTTCTCCAGGCAGCACTGACAGAACGAGAGGACACAGCCTCGAGCTGTTCCAAGGGAAATATAAGTTGGATATCAGAAAAAAGTTTTTCACAGAAAGAATAATAAAATGCTGGAATGGCCTGCCTGGGGAGGTGGTGGAGTCACCATCCCTGGATGTGTTTAAAGACAGACTGGATGTGGCACTTGGTGCCATGGTTTAGTTGAGGTGTTGGGGCTGGGTTGGACTCAAGGATCTTGGAGGTCTCTTCCAGCCCAGTGGTTCTGTGATTCTGTGACACGTGGGTCCCTCCCAGCCACTTCTCCAGTCCCTTGTGCTGCAGGCAGCAGGCACACAATGAAGTCTCAAGTTCTCCTGAGATGATGATGGGGAAAGACCATTGCTTTTAGATGTGCTGTAGATCACAGCTCCTGTTCTGTTCACACTCTGCCAGGGCTCTCCAGCATTAGTTTGCTCCTGCCATGCACCCAGCAGTCCTCAAAGGCAGTGCTTGTGTGCTGTGAGGAGCTGGGCTTGGGATTTATCGCGTATGTCACATAAACTCAGACCTGCTGGCACATGCTGTCAGCCAGTGCTGAACACTTCTTCAAAAATTTCAGCACTGTCTCTATGCCCATGAGGAATAAAAGGGGCTTTTGCCTTTGAACAACAGCTCCATGTCCTGCTCCATCATGGACCTGATGATTCTGTGCCATTGTCAGTCTCAGGAAAATGAAGTCATTCCAGAATGCTTTTTATTCCCCCTTACTTTTCCCAGCCAATTAGCACAAGAAGGTCTCTCTACCATCAAGATCAGAGGACTAGCCTAGAACAGCCTAGGCTCTGTCCTTCCACAGGGAAGGGGAGATCTCACAGTCAAACAGCTTTGACACTTGGCATTGGACAATGTCCAACCAGCCTAGAAAGCAGCAAAGGCAGCAAGCACAGGGAAATAACAACACAGCAGGAAAACAAAAGGGAAAATAAGTACAAGGGAAACAGAGAGATTGGTGCATGGCCCTGCAGCTCTGCCAGCAGCCTGAGCATGGCTGGGCCCCCTGTTCTCCCATTGACAGAGCCTCTGCTTTCTAAGAGCTTTAGATTTCCCTTCCAATCTCTGTCCTCTGCATTTCTGAGTGAAATGCTCATCCCTTTCCCTGAAGACAGCCAATATTTGTCTTGCAGATGACGTGAGTTATATCTGGAGAATCTCATGGGATGTAAGTTGGATGTGTGTCTGATGTCAGAGATTCTATACTCCTTGGTGTCTTGCATGTCTGAGCCATGTGTGAATCCTGAAAAGGGCTTGGGCTAAGCCTGCCCTTGGGCCTGGGCTGTGTGGGCCTGCCAGGGACTCTGAGTCCCTCCAATCCAAGGACTGGGAATCACTCACCTCTTTTTTGACTCCACTTGTCTCTGATCTCACAGTTGTACTTCTGGTAATCACAGAATCATACCATGGTTTGTAGCACTTTCATTAACAGCAGCAGGCTAACATATTGGAGAGAATAAAAGCAAAAGAATAAATAGAAAAATAAGAACATTTTGGCCATCAGTTAAAGTATCCTACACCTCTAAATTCTTGAAAAGAACAGACTGTTATTTAAGTACCATTTTCCAGCAAACAAGAGCTGTTCTTGGGTTCTTTCTGAAGAAGCAGATAACTGTATGAAAATAAGAGTCTAGCTGTGGACTGCCATTAGATAATCTTTTGCCTGCCTTTGGGATATTTATGTCCCTTTTTGAGGCAGAGGTTGGAATGCTTAACCTAAGCATAAAACTTTTTTTTTTTTCCCCATTCTCAGTATGTTTTGAATGAATGCTTTTCCATAGAGCCAGTCTGGAAGCTGGGCATTGAGGGAAAATGTCTTGCATCCTGAATCTTCTGATGAGTTCCCAAGTACAAGTTATATCTGCATGTGCAGTGACATTATGTATCAAACTGAAGGATTTATGAGATTTATGATACTTTCTGAAAAATATTTCTGGAGCTTAGATTCCATTAATAACAAAGACTTTAGTACATCAAAACACCATTGCCCTCAAACACTAAATGTAATTGTACATTTGCTGTCTCTTGGCTTTCCTGCTGGAGAAGTCAACTCTGTCCCCATCAGATGTGAGATGGGAGCAGGCTGAAGGATCCATTTGGGAATGTTGTCAGCTGCTGCCATCCTTAGGGGCTGGGAGCAGCTCAGCTTTTCCTTGGCCACAGGCTCCTCTTGCACTGCTGCCACTGCAGGTCAGCAGCCAGGGAGGGCAGGGCAGCAGCCAAGGCGGTAACTGAGGGCTGAGGTTGTGAGCAAAGTTTCTTTTTTCTTTTCAGTTGTCTTTGAGGGTAATAAGGCATCATTGCTTACTTGAGTGCTGAAGATTTTGTCCTGATGGATGAAATGTATTTCTGCCTTATTTCCTTCTGTTCATTCGTTAATGAACATAATAATAAAAATATTCAGCTTTTTGTAAGGGAAATAATTTTATCCTGAACAATAGACATTCTTATGGAAATGACAGCATGTGTGTTACCCTAAAATACAATGCAATATTAACAGGGAGGACTGACAATAGCTTAATACTGGTCTCTTAATGTATGTTAACAATATTCTGGAGGTTTAAAGGAAAAAATCCTACCCTTTCTCTATAATAATAAGGATTTCATTTCTTTTATTACACCCATCTGGAAAAAATTTGGGGAAGCTGAAATATAACTAACAACCTATTAAGATCTCAGCATGGCATTTCCTGGGTTTTCAAAATGCCAGTGTTTGCTAAAAGGAATATTTTAATATTCTGCTATGCAAACAAGGTCATAATGTCATGCAAATTAACTTCCAGATTGGAGAGGTCTCCCATTCACACATTCGTTATGCTCCATTTTCATGGATGCTGATGACATCAAAGCTTTTAGTTAAACCCAGTGTTTTATTGCAATAGCTATGCATTGAAATGATCAGTGGGTAATATACCCCCCTAATCACATTGCTTACTGCCACATCAGCAAAGTATATTTCTTAATATGAATTTGAAGGCTTATGCCTGTTGAAATTAACAGTGAAACTTTTGTTGGCTTGATAGTGAAGACATTTTCAATAGTAAATGTTATGTTGAAATGTCTTCTGAAATGAAAAAATACGGTCTGGTTGTAATATTAAGCAATCAAGGAGAAAATGCCTTCGCAATAGTGAGCTTTGTTAATCAAAACTGCAGGGAAAAGAATTTAATATGAAATAAATCATGGATGGCTTTGTTTTCCTTTTTTTATTTTCCTAATGCCACACATGGCAGCGACTTCAGGAATGGAATGGAATGGAATGGAATGGAATGGAATGGAAT